>CM065718.1:20324620-20329620 GCA_033310375.1 Conus canariensis
CAACAACAAAATGTGTTGGCTACTGAACTGCTGCTCTGTGTTTGGATAACGAGTGTTGCACCAATACCAGTTGGATTATACTTTTACTACTACTACTACTACTACTTCTACTGCCATTGTGACCACGAGCGTGTATGTAAAACCTAGAGCGTCTTCGTGTGACAGTGAGTTGTTTCCCTTTCCTTCTTTTTTTTTTTTTTTTTTTCTTTTGGAAACTCTTCGTCGTGGGAGTACGGATTGAAGAAATACAGTGGATGCTTGCTAATATTAACCCGTTCAGCATGACCCATGCAAGCAATGGCAACGTCAATTACAACATCAGCTACCCAATGCCAGACCCGTCTGGCTGCGATTGGCCGTCGGAACCATTGCATGGTAAGTAAGTGTGAGACTCTCCCGTCGCTCTGTTAGATTCAGCAGTCTGTATAATCATTACTGTACTTACCAGGGTTGTCTCTAAACATCAGAGAGGCAGCGCCTTGCTTTGTCAAGCCTTTGAAGTTCTTTTTTTTTTTCTTTTTTATAGACATAGAAGGCCTTTCTTAGTGTGTCTCATTTGCATGCGAGTCAAGTAGTCGCTTTTTTTGTTTTTGTTTTTTGTGTTTGTTTCCCTTTTTATGCGCTTCATATTCTAATCTTTAAAAGGTGATGCAAAAAGAACTCTCTCTCTCTCTCTCTCTCTCTCTCTCTCTCTCTCTGTCAGTCTGTCTCTCGCTCTCTCCCTTCCTCTGTGTGTGTGTTGTGTGTGTGTGTGTGTGTGTGTGTGTGTCTGTCTGTCTGCCTGCCTGTCTGTCTGTCTGTCTGTCTGTCTGTCTCTCTCTCTCTCTCTCTCTCTCTCTCTCTCTCTCTCTTTTCCGTCCATTTTGAATCAACAATATATCCCATCACGTATTGTCCTTCGAATGAGACTATAAACCGAGGTTCCGTGTGTGAACGCACGCATAATATCTTGCACACACGTAAAATCCCATCACCAACTCTCGGAAGAGTAGGCCAGTTTGGCCGTTGGTATGGATGACACGTTACACACAGCATGCACCCTGCGTAAGAAATGGAAAAAAAAAAAAAAAAGAAGAATGAAGGAAGTAAAGAAACTGAGTGAACGATATTGACTGGATGACACGGGAAACGACTGAATGAAGCGCCAGCTGGCAGCTCTTCAGTCGGCACTACCCAGGTAGGCAGCCCGTTGTGTAAACGAGTGTTGATGAATAAGTGCAAATGGTGGATGTAAGCGCATTGAGTTGTGTAACAAGAAATGCGCTATATAAGTATTATACATTATTATTATTATTATTATATCATCCACGAATGAACAAATCAGACATGTTTGTAGCTTAGAGTCGTCTGGATTCTCTTGTAGCTTTGGTAAATGGTGTCGGCATGTGTGCCTGTTTTGTTGTTGTTGTTGTTGTTGTTGTTGTTGCTGTTTTGGTGTCTGCGGGCTTTTTTCATACAGTGTTTACGTGTGTCTGGTTTTGTTGCTGTTGTTGCTGCTGTTCCGTTACTTGCGTGGGGCTACATTTTTTGTTTAAGTTCATTTCTTTTTTTTACTTTTCTTTTCATTTTTTTTTCTTTCTTTCTTTCTTCCTTCCTTTCTTCATGTAGTGTCTATGAATTTGTTTACTGTGACTGCTGACATGAACAGAATGCTGATGTTTCACTATTTATTTATTTGTTTGTTTATTTATTCATTCGTTTATTCATTCATCTATTTATTTATTGATGAACGTCTGAGTTTCTTTACCATGTATGCTGACGTAAACGGAATGCTGATGTTTCACTGGTGTTGAGTGTATAAAACGTTCTTGGTACATGCGCGCAAACTGACGTCACATCTGACGCTTTCATTTATGACGATGCATTATCTTGAGATGCTGTTATCCTGTAGCGTAGTACTTTGTGGCTTTGTGGCTATGTTTTATACATGTAGACAGAATTCGTTGAGGGGACGACTGCATTTTTTTTTTTTTTTTTTAGCGAACATTTTTTTTAAGCTTTTTTTTTTTTTTTTTTTTTGGGGGGGGGGGGGGGGTTGTTTTATAACATGGTCTGCAATGATAGTATGATGTCATAGACATGTGACTTTGTTCCTACTAGTATTGACATCATGGATTGACGTCATGGCCTGCAACTGACATTGTAGCGTCAATAAGAATGTCCCGACGTAAGCTTCTTTTGAGTGTTTTTCCGTCTGAAAGGAGATTGGTAGGTAGAAACAGCCACGCGGAGAGTGGGCGGAAAGAGGGGTATGTGATGTGGTGTGATCTGGTGTGGTGGTGGTGATGGTGGTGGTGGTGGTGGTGTGGTGTGTGTGTGTGGTGTGTGTGTGTGTGTGTGTGGTGTGTGTGTGTGTGTGTGTGCGTGCGTGCGTGCGTGCGTGTGTGTGTGTGTGTGTGTGTGTGTGTGTGTGTGTGTGTGGAGGGGAAAGTGCGGCTTGGGGAGAATGGGTGTGGGTTGGGGTAGTGTGTGTGGAGGGAGGAGGGGGGGGGGGACGCCTAAATTTCAGCTTTATGTAAATCTGTGTGGTAAGCGTAGATTGTTAAACTGTAGATCACGCAGAAAATAAAGGCCTTGTCTTGTTATGTTGTTTTATGACTGTATTGTAATAGGCTTCGTGGTTATTGTTAACATTCGCGACCATTAATCTAATTCAGCGTCGTTTTTCTCTATCGATTTGATATCTAATTTGTTTTCTCTCCTTCTGCCCCAGAGCTGGGTGGAAAGAAAAGCATTTATTTTGTTTATCTCGTTATTCTGATAAAGTAAAGGTTCGTTCGTTCGTTCGCTCGTTCGTTCTGTAATTTCTATCATGTGTCCAATTCGGGTAATTCATTGGATTCATATTCTTATGAAGTGTACATTTTAGACAGAAATGGAGATGAAATCGAGAATATCTCCATACTACACTCTTTCAGCTACTTTACTATATCCTGAATGTATGGTTCTGTTGCGTTATGTACGTGACTGACAAGGTATTTCGCATGGCAATGAATACGGGGAGGGGAGCAGGACTCCCCATTCAAGATGTTAGAAAAGGGATGGGGGAGGGGCAGACTACCTTCTGCTCCCTCCGCCCCCTCCCCCCCCCCCCCCCCCCCCCCCAAAGATTTGAAGCCAAAAGAAATAGACGGCATCGGGAACTCTCTCTCTCTCTCTCTCTCTCTCTCTCTCTCTCTCTCACACACACACACACACACACACACACACACACACACACACACACACACACACACATCCACGCGCGCACGCGCATCCATCCTGCTTTTGACATGAATTTGAAATACGAGAGAACACTTCCTCTGAAATGAGGAAACTAAGAATCCCCTCACCCCTTCACGTTAACAAGAATTTTGGACCCCTCCCCCCCACCTCCACGCTTATAGAAACATTCGGATGAGTGCCATCGCTCCATCTCACTCTTGATTGTTATGAAATTTGGAAGATGTGTCTCACCGCCACATCTCCCCTCGTCCACCTACCCACCCCCTCCCTCCTTCAACACAAAATAATCATCTGATGCCACTGGTATACGCTTCTGACAGCAAAACGAGTTAAGTGCTTGGGGTCTACGCATACACTCCAAGTTGTGTCTTTGGTCAAAAATGAGTTAAGCCAGAGGCGTTAAATATGTTTCATTCATTTGAGCATCGATGGCCCAATGCGGAGAAGCACATCTTGAATGGAGCAAAGCCATGACTGTATTAGTTAGAAAATACTTAAAGTTTTTGTGTCCTTGCTTTATGTAGAGGTTAAAGACGCTGTATTTGTTTCTATGTCTATTTTGGCTTGTTTGAAATTTAGTGCAATGGACACTACCTGCATATACACGTGTTTTGTTTGTTTTTTTTTCTGTTGGATTTACAGCTCTACGAACGGCAGTTACTGTAGTTGTTCGCGTTCATGTTCAAGTTAGGACCTTACGTTACTAGATGTGTGTGTGTGTGTGTGTGTATGTGTGTTTGTGTGTGTGTGTGTGTGTGTGTGTGTGTGTGTGTGTGTGTGTGTGTGTGTGTGTGTGTGTGCGTGCGTGTGTGCGTGCGTGCATACGTGCGTACGTGTGTGTGTGCATGCGTGCGTGCATGCGTGCGCGCGTGTGTACGCGCGCGCGTATGTGTGTGTGTATGTGTGTGTGTGTGTGTGTGTGTGTGTGTGTGTGTGCGTGCGTGCGTGCGTGCGTACGTGAGTGCGTGTGTGTGTGTGTTTGTGTGTGTGTGTGTGTGTGTGTGTGTGTGTGTGGCTGCGTGTGTGCGTGCGTGCGCGCGCGCGCGCGTGTTTGTGTGTGTGTGTGTGTGTGTGTCTGTGTATGTGTGTGTGTGTGTGTGCGTGTTTGTACGTTTTGTCAATGTTCATTCACCGATTTCGTTTCGCCCGTGTTTGTTCTAATCTGAAATAGGAATCAAGACAAAGAAGGAAACGTGAACAATAAATGGAGAAGGATCGTGGCTATCAATTTCATTGTGAAACATGATAATGCACATAACTTCTTTGCTGATGGTATTTTTATTCTGTGTGTTCTTAGCGTCGGTTTAACAGCCTACTCTTACGGTAGAAGTTGAAGAAATACTGATTCGTCCCTATTCATGTCTTTACTAGATGTCGCCGTCATGTAAGAGAGAGAGAGAGAGAGAGAGAGAGAGAGAGAGAGAGAGAGAGAGAGAGAGAGAGAGACATTGACATTTTTATTCATAAAGGCCACAGTCCCCGAGAAGAGGGGTGTACATGGAAAAAATATAAAGTCGCAAGATTTATTACCTAACTATGTTAAATACAGACTTCTCTTGAATGCTTTGTTCAAAGATAAGGTTAACTGCTAAATGATATTCTCATTTGTTGACGACATGAACATAACAAGTTGAAACAAATAAGGTTGACTGAAATATTTATGGGGAATGAATTGTTCTCTGAGATCACTAAGTTCTGGACAAATGAGTGCAGAATGAAATTCATCTTCTCTTGACGCGCTACACAATGGGCAGAGAAGATAACAATTCCTTGAC
>CM065718.1:20334620-20337120 GCA_033310375.1 Conus canariensis
CTCTTTTGTCCGGCCCAGTGCTTGGAGATTAGAAGTCTTTATTGCCAGCCGCTTGAAATACTCTTTTGGTCTTGGTGCTTGGCGTCAGTCTTTTGTGCCACGTCTGAAATGACACAATAAATACATTCTGCAGGAATGAATAGAATCTGCATAAGAAATAATGATCTCCGATCTCTGACATGACGCAGGATTTTTTTTTTCAGTGGTAGGTTGTTTTAAGTGGCATGATATATGCAGTTCAGTGACCCTAAGTGGTTAAGATCCAGTCACGCGTATGAAATAGAACAGCGGCATGACTAGCATACGTGACAGATGGATTTGAGAATAAATAGAACTGGCATCAAAAGTGATTATCACCGATCTCTGACATATCACAGATTGTTTTCAGTGGCTTGATGTTGGCAGCTGAACAAGCTGAGTGGCTGAGAGTCAGTCACGCGTGTGACGTAGGTCAGCGGTCAGACTAATCTGTGTGACAGATGGATTGGAGAATGTATGAGGCAGACATATTGTGAACCGGATAGAGAGAGGGAGGGAGTACAAAGCAAGAAGAACATGGCGAGAGAGAGAGAGAGAGAGAGAGAGAGAGAGAGAGAGAGAGAGAGAGAGAGAGAGAGAGAGAGGAACGTATCTGTATTGTTTGTAAGGTCAGAGTCACAAAGACAATATTTATCATTTAAGAAGTAGATTCTGTGTACCTGATGTGAAAAAAGAAACAACAACTACAATAGCCTACATGCCTTTATGGAACACGGTAGAGAGTTCCATATACAGGGTCCCAAAAATGCCAAACTGAATTTGATAAGTCAAAGGGGGCACATTGTAAATGATTATTATACGAATTATAACGCATGGCTGCCGTTTGAACCATTCAACGAGACGTGGTGATGTCAGATTTATCCAGATTAGAAGATAATCGCCATTTTGTAATATGCTAGCTAGTTGTATAAAGAAGAGGTCACGCAGTTGACTCTTTTTTTCACATCACGTTTACGAATTCTCTAGAGGAAAGGAATAAGTACTGTTCAAGTGAACAAGCTGGGGATTGTGCGTAAGAAATGAGACCTCTGTCAGACTTTGCATGCAGAATTCTGTTGTTGTTTTTTGTTTGTTTGTTTGTTTGTGTGTTTGTTTTTTGTTTAGTTCAAAGCGAAGAACAGAAAAACAGTCGCTTTTATTAGTGGTAGATGGCCATATGTCAGAGAATGGCGCCAGGGCAGTATGGCAAAAGCAGTAATGCTGCTGCAAAGGCCAGCCGGTGACGTCCCATATGTTTATTTTTTGTATTCACAGTTCCTATTGAACAGGGAGTACTTTACAATGGGAACGAAGAAATGCTGTCTGTGTGTGTGTCTGTCTGTGTGTCTGTCCGTGGTCAAAATGTGTTCCACTCGCTCCAGACAAAACTACTGGGCCGATCTGAAAATTTGTAGGTATGTTCATTATGGGTCACGGATGATGCCGATGTTTTATTTTATCAGAATAGCCGTTCCTAACGGCTATAACGGCCCAAAGCGGTTTTTCTTCCTTATGGAATATCTGAGTGACGAAATACTTTTTTTTACTTTATTGGTGTTTTAAAATACTTCGATTTTGATATTTTAACACAGAGAAGAGAGAGAGAGAGAGAGAGAGAGAGAGAGAGAGAGAGAGACAGACAGACAGACAGACAGACAGACAGACACACAGACAGACAATAGAAGAAGAAGAAGAGAGAAAGAAAGAAAGAAAAAAAAAGAAGAAGATAAAAAAAAGAAGAATGAAGATGTCTGACCACTCTTCCACGCATATAACAATCTTTGTTTGTTGAAGAGAAACTCTCCCCCTTCATTTCATCTCCTGGATTTCAGTTTGAGTCAACTGAATCCACTTTCAGACGAACCGCATCCGACTTGAGCACTTGTTTGCCAATCCATCATCCAAATGAATGGCATGTCTGCTGCCGGAGATTTCCCTCGGCAAGGAATTCGAGAATAAAGTCTTGTATTCTTATCGATTGACTCAAAGAATGGAAGGAACATATGACAGTTCAGAAAGAACGTCTGTGGAAGCCTTCAGGGTGGAAACGCGTCGCGTCAGTATTGACATCACATTCCGTTCCATCCGCTGGGTCACCCACCTTTTTCTTCAGGTGTTTGAGCTTCAGCCCGGAGCCACTTCACTTTCCTAATGAGGTTACTATTGACCGATGTGGGGATGGAGTAGTTACCCAAAGTTTATGAAAGTCACACAGAAAGAGAGAGAGAGGGGGGGGGGGAGACAGGGAGAGAGAGAGGGGGGGGAGAGAGATTGAGAGAGAGAGAGACACAGAGAGAGAGAGAGAGAGAGAGGAAGGCAGGCATGCAGACAGGCAGGCAGACAGACAGACAGACAGAGGGAGAAAGAAAGAGAGAGAGAGAGAGAGAGAGAGAGAGGAGAGAGAGAGAGAGAGAGAGAGAGAAGGAAGGCAGGCAGAGGCAGAGACAGACAAACAGACAGGCAGGCAGACAGACACACAGAC
>CM065718.1:20342120-20347120 GCA_033310375.1 Conus canariensis
TTCATGGATTTACTCTTTAGTTGTTGTTGGTGGTGTTGTTGTTGCTGTTGTTGTTTTCAGAATCATTACTGGTGATGGTCCTTTTCTCATTTTTTGTTTCTTTCTATTATTGTTATTATTATTATTGTTATTGTTATTATTATTATCATTATTATTATTGTTGTTGTTATTATTGTTATTGCTATTATTGTTGTTGTTGTTGTTGTTGTTGTTGTTCTTCTTCTTCTTCTTCTGCTCATGATTATTACTATTATAATTTTTTTTATGTTCTCTCTCTCTCTCTCTCTCTCTCTCTCTCTCCTCTCTCTCTCTCTCTTTGGATGGGTCCGTGCGCAAGCGCATATATGTGTATATTATGCTGAGATGTGCTCAAGTACCTGCATGTCAGAGCGATCACGCACATACTGGTTTTGCGCGTGCATGCGTACGTGTGTGTGTGTGTGTGTGTGTGTGTGTGTGTGTGTGGTGTGTGTGTGTGTGTGTGTGTGTGACGAGACTGATCAGTTTCATTATCTAAGCGTGTGGAACCGCTGTGACGTTTGAAATATCCCGACCCGATTCGCTTCAGCTCTAATTGCCATTTCCCCATTACCGACACCCCCCCCCCCCCCCCCCCCCCCCCCCCCCCCTCTGCCTTTACTTCTGTCTGAACCATGCTGTCACAAATCGATTAGGAACGACGCCTTATGAGTTACTGTCCCGTCTGGGTTGATGTCAGTGGCTGTCAATCTTCACACCATCTTCAGCCTGCCCCGAGAGGGCGAGATTAACCTTAGCGAGTCGCTTGGGGCTTTTGATTGATAGCGACAGGCTGCTCCGACCCCTATCTTTTCAGCCCTGTCGCCTTTGATCCGATTGTACGCTTCACCGTCATGTTTGTCTACAGACAGTTCACAGAACTGCTGACTGACAGATTACCTAGTGTACGCTAAATGGAAACAAGATGAAAAGCATATGAACGTACTCCCAGTTTATCTTGAATACGCGTGTACATGTCAAGAGCATGTTTACTATGAAAATACCCATGATCTACCAGTTAGTTATTAGATCTAAAGCTATCTTAAAGCCCGTCAAATACAGTACTTTCATAGATTGAGTGTGAGTAGCTTTCTGTATATCCAATTTCATTAAAACCAACCAATATGTAAGAAACAACGGCAAAATAACGGTTTTAAACGGTTGTTTAACCGAGGAACACTTTTGAAATTGGTATTTTATTCCTCACTGAGCTAAAGCCTATGTACCTACCAAATTTCATCCAGATCGGACAACATGTCAAGAAGAACAAATTTTAACGGTCAAATTTTGAAACACATTATGGAAGTGCCATTTGTGTGTGATAACCTTCCGATATACCAAATTTCATTAAAATCCACCAATATATAACAACGAACTGGAAAATAACGGTTTCAACGGTTATATAACCGATGTACACTTTTGAAACTGGTATTTTAGTCCTCACTGGGCTAAAGCCTGTGTACATACCAAATTTCATCCAAATCGGACAATATGTCAAGAATAACGGTTTTTAACGGTCAAATTTTGAAACACTATATAGAAGTGCCATTTGCCTTTCTATATACCAAATTTCATTAAAACCCACATATATATAAGAAATAACGGCAAAATAATGGTTGTTAACGGTTGCTTAATCGATTTTTAGCATTACATCACTTACATATGGAAAGAGGCTCCAATTTGTCACAAGATCATTCAAACCGCTTATAAATCGGCCGAGTACTTTCTGAGATATTCCATAAAGAAGAAAAACCGTTATGGGCTGTTATAGCCGTTAATAACGGCTATTCTGGTAAAATAAAACATCGGGCATCATCCGTAACCCATAATGAACATACTTACAAATTTTCAGAAAGATCGGTCTAGAAGTTTTGTCTGGAGCGAGTGGAACACATTTTGACCACAGACAGACACACAGACTGCATCTCTTCGTTCCCATTGTAAAATGCTCCCTGTTCTATAAGAACTGGTAGTACAAAAAGGGAGAACACTCGCTTTTATCAAGAAAGGGTGTGGACGATAACGTTGTGTGCGAGATTGTCATTTTGCCAGTTCCATGCTTAGACTGTTATTCTGTCAATTTCATGTTGACTGTGATCGATGGAATATTATTGGTTCGTGCATTTTTGTGTCTGTTGTGCGCATCTTCTGAAAAGACACATTTTTCGAAAATGTACCTGTGTATCGTTTATTAAGATAAGCGTTATTTGCACCTTGTGTTTTGTGCATTATTTTGTATAGTAGTTCGTTTTCTGAAACGCAATCGTCCGTGTGACTCACATTACATGCATAAACAACAAATATCGATCGATTTCGTTTTTTTTCTTCTCTTCTTCTCTAGATCGGCATTCTGCTACTTGCAGTAGTCTGGGGAGTATTGTATTGTGCCTTTTTTATTTTTTTTATTTTTTATCGATTTTCCATGTGACATCCAAAGAATGTACATTTATCTAAAAATTCACATATCTATTTCTAATTGTGCGTTTCATAAGTGTTACGTCACACCTTGTGAAAGGTAAGTCACTGTAAAGTGAGGACTTATTTTGATGTGAGAATGATACTTCTGGTGGCTTTTCGTGTAAAGATAATTTGTCCAAATAAAAGCAAAGGGGAAGAGAGAGGGAGAGAAAAAAAAAAAAAAAGCGGGGGGGGGGGGGGGGACTAGAGGTAATGGGAAATAAGGGGCAGTGAGGAAAGGTACGAGTTATCCACTCGATAAAATCTAAAGAAAGCAGCAATGTCGGCACAAATTTGACAATTTTTTTTTCTTCTCTCTTCTTTTTTTTTTTTACTACATTTTTCATACATGCATCGTAACATCTAACAATGCAGAAAATTAACATCTATCCCCAAAAAATGTATCAAAGCAGCATTTTGGACCAAAAATAAAATGTTACGGCAATGCAGCACGCTGGAGCGAAAAGTCATAATAATAATAATAATGAATACTTAAATAGCACCTATTCTCGGCTAGAGACCAAGCTCTAAGCGCTTTACAATCAACACTCGCTTACACAACGGGCTGCCTACCTGGGTAGTGCCGACTGAAGAGCTGCCAGCCGGCGCTTCATTTAGTCGTTTCCCGTGTCATCCAGTCAGTATCGTTCAATATCGATCACTCATTTTCCTGACTTCCTTCATTCTTTCCATTTCTCACGCAGGGTGCATGCTATGTGTAACGTGTCATCCATACCAACAGCCAAACTGGCCTACTCTTCCGAAAGTTGGTGATGGGATTTTACGTGTGTGCAAGATGTTATGCGTGCGTTCACACACGGAACCTCGGTTTATAGTCTCATTCGAAGGACTGTATGGGAAATGGAGTCAGAACCAATGTTAACTCCGTGGGAAAAATCCCCCTGTACCGAAACGCCCCGGCGGAGGTTCGAACCCGCAACCCCAGGATCACCAAGATTACGAGTCGGGCGCTCTACCAACTGAGCTATTCCGGCTCCCAAAAGTAAGAATTGTTACAGTGTTTCGTCCAGCCTGAACTTTTCCTGCATTGTTAAATTTTACGTTGTATCATATCACTCCTTTTTTTTCTTTTCTTTTCTTTTTCTTTTTCTTTGTCAAAGGGTAACGATAACAACAGAAATGGATGAACATGGTGACCTACTGACACAGAATACACCCACGTTTCAGAAAACATGAGCTCTGTTATGACTCAAATTTCAAAAGATCGTGTTCAAATAAATTTAATTTACAGAAACTTTGAATAATACTGAAAAATGGGCAGATACTTAAACAAATGATGAGAGTGTTTTATTATGTAAACACTGAACCTGTGTTATTTTATGTACATTCATTTAGAAGATTTCGTAATAGATGACCCCAGATGGGATCTTTCCATTTCAGCTACTGTTTGTTGTTCTTGTAGTTGTTGTTGTTGTTGTTGTTGTTTATTGTCATTACTGTTGCCGTGTGTGTGTGTGTGTGTGTGTGTGTGTGTGTGTGTGTGTGTGTTGTTTTAAAAAGGTGATTAAGAAGTTTCTCTCTCTTTTTTTTCTGTTTTTAATATCAGTCCCACTTTCTCTCCCAAACACTCTTTGTGCTTTTATAAAACACTTGCAAAAAGAGTTAAATTGGTTTTCGTTCGATCTGCCGTATCCAGTAACAGAGAGAAACACACACACACACACACACACACACACACACACACACACACACACACACCACACACACACTCACACACACACACACACACACACACACACACACACACCACAACACAGAGAGAGAGAGAGAGAGAGAGAGAGAGAGAGAGAGAGAGAGCGAGATTTGACACTTTGATATTTTACTTTCATCACCAAAGAGGTCTTTTGACAAGAGGGGAGAGGGGGTAACAGAACAATAACATTTCCCTCTTCTTTTCCTTGCATACAAATAGCACACATTCATTCCCAGTGTGTATCAAATCAAAGGTTAACAAAAACAAATAAAATCGTAGAATCTTAGTATGTCATCCCAAACAGGAGTAATACAATAACGTTAGAAAAAAACAACAACAAACAAACAAACAGGAATTGTAAGACTGACTCGACCATCCACTCAGTCAAATGATGATGTTGCATCTTACTGAACTCCTCCACATGCGATGAATGATATTATTCATTCTTATATCTCTTATAATGCATTATCTTCAATTTGACTGTACTTCATCTGTCTAGTTTTCAAGGCTTCCGCGATGAATTTCGCAACTGATTAAATTACAAGTTCATCATCTGATGATAACACGACATCAACATACTGAGAGAGAGGAGAGAGAGAGAGAGAGAGAGAGAGAGAGAGAGAGAGAGAGAGAGAGAGACAGACAGACAGACAGACAGACAGACAGACAGACAGACAGATAGACAGACAGACAGAGAGATAGACAGATAGACAGATAGACAGACTTTGCGTCAATGAGAAAATGATGAAGAAGAAGATGAAGAAGAAGGGAAAGAAGAAGAAGACGAAGAAGAAGAAGAAGAAGAAGAAGA
>CM065718.1:20349620-20357120 GCA_033310375.1 Conus canariensis
AACTGTATCGTTCACTAGTCTGGATATGATCGTCCCACATTTGCCATCTACAGTCAATTAGCCTTTGTTGAAAAATACGAATAAACTGATTTTGATTTCCAACACCCTGAGCCAGCCAAACATCCCCAAATCCGTGCTTATACAGAAATAGACGCATACTTGAAACCCAGTTCGTTTTTCCCTTTAAATCCAATTCGAATAACATTTCATAAGACTTACGAGGCAATCTACCATTATCCATGTGTAAAAGCTTTAACCAATACCGAACACATCTAACAGCTGAAGTAATGAACAATGGATATCTGTTGAATTCCCCATACACCAAATCATTAGAAATACGCCTGTCGAGACCTAGAAACTTCTTCAAAGCAAATAAATGCACCGCCTCACAATGAACGACGGCGTTATCTAAACCCCAAATTTCAGCCCCGTACATCAAAATAGGCTGTATCTGGGAATCAAAGATCTTTAAGAATAACTCAAGTGAATTATTGTTTAAAGCATGCAATCTTTTTATTACGCAAATCAAAGCATTCTTTGCCCTACATGCAAGGTCTTTGCAAGCAAAGCTAAAACTTAGACGAGTAGAAAAGTAGATCCCCAGGTATTTATACACATTCACTACAGGTATAACAAGTCCATCATACATCCATCTTTCCCTCGCCGATAAATATCCTCCCTTTCGAAATACCACGATGTTGCTTTTATTCATGTTCACTTTCAACTCTAATGAAGAGGCAGCCCTGCTTAGATTATTTAGCTGGCGTTGTAAGCCAACTATCGTTTCTGAAACCAGAACGATGTCATCTGCTAATAGTAGGATAAATAATTCTGACACACCATCTGGAAATCGTCCACCATGAAGGCCATTGTTAATAACCTCGATAGCAACCTCATTAATATACATAGAAAATAATGCAGGGACTACACACATCACCTTGTCTTACCCCAGCGGCACAATTAATAAAGTCTGTAAGACTGGAACCACTTCTTATCCTTGTTTTAACTACTTGATACATAGCTCTAATGCAACTAAATAATTTCCCCTTGATCCCGTTTTTAAGTAATACTGTCCATAAAAGCTTTCTGTTAATGGAGTCAAAGGCTTTTTCAAAGTCAATAAACGCAACATAAAATTTACGATTTAAAGAAAATTGCTTTTGAACAAACGCAAGGAGAGTAAACATATGATCGACAGTAGAGTAACCCTTTTTAAAGCCAGCTTGATGTTCTCCCGTGATATTATTACATTCAATCCACTCCTGTAATCTGCTGTTAATGATAGTGCTATATATTTTACTGCTAACGTCAACCAAAGAGATGCCTCTGTAATTATTAGGATTATTTGCATCGCCTTTCTTGAATATGGGTAAAGTTACAGACTCTGTCCAGTTATCTGGAAAGATACCATCATCAAAAATTCTATTGAAAAAAGCTTGTAAAAAGTCGACAACTTGAGCTCCAGCATACTTAAACAATTCACCAATAATAGAATCAGGTCCTGCCGATTTGTTAGTTTTAATTTTCCGCATGGCGAGCATAACTTCCTCTCTAGAGATGGGGCGATTGAAATACTCAATCTCTCCCTCATTGGTGACATCAGAAAGTTCATCATCACCTGAAATATCTTTATCTAACAAATACTTAAAATGCTCATACCATGTGTTCAGGGAGATATTATTCTTTGGATGTCTTCTTTTAAATGAAACTCTTTTGATAGTTTTCCAGAACTCCTGCTGAGACGGAAGAGATCTAATCATATCGTCCAGCAAATTTCTATTGAATGTTTTCTTTTTCTGCTTCAAAAGGTTTTTATATTCTCTTCTTGCAATAACATACTCAACTCTGTCGCCATCGTCTAGAGTACGAAGCCATACTCTCAGTAGTTTTAGCGCTTTTCTTTTTGTTACCAAACACACACTATCAAACCAATCATCCTTCTTAGCACAGTTCCCTTTTTGAACATATTTTTTCATACATTCAGCACTGGCTTTGATACAATCATTAAACACCTTTAAGGCTTTATTTACATCAACATTTATCAATCCGAAAGCCTCATTAAATTTTGAGCACATTTCCACTTTGCACAAATTGTCTCTGAAAATCAAGGCATAGTCATCATTCCACACAAACTTATCGCAGACAGTGGCCTCAACAGTCTCCGTAGTTTTATCGTCATTTTCTGTTGATAAGTCAATGTGAAATTCAAGAGGTAAATGATCAGATTCGATCCGTTCAGAAACAAACAAATAACACAAATCACAAAAACTGGAGAAAAAGTCTTTAGATACTAGGAAATAATCATTTACGCTGCTTCCGCTGTCTGTTACGTATGTATAGCAACCATGGCGGTCGCCCTGACATACACCATTCATAATATACAAATCAAAGGCAACGCAGAGATTTAGCAACAACTTACCATAATTATTCAATACATTATCCTGAGAAGAACGGTCTGTGCAGGGTGGCTGACTTTTCACTTGCAAACAAGAATCGAAAACATCAGAAGACACGTCAGGAGAAAAATTGTGTGTGTGTGAGAGAGAGAGAGAGAGAGAGAGAGAGAGAGAGAGAGAGAGAGAGAGAGAGAGAGAGAGACGCAGACAGGTTTTGTCGACTCTCAGTAAGGATCACATACTGAACCTGTCAAAGCTCAAATCAAAGGGCCTGTTACCCAGATTCGACAGCAGCACCACACGCGCCAAACGAAAGAGTAAGGAGCCGGGATTGATCTCCGTGGGTAACTTGCTAAGCTGCTTAGGCATTGAGCAGGGAATGAACCGTGCCAAGTCCAAAGCCCATTGCCAATTAGACAGTCGGAGTGTTCGACAACGTCCAGTCCTGACATGTGTTATGAGGTCACTGGTGTTGATCTCCACTTCTGACATCTGCCAGTAACTCATGGGAAATATTTGACTTTCCCGATTTCCAAGCTCTGTTATGTGCTTTAAATCACTGGCCACCCTCTCTCTCTCTCTCTCTCTCTCTCTCTCTCTCTCTCTCTCTCTCTCTCTCTCTCTCTCCTCTCTCTCTCTTTCGCGCGCACTGGAATGTGGACGGCCTTTCATCCAAACTCAGTGATCAACAATTCTTATCCTACGTTTATGCTTTTGACTTTGTATGTCTTGTTGAGACTTTTATGGAGAGTGTGGATTTCCATCTGTTCCCCTATCATTCTGTCTTTTGTAAATCTGCTATTAAGTTAACAAGGCAGGGAAGGAGATCGGGTGGAGTGATGTGTCTGATAAAAACAGAGTTTATGCCTTATATATCTGAACTAAAATGTGAACAAGATAATATTTTGTGTTTCTTAATCAGCAAGAAATTATTTGGTTTTGAAAATGATATTGTTTATGTATGTGCATATGTACCTCCCATAAATTCTCCATACTATGCAGCAGTTGACGTTGAAGATGGAATCAGCTCTCTCGAAGATGTTTTAATGGACAAAATATCATTATATAAAAATGTTGATGTCCTTTTGTGTGGAGATTTGAATGGCAGAACAGCAGACATTTTCCCCTTCAGTGGTGATGAGCTTAGTAGGTTTAGTCTCAGTGATGAAAATGTTGAAAATTATCTCATAAGAAATTCAAAAGATTTAGTGCTGAATGTGTATGGAAGAATGATTTTGAATTTTTGCATTGCTTTTAGGCTGTTTATAATGAATGGGGTATGTAATGGTGACCATACTGGTCACTACACATACATGTCAGAAACAGGAAGCAGTGTAAATGACTATTTTATAGTTTCCGAAGACCTGTTTGATACAATAAGAAATTGTTGCCGTCTACACGTCTCAGATATGATTGATTCTGACCATCAACCACTGGAATTTTATTTTGATGCAAAGAATGATATTATAAACTGTAACAGTGAATGCAGCAATATCCCACCATGTATTGAAAAAATGGTTTGGAATGAGGATTTAGCACAACAGTTCCATGACTGCATGCGTTCCGGACAAACAAAAGAGAAATTGAACCACGCTAGTTGCTTGATGAATGTCGACATAAATCGGGCGCTAGATTTATTTAATGAATGTATACGAGAACAAGCAGGTTGTATGGAAAAGAAAATTTATACACATCAGAAAAGATCGGAGGAGTGGTATGATGATGAATGCAAAACGTTTAAGCGTAATGTCAGAAAACTTTTGAGAACTTGTAGTAAGTTGCCTAGAAAAGAAACGGAATTGTCCCAAACTGAGAAAGAGAACAATGCGGCCTTTTGCAAAGCAAGAAGAGAATACAAGAAATTGTTACAAAGAAAGAAACAGGAATACAACAAAACTGTACTTGAGCAGTTGATCATGTCCATTATGACCAGAGAGAATTTTGGCTTAAAATGAGCAGAGTTTCCAAAAAGAATAAGTTTCAATCCAACAAAATCTCTGTTCCTGAATGGTTTCAACATTTTAAAGGAGTTTTAGAAAAACATGATGCTGATAGTAATAGAAATAGTTTAGCAGGTGCTACTGATATTTCAGGTAATCCATCTGATAGTAATAACGAAACCGACTACAATCAAGGGGTTAGAACTGATGAATATGAGAATGATGAAGATAGTGCTAACTTTTTGAACCGACCTATTGCAAAGGAAGAAGTCTTACTCTCGGTTAAGAGATTGAAAAATAAAAAAGCAGCAGGACCAGATGGCATTATTGGAGAGATATTTAAAAATGCAGGAAATGATGTCATTGATTTCTTAGTAAAATATTTCAATGTATTATTTGACACAGGTCAATACCCTGATCTGTGGAAAGAATCTATTATTGTCCCATTGTTTAAGAAAGGCAATATAAATGATCCAAACAATTACAGAGGAATTTCTCTATCAGATATAAGTAGCAAAATGTATAGCTCTATAATAAATTCAAGATTAACTGAATGGGTCGATCAGAACAATATTACAGGTGAATTTCAAGCCGGGTTCAAACAAAATTATTCTACAATCGATCACATGTTCACATTGTTAGCAATTATACAAAAACAGTTTCCTGCAATAGAAAATTGTATGTTGCATTTATCGATTTCGAGAAAGCGTTTGACACTATTTCAAGAAAATTACTGTGGCCTGTTTTGATTAAAAATGGAATTAAAGGTAAAATTTACAGATGTATAAGAAGTATGTACAAAATTGTTAAAGCTCGAGTTCGTTGTGGTACACAGTTCACAGGCTACATACACTGTACTAAAGGTGTGAAACAAGGTGATGTTTGTAGTCCTCTTCTATTTTCTTTGTTTATAAATGAACTCGCTCTCGAAATAATTGATAATGGTAGACATGGTGTTAGCCTGAATGTTGATTTCACTGAACTATTTATTCTTTTGTTTGCTGATGATATGATTTTATTGTCGGAAACCGTGGTTGGCTTACAAACCCAGTTGAATACTCTTTATAAAGCTGCATGCCAGTTACAGCTGAAAGTCAATCTGGAAAAATCTAACATAGTAATCTTCAGGAAAGGTGGGTATCTAGCAAGTACTGAGAGATGGTTTTACAGCAATATAAAAATGAACGTAGTAAATTCTTATCGATATTTGGGCATACTATTTTCTACCAAATTGAGTTTTAAGCATGCATGCCAAGATTTGGCATGTAAAGGGAAACGCGGTGCCATTAGCATTATTTGCAAGTTGTATCAACTAAATAATAACTCCTTAAGATTGTTCTTGAAACTTTTTGATTCTCAGATTCAACCCATTCTTCTTTATGGTGCTGAGATTTAGGGTTTAGAAGATGCTTCATCTGTCATTGAAAGTGTCCATTTGTTTGTATTAAAAAAATATCTAGGGGTTGGTATTAAAACACCAAACGACCTTGTGTATGGTGAACTAAATCGATTTCCATTAACAATTAATTCTAGTGTTTCTTGTGTTAGATATTGGTTAAAACTGACTCGAATGGATGAACATAGATTACCATCTCAAGCGTATAAAATGTTGCTGAGTTTGGCCAATAGAGGAAAAATCAATTGGGCTTCAAGAGTGCGCGATGTTTTAAATAGTTATGGCTTCTCCTATGCATGGGAATATCAAGGCGTAGGATGCATGAATTCCTTTATAAAGATGTTTAAACGAAGACTAGTTGACTGCAGGTGGCAGACTTGGAATTATCATTTGTATAATAGTGATAGATTTATAGATTACAGGAAATTTAAGTCATCGCATGATCTTGAACCATACTTACTTCTAGGTTTGGACAGATTTGTTCGATATATTCTGACAAGATTTAGATTTGGAATGTCCGATTTGTTAGTGCATTGTTCAAGATATAAAAGAAATGATGAAAGTGGAACAAAATGTCCGTTGTGTAAATCTGCTACTGATGATGAGATTCATTTTGTTTTTTGTTGCCCTGTGTTTGGTGATTTGAGACACAGTTTAATCAATCCAAAATATTATATCAATCCCAGTGACTTCAGATTAACTCTACTTCTAGCATCACGAAACGACCAGATTGTTAAAAAACTTTGCTATATATCTTTATAAAGCCTTCAAGAGAAGAGAAATTATTCTGTCTTGAATTATTAAATTTGCTTGTCCCTTGAAGGCAATTTCAGTACATGATATCGTGCACAAACTAGTGTAATGTTGTTCTTTTGATTTTCTCTTTGTTTCCTCTGTAAATTAGTGAAACGTAACTATGTAGTCTTTGATTTAGTTTTGAAGTAGATGATGAATTAACACTATCATGTAAATTTGTCTTGTTATATTGATCATTAATGTTCACACCTCTTCAAATGGGGCTTTGGCCTTACTGAATAAAATTCTGTTCTGTTCTGTTCTGTTCTGTTCTCTCTCTCTCTCTCTCTCTCTCTCTCTCTCTCTTTCGCGCGCGCGCGCGCGCGCGCGTGTGTGTGTGTGTGTGCGTGAGTGCGTGCGTGCGCCCACTTTGTGTGTGTGTGTGTGTGTGTGCGTGTATGTGCGTGTGTGTGCGTGTGAGAGAGAGAGAGAGTGAGAGAGAGAGAGAGAGAGAGAGAGAGAGAGAGAGAGAGTGTGTGTGTGTGTGTGTGTGGGTCATTATTTCAAGCACGCCACAACATACAAAAACATATTTGACAGGACGACCAAACCTTCTTTTCTAGTTTTGTTGTCCATATACCGATGAAGAAGAAGAACAACAACAACAACTACGACAACAACAACAACAACAACAACAACAAGGAGAAGAAGAAGAGGTAATAATGATGACGGTTAGAGTACTTGCTGACAGAATTATGCGCCTTTAAAGAACACAGTGCGGTTCTAAATCCAGTTCCCGTTGGTTCAAAGACCAATAAATGTCAGATTAATCCATAATTCTATGACGTTGGCACTCAGCAAATACCTGCAATGAACAATGCGTGCTGTGTGACTCCATACGTGGTCTTGTACCTTCAGGGTCGTTACAAGCTTTGTATTGCTGAAGTGATTAACTGTTACTTTTGTCTGTTCTCTCCCTTTCCCCTGTGACTTCCTTCCAGCATCTCTCTTTGTCCATCTCTGTCTCTTTCTC
>CM065718.1:20364620-20374620 GCA_033310375.1 Conus canariensis
CACCCAGCACAACAACATCACTGTCCACGGTTCACACAATTACTCGACGATGACCGGCAGAGGCAGCTGCAGCCACATGGAGAAAAATCTGTGTATCAGCTTCCTCCTGCGTGCAGGGAGCCACAGCGTCAACATCAGCTCCTGCTGGTGAGCTCGCACAATCACCAAGAATTGTGGTGAAGAGCTGCTTGCCCTGTGGAAGTGTTATGAGCTTCAGATTCTTGCCGATCTCCACAAACAACTCCTGCTTGATCTGGTCTACATGAAGGAAGGCAGCCCAGTTTCCAGGAAGTCTGGTTGAGAAAGTGACCCGCCTCCATGCTCCACTGCCTCTTTGTTCCTGAGTTCTTGACTTCAAGCTTGTCTTGGAGTAAACATCCCAGACAATGTCGATACGGTCATTCCCTTCAAACCAGGAGAGGATGTATGGCACCAGCTCACCAGTGAAATATTCACCTATAGTCTCCGCACGTTGAGGACGAAGCATTTGAACGAGCACAGCCCCGTCCAGTACACAGGCTGTCGTTACTGGTCTGTGAGTGTCGAGACCTGAAGGGACAATGCAGTCCAGGATCTCACTCTTTTTTCCATGGTGCATGCTTCCCTTTCGAGTAAGTGAGGGAGGGTAAGTGCAGTTTTCGTGTGCGAATACATAGTCATCGATGATGCGACCAGAATTCGCAGCCAACAAAATCTCGGTCACTTTTGCTTGTTGCTCCTTGATAACAGAGATCTCGACTTTCGGCGGGGTTCAGAAAGAGACGCTTTGAACAATTTCAGATTAGTTTTGTGTATTGGAGCAGTGAAAGCCTCTTCCTGTGAGCTTTCGCGTTTGTCGAGAAATGCTGTGTATAGCTGCAGTCCAGTAGCCTTTATCCTTCTTAATTCTCTACCACATCTGAAGGCATGAAAATTGACTGGTCCAAGTCAAGCAGCTCGCCACTGTCTTCTAAGAAGGGGTTTCCCAGCTGTTCAAATGCATCCACCAGCGCAATTACATCAGATTTAAAGTCAGATTGGAACTTGGGGTATTGTTCATGATGCATCAGTTCATCTGACTTCTTTGTCCCCTCAAATTCTCTGACAAGACGAGCCATCTCTGGGCGAACAACTTGTTCCCGGCGAACTGTGCGTGGGCCATCCAGATTCTCAATGACGCCAGCATGATTCTTCAGCCAATCTATCAGTTGCTCATGCATCTGGTCACGCGGTATGTGCGAGAATACTCGTCTTGTCTTCTGTCCCATGAAGTGACCCCGTTTGGACTCTTCATATAGCGTAGGGTGTCGCTTTTCAAGTGTTGCCATGTCACGGAGATGGATGGGCAAGTTCCGAGCATAGTGAGTATGATCCAGAGAGACAGCCCACGGCATCAGAGAATCAAGGGTCTCCATGTAGAGAGAGAAGTCAGCAGTGCGACAAGACTTTACAAACTGGAGAATGAGAAGATCCAATTCCATGGACTTGAACCAGTAATCTGCTTGTGGCTGCGCGTTACATAACTGCTTTAACCATTCGACATATGGCAGAGTGTTGTAGTCATCATCAGCTTCATTTGTCGCTTTATCAACGTAATGGTCAAATCCCTTTTTCATGAGCTGATACAGAGCGGCTACTGACACTTGGTGCATGTACCTAGTTCTGCAGATGTGGTGGACACCGATGAAGGAATCAGCTTTGCCGTTTGTTGAGACACCACTATTAGTAAGTGCTGTAACCCACCCACTACCGTCCAGCCAGTCACCAGATACACCCCAAAGCATCTTCTCTGTGTGCATAGCCCCCAGGGTCACCAGAAAGGCGTCTTCACCATGCTCAGTGTGAGGATACTTCCATTGAAGTGTTTTGGCCAGTGTGAACAGGGGTTGATCAACTTCCATGACTGGTGTCTGACCCGGATTGATGTGTTTTATGGCCTGAAGAATGACCTTCATGCCATGCCAAACCATTGCAGGGTTGTTGGGAGACTCAGTAAACAAATGCAGCATGTATGACTTGCTTGGAGGAGCAGAGGGGGGTTGGTAATGCTGGCGTAGTATGCTGCCCAGGAAATCCATTCCCCAGCTTCTACGGTGTGTCGAGAGAACGTGAGGTTGGAAGACATTTTGTTCCCAAATCAGACAGACTTTGCTTACAGTGTTTTTAATAACGTACTAGCCACGACTGGTAGTGCATTAACTGTGATGTTAGAAGGTTGTGGGTTGGGTTCTTGATGCGGTTTCAACATCTCTTTTGTTTTTAATTTAACCTGACCCGACCTAGGTATAATGGAAAGCTTGTCTATGCAACCAAACATTTGAAGTCTTGTTATATAACTAACTTAGTTATTAAAAAAATATGTTCAATCTGAAAGATCTAATTAGACCTTCTGATCATTATCAAATTGCTTCTGTTCCCATTATACTGATTTATTATTTTGTTGAAACATTTTCTAAAAGTAAATTTGATACCAGAAATGATTTTAGCGACCTGAAATTACCCAGAAAACATGTATCGAATTAGTTATTGTGACACAAACTTTCAAAATTAGGCATCGACCATATTATTCAAGATGGCCACCGTCGGCCATCTTGGATTTTAAGATACAGCGTGTGTCTTTGGATAATTCTTTTTCTGAAGCCTTGGAGAGCATATATGCCAAAAGGGACCTTTACATCATAACTTGAAGTCAACATTTCCTTGACAAGCCCCCTATTCCTCCTTTCACTCTATTTTTTCTCTGTGTGACTGTGTGTCTGTCTGTCTGTCTGCCTGCATGCCTGTCTGTCTGTCTCTGACTTTGTCTCTCTGCCTCTGACTCTTTCTGCCTCTGTCTCTGTCTGTCTGTCTGTCTGTCTGTCTGTATCTCTCTCTCTCCCAATATATTCAATGGATATAAAACATATGCATCAGCGGTGAAGTTCTCTCAAAAAGGAAGACGACCAGGAGGCACTATGTGCTTGATAAAGAATGAATTCACTCCCTTTGTAAAAATCATTGATACAAAAAAAAAAAAAAAAAAAAATATATATATATATATATATATATATAAAATTGTTGTGCATTTGTCATCGATAAAGAATTAGTCGGCTTGGAGAAAGATGTATTTTATATATGTTCTTATGTTCCGCTGGAAGGTTCTCCTTTATATTACTGTTTTGATCAAGATAATGGGATAGGTTTGCTTGAGATTTGTTTGGTTGGTAGTATGACAGCAAGAGATGTTTATGTGGTATTGTGCGGTGACTTAAACAGCAGCACTTCAAATATTTCAAGGGATTTTTTTTCAGCAAACAGCATTGTTGAACTGTAATATAAGAGCGAGTCTATCACTTCAGTAAGGTGTTATCAAGATCATTATTTGAATAATTATGGAAATTACTTCTGAACATGTGCACTGCCTTAGATTTAAGTATATTAAATGGTTTACGTAAGGGTGACCTCCAGGGTCACTATACATATATATCAGATTCTGGATCCAGTGTCGCCGACTATTTCATTTTTTCAAACGAGTTATTGTCACTGGTGTATGAATCATGTGAACTACACAATGTGGAAAGGATTGAGTCTGATCACATGCCTGTTGCAGTTCGAGTAGTGTTTCCACAGGATAATGAAATCACTGCTAGACAAAAGGAAGGTCATAAGGAAATTATTGAAATAAATCGTTTGGAATGGTGAATATGCGGATGTTTTCTATGACTCGCTTTGTAAAAACGACATGAACAGTAAGTTGAACAACGCTATGGTTTTAATTGATGTTGATGTCAATGAAGCATTAAGTGTGTTTAATGAGTGTATAATAGACTGTAAGGTTTGTATGAAGAAGCATATAAATGTCAGTAAGGAAAAAGCACCATGTGACTGGTTTGAGCCAGGAATGTGAAACCACTAAGAAAAAAGTAAGAAGGCTTCTCAGAGTTAGTTGTAGGACATTAGATAGAGAGGATCGACAAAAGTATACTGTTGCTCGGCGTGAATATATACATTTGCTGGTAAGGAAGAGTAAAGAGTTTATCAATACATTATTGAACAAACTTGTGACATCAGTAAAACAACAACAACAACAACAACAACAAAACAGAGAGAATTCTGAGACATTGTCCATAAAGCTTCCTTTAATAGAAAACAGCCAAGGAACGAGATTACAGTTGACAAGTGGTTCCAGCACTTTAAGTCGTTATTAGAAACAGATGTGAATACTTCTAATTATGAAGAACCGGCAGATAGCGACAGTGGTAGTTACATGAATCGTCCTGTTTCTAAAGAGGAAGCATTGTTGACCATAAGAAAACAAACTGAAAGTTCGGAAAGCAGCAGGTCCAGATGGTATTGTTAGCGAGTTACTGAAGTATTCAAATGATCAAGTCGTAGGTTTTTTTTCGCAAAATTATTCAATATACTTTTTGACAACGGGGTACTTCCGGAAAATTGGACAGAATCCATTATTTTACCCTTGTTTAAAAAAGGAGATGTTAATAATCCCAAGAATTATAGAGATATTTCTATTACTGATATAGGCAGCAAACTTTATAGTTCTATTATTAACAACAGATTACAAGAATGGATAGATGAGAACAATATTACAGGTGAGTATCAAGCAGGTTGTTAAAAAGGATATTCGACAGTTGATCAAATATTTACGTTGTTAGCGATCGTGCAAAAGCAGTTTTCATATAACCGTAAACCTTTATGAGGCGTTCATGGACTTTGAAAAAGCATTTGATTCGATTTATAGAAATCTGCTTTGGCCACTTTCATTAAAAATGACATAAATAGTAAGTTAATTAAGTGTATCAAAGTTATGTACTGTTAGAGGGCAGCCAGGTCTAGGGCACGGCAATATCATCGACCCATCACAAACAGATGCGCTGCTATGACATTCACAGACTCTCCGTGGCCGTTCACCCCGCATGCCCCATCTGTCCCTGCTCCCCTGTCCCTCTTTCAAAGCATGTCATCGTAAGACTGCGATCTCTTGCTGCAGTGAACCTTTCGCGTGCTGTCATCCCGATTTGCATTTAAATGCAGTCCTTTCTCTTGCTGACTGCATCTGGGGGATTACTAGTTTGTTTGTTTGTTTGTTTTCCTCTCTTTCTTTTGTCTGTTGTTCTTGTTCTTGACGTCAGAAGAGAACTTATCGCCCCAAAAGTTTTGCTTGATTAAGTTATCTTACAAATTTCAAACAATCGGTAGTTTGGGGGGCTTTATTGTGTGTGTTTATTAGTATTTCTGTCTCTTAAAAAAATATCCGCGCAACTGACAACACAGGAATCTTCAGATTTCTGACGAATTTGTGGACCAGTTAGAGCACGTTGGTGTTTCTGGTGAGAGGGAGAGGGAAGACATAATAATTGTAATCTTCATATCCCTTAGAGTCAAGGCTCACGGGTTACAAACGAAAAGTAGGCTTAAAGGACTAAAATTATGAACATCACTGTGCCCATTGATACATTTAAAAAAGATAAACATTACTGGCAAACCGGAATTGAGGAATGGACAGTGTCCCATCAGAAGAGTGTGATTTTTTGAAAGAGTGTTTTGACAGTTCTTTATCTCTTCATGCATATTGTCTGAATGACAGTATTCCTGTGTCGTTGCTCTCTCTCTCTCTCTCTCTCTCTCTCTCTCTCTCTCTCTCTCTCTCTCTCTCTCTCTGTGTCTCTGTCTCTGTCTCTCTCTCTCTCTCTAAAACAATACACAGCCACTCCCATCCTCCTTCTGTCTCAATTCCACCATCAGCAGTTCACATAGAACTATCTACATGTAGGGATACATGTGACAACACCCCTGCTGAGATCATTCACTGTTGCCATTTCATTTCAACCTGTCTCTTCTGACTCAGTATGCATGAGACTCCACCTACTAAGCCCCTTACCGAAGACACTGATTCCTTCGTCAAAGGCCAACATAAGTTTGCATTCCTCATCATAGGCGTTTTCATGGAGAGGAAATAAAAAATGAGGTCACCTTTAGAGCTGGGCTTGAATTGCCACAGAATGTTATGCTTTGTATCATAGTCAAGAAGGTAGATTCTCTGATGCGCACCATTTTGGGAAACTACAACATTTGATATCTCTATACTCGTTTTCAATTGTAATCTGTTTGCAGCAACATATAAACTGCTAAATAACTGCAACATATACATTGTTAAAATGATTAAGTTCGTGATCCTATATAGCTATCTGATTTTCCAGTCGTTACACGTCAATCTCTGCAAATAGCAAGGCAAAAAATCCTATTCTATCCATCATAAAGCCATGTCTGCTTTTTTTTTTCTTTGTTCGTTATTTGGTTTGGCTTCATTTTCTTTCTTTCTTTGTTTTTGCTCACGTGGTCGTTTTTTTATGTGCGTGAATGTATGCGTGTGCGCATATGTGTGTGTGTGTGTGTGTGTGTGTGTGTGTGTGTGTGTGAGAGAGAGAGAGAGATAGAGAGAGAGAGAGAGAGAGATGTGTGTGTGTGTGTGTGTGTGTGTGTGTGTGTGTGTGTGTGTGTGTGTGTGTGTCACACAGGTAAGGTTAGAACCCCCTAACGCAATGACCATAGGGGCAATGAACGTTTAGAGGTTAGCCGGGTCTAGGTGACAGCATCATCATCGACCCCATCACAAACAGATTTCCTGCCATGACAGTCACAGACTCGCCAAGGCTGTTCACATCGCTTGCCCCCTCTCCCCCATTCCCCCTGTCCCTCTTTCAAAGCATGTCATCGTAAGACTGCGGTCTCTTGCTGCAGTGAACCTTTTTGCGTGCTCTAATCCTGATTTGAATTTGGTTACAGTCCTCTTTCTTGCTGACTGCAACTTGAGGAGTACCATTTTGTCTGTTTGTTTGTTTCTTTGTTTTACCCTTCTTTCATTGTCGTTCTTGACGTCTGCAGAATGATGATTAGTTAAACATTACTCGGTTGTTTTTATCAATAATTGACAAAAAAAAATCGTTTGTTTGGAATCTGTTCTGAGTATTCATGTATCATGTTAGACTTTTTTTTTAGATTCCAGTAACAGCACAACCGACTCTACAGTGAACGCGAAATTTCGGATGATTTTGTCGACCAGCGAAAGAATGAAAGGGAGAGAAAAGATGGATAGAGGGGGGTGGGTGCAGGGGGGTGATGGCAGCACATCTTTGGAAACGATTTCCCCTTTCACAGCCAGCCCTAATACCCAACATGTGCCTTATTTGGATCGAAGTTTTACTCAACTTTAAGCAGAAAGAAGTTAGATCAGAGACTAGGTTGAGTTTGACTCTTTGTTTCAGCCCTCGTCTTTTTATTCATGTATATCAACATACATGTCTTGCAAGGCGATTTGCCGTATCCTGTCAACTGAATCGTAATTGGTACATAAAACAGGTAGATTGCACTTGTTGCAAGGAGCCTAAGGAGTGTCACAATACAGGAAAAGAAGTTTAAAAAAAAGGCCTTCGAAAGAACAGACCCTCACCCACCCCCACCCCACCCCCTAAAAAAAAAATCACAAAATCCCACCCATTTACATCAGTCTTATGACATACTAACTAACACCTTGATATCCTTAAGTGTCCAGGCCTAAGAATTCAACTCCTGTGGAGGGCACCAGACACTGCGTTGGATATTTCATCCCCAGTTTACAAACGAAAAGCGAGCTGAAAGGGACATAACCAATAATATCAATGTACCCACTAACAGTATGTTAAGGAAACGTCTCTAGCAAATCGAGACTGAAAAAAATGAAAGGAGATCAATATGGAATGTGTTTAGTCTGACTGCCCTATTGCTAGATCATGATTGAAACGTTTGAATGTTATCAAGAGAGAGAGAGAGAGAGAGAGAGAGAGAGAGAGAGAGAGAGAGAGAGAGAGAGAGAGACAGAGACAGAGAGAGAGACAGAGAGAGAGAGAGAGCAATCATGTGCAAAGGATTTTCAGGTAGAGACGATTCGATCTATGCTGTCAATATTCATCTGACCCCAACCCTTCCTTTGGCATCCCGAGGGAACGGAGAGAAAAGTTGTGGCGAGCTGAGCATGCAAGAGGAGAAGGAGAATTACGGAGAAGCGTAGGAAGAGCCAGGATTTATATGCTGGCAACTATAATGATTTATGCATTTATTTACAGTGCACTAGCTCGAGTGTAGCTAGCTGTCCATAAATAATATTGACGTCGTTGCTGTTGATGTTACTATTGCAGAGGAATGATGCTGACTAAATGATGGTAGGTCTGAATGTTGTCTGTTACATGTCTGTCACAAGTAAAAGTCCGTGTTTCTTTCAGTTGACAAGCTACAAAAAGATAAGACCAGTCACTTTTTTCGCCAACTCATCTTCTTATGTCCAAGAAGATTTTAGAAGAACTACATCATTTGGTGTTTGTTTGAAATGAAGATGATCAATGAAGACGATAACGAGGTGATGTGGAATGTCACTGTGGTCGGAGACAATATGACAGGACTGTACTCAGTGCTTCTGTTGATATTTCAGTCCCAACCACCCCCGGGGAAATGCAAACACATTGGGGTGTTGATCAGGAAATTTGATCTGCTCTCTAAAAGACACGTCCATTAGGTGAATGAAACTCAACCGGATGCTGCCTGTTCCCCCATATGAAGCCCAAGACACCCTCAACACGAGGGAGAAACCAGTCACGGCTAAAGGATCCCACGATCCGATACTTCCAAAGGGACCCGAAACCACGACCATTCAGTTCTCAAACCTCCCTATACTAATCCCTGTCATCAGAAGATAGATGAAGTCTGTCTGGGAGGTGAGTCGGTGTGAAAGCCGCGATAACCGGCCATCAGTCTCAGGATGTTTCTATTTGGGGTGTGTCCGAAGTAGTAGGGGTGATATAAAAGAACAGGTAATAACACATTTTTTTAATATTTTTTTAGTGGCCACCGCTATATTGTTATGTTCTCTGTTATGAGTAGATCAATGTAATTGTTGTGACATCTTCTAATAGAGACTGCCGCTTTCTTCAGGTCTTTACCCAACAGATAACCAGTGAGCCTATGAAATACTGAGAGAATTTTTTTTTGACTGTAGTGTGTAATATAGATCATAATTATTATTTCCATTAGTCTGATAGATAGAATGTCTTTGTACATTTTCTTCCCGTAGAAAGTCATGATACCTCAAGGAATATTGACACTTTGGTCTTTTTTTTTTTTTTACTGTCGTGTAATATAAATTATACTAATTCCATCCATCTCACAGAGACAATGTTTACTTCTTTTATTTTTCCACATATTCCCATTGTACTTTAATTGAACGTTGAGCTTCAAATCTCTGAATAATGGTGGGTAATCTATTTATCTACCTATCTATACATATCTATCTATCTATGTATACATATATTCATATCCAGAGAGAGAGAGAGAGAGAGAGAGAGAGACAGACAGACAGACAGACAGAGACAGAGAGACAGAGACAGATTTAATTTCCATCGGGACGAACTTGTCAGCGGAACTGAACTTTACAGTTAATAGCACTCTTACAAATTTTTTTCCCCACTTGGATAACGGAAACCTTGTTTCCGAATGGGTAGGCTATGATTCCTTTGAGACGAGCATCTCTGATGATTTTTTTCCTTCGCTTTATTTTCCCCTAGGCTGTTGGTGTTCTTATTACTTCCTGCCCAGCGGCTGTCCCCCCCAAGCCCTTCCCCCTCTCCTTTTCCCTCTCACCTCACTCCCCCTCCTTTTTAATCATTCAGTGCATGGAATAGATTAAAGGGGTGGATGTAATTCAATCTCAGTGTTTCATCGAGTTGAAAAGCTATCGGTCAATAAATCTTTAAAACTGCATCAGTAACGATGAAACATATGACAACTGGCACATTGTTTGAACATATAAGGTAAAATACGAGAATATGGCAATGGACAACAATAAATGCAGCAAAAGAGTTGAATGTTGGTGTGGATTCGTATTACAGATCCAGATCAAACGACGGATCAATTATTCTTTCGTCAAGATTTGTGTACGTTTGTCACTGAACATGGACACTGTATGCTTACTGTTATCATCTGATGATTATCAAGG
>CM065718.1:20379620-20384620 GCA_033310375.1 Conus canariensis
CTCTTGGTGTGTGCCACGCCTTTGAGAGACACAGTCTCGTGCAGTGTTGGTCAGGAAATTTGAGAAGCACTCTCAAAGTCGCGTCATTTAGTGAATGAATTTTGACTGAGTGGTTCATGTTCTCCCATTTGAGCCCAAAGCACACTCAACACTAGTAAAGAAACGACTGGTTCTGAATATTCCCATAATCAAATGCCTCTGACGGGACTTGACCTTGACAGTTCTTCCTTCAATAGATAACCACTGAACCTGTGGAATATGGAAGTGAAGTCTTTTACTGTCGTGTGTATAATATATATCGTATTATTTCCATCCAGCAGAGAGAGAGAGAGAGAGAGAGAGAGAGAGAGAGAGAGAGAGAGAGAGAGAGAGAGGAGAGAGAGAGAGAGCTATATCCTGGATTTTTTATTCTCATTTTGTTTCTTTCCCTCATTCCCCCCCCCCCCCCCCTTACCCTCCCTCCTTTTTTCCCTTTGAATAAATGGCAAGTCAGCATTGTGGTGATGGAGGAATGGCTAGCCTGCACATGTTTTCCCACACTACTGAATTGTTGTGTAGATAGATAGATAGATAGATAGATAGATAGATAGATAAGATAGATAGATAGATAGATAGATAGATAGATAGAACAGATCGATAGCTGGTCGATGGGTAGATAGATGGATGGATGATTTCCATAGGGACAAACTGTATAGCAGAGCTTAAATTTATAGTTCAGAGCACTCTAGCATGTTGTTACCCATTCGGATAATGGAAACCGTGTTTCCAGATGGGGTGAGTTACGACCCCTTGGGATGTACACCACAGATTGATGTTGTTGTTTTCCCCCAGGATATTGGCGTTCTTATTATGTCCTGTCTGGTGGATGCCCCCCCCCCCCCCCCCCCACCGTCCCCATCCCCTCCCCGCCCTCCTACTCTTCCTCCTGTTCCTCGTCCTCCTTTTTGCACTCCCAGTTCTTATAGAACAGGGAGTACTTCAGAATGGGAACGAAGAAATGCTGTGTGTGTGTGTGTGTGTGTGTGTGTGTGTGTGTGTGTGTGCGTGCGTGCGTGCGTGCGTGCGTGCGTGCGTGCGTGCGTGTGTGTGTGTGTGTGTGTGTGTGTGTGTGTGTGTGTGTGTGTGTGTGTCTGTCTGTCCGTGGTCAAAATGTGTTCCACTCGCTCCAGACAAAACTACTGGGCCGATCTTTCTGAAAATTTGTAGGTATGTTCATTATGGGTCACGGATGATGCTCGATGTTTTACTTTACCGTTGTAGTCGTTACTAACGGCTGTAATGGCCTGTAACGGTTTTTTTCTTCTCTATGGAGTATTTCAGAAAGTACTTGGCCGATCTTTGTGAAAATTAGCAGGTATGTTCATTATGGGTCACGGATGACGCCCAATGTTTTAGTTTACCGTTATAGCCGTTACTAACGGCTGTAACGGCCTGTAACTGTTTTTCTTCTTTATGGAATATCTCAGAAAGTACTTGGCCGAACTTTCTGAAAATTTGTAGGTATGTTCATTATGGGACACAAATGATGCCTGATGTTTTAGTTTACCGCTATAGCTGTTACTAACGGCTGTAACGGCATGTAACGGTTTTTCTTCTTCATGGAATATCTCAGAAAGTACATGGCCGATCTTTGTGAAAATCAGCAGGTATGTTCATTATGGGTCACGGATGATGTCCGATGTTTTAGTTTACCGTTATAGCCGTTACTAACGGCTGTAACGGCCTGTAACGGTTTTTCCCCTTTATGGAATATCTCTGAAAGTACTTGGCTGATCGTTCTGAAAATTTGTAGGTATGTTCATTATGGGTCACGAATAATGCCCGATATTTTAGTTTACCGTTGTAGCCGTTACTAACGGCAATAACTGCCCATATGGGTTTTTCTTCTTTAAGGAATAACTCAGAAAGTACTTGGCTGATCTTTCTGAAAATTTGTAGGTATGTTCATTATGGGTCACGGATGATGCCGATGTTTTAGTTTACTGGTATAGCCGTTACTAACGGCTATAACGGCCCAAAGCGGTTCTTCTTTTTATGGAATATCTTAGAAAGTACGTGGCCGATCTTTGTGAAAATTAGCAGGTATGTCCATTATGGGTCACGGATGATGCCCGATGTTTACGTTTACCGTTATATGCGTTACTAACGGCCCATAATGGTTTTCTTCTTTATGGAAAATCTCAGAAAGTACTTGCCCGATCTTTCTGAAAATTTGCAAGTATGTTCATTATAGGTCACAGATGATGGCCGATGTTTACCAGAATAGCCATTACTAACGGTTACACCAGCCCAAGTCGGTTTTTCCTCTTTATGGAATATCTCACGCGTATTCGGGATAAACTGGGAGTACGTTTATACGCTTTGCATCTTGTTTTTTCTTCAAGTCTGTAAATTATGGTGAAGAATTATGCTGCTGGACCTGCTGGTATGCAGAATGTGCGTCTGATGTAAGTGTCAACATTTCATTGTGTGCAGCAGCTATCGGTCAATCAGTCACGAAGAAAGCATCAGTATCGACCAAACATGTAACAACTGGTGTATTGTTTAGGCAGGAAACGTAAAATATAAAACTGGAGGAATGTTCACTAACAAATGTAACAATGCAGCCGTCTAGACGAAAAATGTAGGCGTAACAGTTATGTATATGTTGTCCAGACTGCTGCATTGTTGTGTTTTTCGTAGGGTTTATTGCGTTGCGCGTTTTACGTCGTAGATAGATAGATAAGCTAAATTCAGTCACTTTTAACATGTTTGATCTTTCTTACGTCTAGGAAGATAAGGTGGGCCACATGATCTGATTTTGTGTTCATATGACGGTCTAAGAAGATAATAAAGTGATGAAGTGTTCATTTGGAATTCCATTGCGCCTGAGGTAATCTGACAGGACTGTACTCGACGTTTTATTTTTTTCTTAATGTCTCGGTGTCAACCACCCCTGAGAGATACAGTTACAAGCAGTGCTGGTCAGGAAATATCAGCAGCACTCTCAAAGGGGCGTCCATTAAGTGAATTGACCTCAGCTAGGTGGTTCCTGTTTTCCCATCTGGGCCCTAAGCAAACTCAACACTATGGAGGAACTGGCCGGGGCTGAAGAAATCCACAATCAAATACATCTGATGGGACTCGGAACCATGACCACCCCCCCCCCCCCCCCTCATCCCCCACCTCCCAGTCCTCAAATCCGCGATGCTAATCCGTGCACGTCAGGGGCTTCTTGTAATATAAGTGAATTCTGTTCGTGTGGTGAACCAGTGAAATCTAGTCACGTGATGTTTCTATTTTGGGTGTACTGAAAGTGGTGGGGGTAATACAACGAAATATGCAGCAATGCAGCGGTTTCTTCTTTTTTTTCTTTTCTCTCATACACACTGCTGTATTGTTGCATTCGTTGCTGTGTGTACGAACAATGTATATGTTGTTACATGTTCTGGTGAATTCTTGCTTTCTCCAGTTTTTTTTATCCAATAGATAAGCACTGAACCTATGGGATATTGGCAGGGAATTTTTTTCCCCGTTATAATGATTGAATAATATAGATTATATTATTTCTATCCAGCCAAAAGGGGCAATGTCTCCTTCACACTCACACACACACACACACACACACACACACACACACACACACACACACACACACACACACACCACACACCACACACACACACACACACACACACACACACACACACACACACACACACACACCACTCACAATAGAAAATTACTGTACCTTATGGGTTATTTAAACTAAACCTTTTGTTGGTAGTGTGTAATCTAAATGATACTTATCTTATTCAGCTGGCAAAGACTTCTCTTTTTTTCCCAATAAATTCCACTTTACTCTAAAGAATAGTGATGCCGAATGTTGGTGTGTAATATACATGATAATTATTAGTTCCATAGGATCGAGCTCTGCAGCACAACTTACATTCACACATGAGAACACTCTTACATTTTGTTCCCCATTTGGAAAATGGAAACTGTGTTTCTGGAAGGGGTGAGTTATTACCCCCTTGGGATGAACACCTCAGATTAAAGTTGTTTCGCTTTCTTCCTCTCTGGCTACTGGTGGTTCTACTTTTTTTTTTCTTGTCAGGCGATTCTCTACTCAGCGCCACTCCCGCCCCACCGCCCTCCCACCCTCTCCCACCCCCGCCCTTCCCTTCCCTTAATCCCTTGCCCCCTTCCCCCCTTTCAAGTCCGTGAAATAGAGTGAAGAATGTGTCGCTGGACATGCTCCTACAGAAAATGTGTAGCTGATTTAAGCCATTTCACTGGATACAATTGTTACCGATAAATGAAATCTGAGGAAAGCATTAGTAGCAATCAATCATGTGATAACTAGTACACTGTTTGTACGTAAAAGATAAAACAAAGTAGTGTGGCAATGTCGACGAGAGAAAACAACAACAACAACAACAAAAAAACAATGCAGCCGCCTGGACGAAAAATGTAACGGTCACATATCTCGTCTAAACAGCGGCATTGCTGTAAATTTCGTGGCCAGTATTGCACTGTATATTTGACGTTGTATTAGGGGGGGGGGGGGGGGGGGTGATGGGTGGTGTTGTAGAGCAGGGATAATGTGAGGGAGCGATGCTCATGCAGACATGATTTGATTCGAAGATGAAGTTGATCTATGAAAAGAAAGAAACTGTCAGAAACAGGATTGTTTATTCTCAATGTTTATTTCCCATAGGCATTGCGTTACGCAACCTGCCTCAAAAAGTTACCTTTCCTGAGCGATAGTGGTCAGTTGACATGGAATTTATCTGATGCAACTTCCGTTACGACAAATGAAAACCACTTGTATGTCCGGGACTAACTTGTTTGCAGTTACGCAAAAGCACGCGTAGATCGTCCTGTTCAGTTTATGTTGCTTGTACCACAACTGACTACACCAATAAGAGAATATTTGTCATTTCCCACCCACCACCCATGTCTCCCTCTTCTCGCCTGCAATAAATGATTGTCACCTTTGTGTGCAATATGTCGGAAAA
>CM065718.1:20392120-20399620 GCA_033310375.1 Conus canariensis
GAATCAGGTATAAATGCTATTGTTGCTACTGGTTCAAGGTGTGTACCATGTCTGGAGTGTTTTCGTGTATAGTTAAAAAAAAAGGTCATGCATTATTTTTGTACAGTTTGATGTTTGTGTATAGAAAATGATCATGCATTATTTTTTATTTATATAGTTTGATGTTTGTGTATAGAAAACGATCATGCATTATTTCTTCTACAGTTTGATGTCCCTTTTCCATCAGTAAAGTACTTGTCCTTCTCTGTCCTGTGTATATCCCCTTAGAACATAAAGAGATCTGTTCAACAATAACTCCTCTAAAGCTATTTCATGGTGAGATTCCGCATATTCTAAAAGATCACCCACTTATATTTCCTGATATTTTGATGGCGAACACTTCTTTTCAAATACTCCCTTAACTAGCCTGCACACAACAGGATGACTACCGGCTGTTCTTTTCCCCTAAATGTTATATAACCCATAGCACACCTCTCGCAATGTTACTGCGCTCTTAACTGTCTGGCTTAGGAGCTAAGCAACGTATCACGTTAACCACTTGTGATGACTTTTGATCTATTTTCTGTGGCGTATTTCCTCCAATTTTTCTTCGTAGCAATCATGAACAAAGTGTTAACCTGATCTCCAGGAATGATCTAAAAGATCTTATGCCTGATGCGAGAGACTTTTTTTTTTTTTAATTTTATTTTATTATTATTTTTTTTTTTATAAAGTAACCCCTGATAACATGCCATCACCGTTAAATTGCCCGTCATTTGTGGAAGCTCCTTCTTCAGATGACCTGATATTTTCAACAATTAGTAGCCTGTCAGTAAAACCAGTTCTCGAATCAGCGGCTTCATTAGCATAGGCCATCGTATATGTTTACGTCTGGTACACTACAATCGCTTCTGTAGCCTTGTCATGCTGCATTTTCTGCAGCATTTGACTGATCACGTTGAAAAGAGCAAAATAGTAACAGCCATGATCTTTCCATGATGTATACCAGGGAAACCGCTAGTCTGATCTGTAAGCAAAAAAGTCAGTTTGGGATTCTATGTGCAACTTAACAACTGTCTTTTTAAGGACTGATTTATTGGTCTTCCACTAGCCATCCTAGATTCCTAGTCTGCTGCTGTATTTCATTTAAGTGGGATGTGAGCTATTGATAACTATAACCTACTGGATGACCATTTCAGCAAGATGAAAAATGTTATTTCATTGCCTGATTTGGAACGATTGGAACCCATGTGGGTGTTACACCTAGCTGCACTGATATTGTCAGTCAGTACTCGTACATTTATCCAGCCAGATCTGAAAACATTTCAGTGCTAGCAAATCGGCTTTCAAGATCAAATACTTCATTGAACTTGTGATTACAGAGGCAAGCAAACACCTGATGTTCATAACTGCACGCGACAAACCCAAACTGAAAGAACAGCATATGAAGTCACATTGATTTTTGGTTAAACTACAAAATGTCATGAAATGCAAATGGTACATTTTTAATGCTCTCTCTAAACTCTGCTGTAGCAGCTGATGATAATGACAAAGACTTGTCAAAATCGCCTCCAAGAATTTCCACTGCGGCTTTTTTTCAGGTGACGATAATAAACAAGACATTTTGGCAACAGGTAATGTTGTCACGAGATGTCCAACTACTCTGTCAAGTAATCTTATCGACACTATTGTTTTGTTTTTTTATTTTCTGCATGGGTGCATCACGTATACAAGTCGTCTGCTCTTGAAGCTTGCAATAATCATTCTGACTTTCATCGATCTTGTGTCTATGATTATCCCGAGGAACTGTATAATTTGAGTGGGTTCAGAAACTTAGTGTTTGAATAAGAAACTAAAAAAAAAACTAAAAAGCTGCACTGTGTCAGCAACCTTTCTGTCTGCAAGATTACTTTTCCTCAGCCACAAAAGACGAATGATCGGAGAATGAGGACGAAACATGACTTGTTTCCCCTTCAGGTGGCACACACTGTCTGAGCAGTTTCAGGGGATCCACAGCAAGTCCACAAAGTAATCCGATGAACTCCCAAAGCTTGCCGAACAACTGAAACATGAGAGAGAGAGAGAGAGAGAGAGAGAGAGAGAGAGAGAGGGGGGGGGGGGGGGGGGGGGGGGGGAGGGAGGGAGAGAGGGAGAGAGAGAGAGAGAGAGAGAGAGGGGGGGGGGGGGGGATGTGTGTGTGGTGGGAGGTGATAGTTGGGAGTGGAGGGGGGGTGGTGTGTGTGTGTGTGTGTGTGTGTGTGTGTGTGTGTGGTGTGTGTGTGTGTTGTGGTGTGTGTGGTGTGTTGTGTGTGTGTGTGTGTGTGTGTGTGTGGGCCCTCGAAGATAACAAACACTGAGTTATTTGGTAAATTTTCAGGGAGACAATGTATATCGCTTAGATAACCAGGTGCCCTTTCTCAGCAAAAACAAAAAGACTGTGTGTGTTTTCTACATCGGAACTGAATAAAAAAAAATCTGCCTTTTGAGTCAACAGATGCCATTTAACAATCTTTTGTAAGAACGTTAAATGCTGTCTTAAGTGCGTCGGTTTCTAAATAACTGTATGTTATTTCTGGATTCAAACGCCTCAAATTAAAAGTCGTTCCATGAACAGTAATGCTTCGGAGACATGCCTTGTTGCCACTGCGGTTTTTCTCCTCCCCCCCCCCCCCCCCCCCCTCCCCTCTTCCTGAATCCACATGTTCCTGCTGCCGCATTGGTGCTTGTGCACATAGCTTTCAATTTCCCTGAGAGCTGCTTACAAACCATCTCCGGTTGAGTGGTGACTGGCACCAATTCAAAGCAAAGCGCGGCATAGTCTCTGTGGAGACGAGGCGTGATCGCCTGTCAGCACTTGAGTGACAGTTCCCTGGCGCACGTCCAGCAATGCAAGCGCTTCAACGTTTGTCTTTTTGATCATTTTGTTATGCTTTGAGCCCATCATTGTCTACTGTGTGCTCTGCGGAATAGCTGTGGCGGCCTTGACAGTTGCCCATTCGATCTGCGCTACTCGCAGCTCTGTGCAGCGTGTCTGCGCTAGCAAGGACTTCTAGAGCCCAGGGATTATGGAGGGGACAATTGAGTGTTTACACTTCTCTGGCCTCTCGTATGTTTCCATCATGCATGTCAGTTGTTTTTTTTCATCTGTCAGTTCGCTTGCAAATCTCTTGAAACCTGTCTTTGCAAGAGAAGTTGTCACACTTTGTGTAACACCTCTCTCTCTCTCTCTCTCTCTCTCTCTCTCTCTCTCTCTCTGTCTCTGTCTCTCTCCCTCTCTCTCTCTTTCTCTCTTGCTGTTATCTCATCGTCTATTTTGGTTAAGAATTCGCCCATATCAGTGAGAGAGACTTTTATCAAAGTCTCCAACCAGCTTGCCTTTCGATTCAGAGATTACAACTGTTTTTCGTTGCCTTACACCGCCATTGCTGCTCTTCATTTGTTCATATTCTTTACTCATTTTTGAGCCGTAACTGTTTGCTTTGTGTTCTGGATTGTTCGACAGGCTTCATGGCGGCCCTGTTTTTCAGTGCTTTGCACGGTTTAATGCTCACTCGCATGTCTTGGGGAAAAATGGACAGTTTTCTGTGTCTCTTGAATTCTCTTTTTCTCTTCACCATCCGCAGGCTCATTATCTTTCCCTCCAGTGTCTTTTGTCAGGACTTAGTCGTAAACATGAGATTTTCGAACTGATATCGGTGCTTGGCCATTTTACTGACAAGGCGTGGCGCTGTCTCTTGCATTATTTCACTCAGTCTCTCCTGTCCTGCTTCAGACGTCTCACAATCTGTCGCGTTACTTACAGCTCACAGTGTTGCCTTGGTCTGTGAAGTGATTGAGAAGTCATTGCGCTGACACTAGTCTTCATTTCAGTTCTTTCTTTCCTTGTAAGGAGGTAGCTTTCTCTGTCTGTCTGTTTGTCCATCTGTCTGTCTGTCTGTCTGTCTGTCTGTCTTCTCTCTCTCTTCTCTCTCTCTCTCTCTCTCTCACCAAATGATCTGGTATAATGGTGAAACAGCTAGATATACAATTCATTTGAATTCCGTTGTAAAATGTATTCGATGTTGGTTAAAAATATCACAGATGCAAGATCACAGGTTACCACGCAAAGCGTATAGAATGCTGTTAGAACTGGACAATAGAGGTAAGAAAAACTGGGTAACAAATGTTAGAATGAAACTATGTGAATACGGAACACAAATAGTTGGTTGACTGCAGGACCTGGATCAATAAGACAACTTGCCTGGGGTATGGTAGCAGGTCCTTGAGGAAGAGGTGGATGAGGGCGCTTCGGTTTAAAACCTTCTTTGCTCAGAGGGACAAGTGGGAATGGGTGACAGTGGGCAGGGAGAAATGGGGAAGTGAGGAAGTGAGCACTGCCAAAAAGCTGAAAAGTGAATACTGCTTGAAGATGAAAAGTGTTCAGCAAGGATTGAGGGGGAAGGAAGGAGAGAGTTGGAAGGGATGAGGGGGGGGGGGGTATAGAAGGAGAGGGCAGGGTGGGGAAGAAGAGAGAAATGGGTTAAGAGCAGAAGGACTGGGGGGGGGGGATAAAGTAAATAAAAATAGTAATAATAATGTTAAGAGACAAAATCAAGATAAGTGGGAACAAAGGGCTGTTATAGAGGAAAGTCAGCGTTTGATATTGATTCCATTTGGGTGGATAGTGCCAAGTTTGTGAATAAGGAGGGACTCTTGTTCTTTACGTCTTATAGAGGAAGATGAATTTTGCCAGACTGCAGCAATCTGCATGTGAGAGAGGTTGTGGCCGGAAGAACAGAAATGGTTTGCAATTGGTGTATTGTAACCGAGACGGACTGCTCGTAGGTGTTCTGTGAAACGGTCGTTGAGGGTTCTGTAGGTTTCTCCAACATACAGGAGGCCACAGAAGGAGCAAGAAAGAATGTAAACTACATTGCGGGACTGACAAGTGAAAGGGTTGCGTATGGAAATTTTGCCTGAGGGGCCACAGATGGTTGTAGAAGAGTTTAGGTGAGGACAGGTTTTGCATTTGGGTTGCTTGCATGGAGAATTGCCAGGTGGTGAGACTGTGTTTGTGGACAAATTTGAATGCACAAGAAGATCTCTGAGGTTGGTGTCACGTTTGTAGGCAACTAGTGGAGGCTGGGTGAAAATGTGTTTCAGGGAAGGATCAGTCTGCAGAATGTGGTAGTTCTTCATAAGGATGTTTTTGATGGCGAGGTTGTGAGGATGGAAGGTGATAGCAAGAACAGGCCTGTCGTCTGATGAAGGAGTGATCTTTTGCTTAAGAGCAGTGTTTCTGGGAATTCTAGAGGCCCTTTGTAGGGCTTCTTGGCAAATGGGTTCAGGGTATCCACGTTCAAGGAAAAATGAGATCATCAGGGTAGATTGTTTGGCGAAATCGTCATCATCGCTGCAGATGCGTCGCAAACGAAGTAGTTGAGAGAAAGGAATGCTTGTTTTGGTGGAAGCAGGGTGACTGGAGGAGTACAGAAGGTATGAATGCGAGTCGGTGGGTTTGTAATGAACAGATGTGGTGAGGTAGGGTGAGTTGGGACAGATAGAGATTTTGATGTCAAGGAAGGAAATGGTAGTCTGAGTGATTTCAAAAGTGAATCTAAGAGCTGGATGAAATACGGATTTGAATACGGATTTGGTTTTGTATGGCCCAACCAAGGTGTTGGTGATATGGGTGCTTTTATGAAGGTGTTCCGAGAAAGATTGATTGATTGCAGTTGGCAAAATTGGAACACGCACCTACAAAATAGTGAGAGATTTGAATTATACAGAACGTATAGTCATTTACGCTGTTTACCAGTTTACATGTCAATGAAAATAGACAAGCATTTCAAACACATTATGACTAGATTTCGATTCGGTGTGTCTGATATTGCTAGTCATTACTTTCGCTATAGACAGCTATGCGAAAGAAATCTTATCTGTCCGTTGCGTCGAAATGCAAAAGAGGACGAAGTTCATTTTGTGTTGGCTTGCCCAATGTTAAGAGATCTTGGAGAACAACTCATTCCGCAAAAGTATTTCAACTATCCTTGTCTGTTCAAGTTAACGTTGCTAATGGCATCACCAAATGAAAGCACCGTTAAAACATTAGCTATTTATTTATATAAGGCATTTAAAAGGAGAAGCGTTTATACAATTTGAAAAGACCAATAATCATGTGCGATCTAAAATGTATATCTCCTTTCTAATGGGCTATGGCCTTTATGAATAAAACATTTGAGTCTCTGAGTCTCTCTCTCTCTCTCTCTCTCTCTCTCTCTCTCTCTCTCTCTCTCTCTCTCTCTCTCTCTCTCTCAAACCTTTCTCTATTCTTCAATCTCATCCTCATCACCTCTTCCTTCTCTCACTCTCTCCTCCTCAGTCCTTTTCTTTTCTTCTTCCTCTTCCCCATCCCTCCCGCTCAAGTACTCGCTCTTAAGTTGTCGTTTCATCCATTCCATTTTTCTTCCCTCCTTGTCGTCCCTGTCCAGCTTTTCTGAAGACCCATATACACCCACATGCACCTACACACACACACGCGCACTTCGCCTGTTTCTCTTTTCCTATTTACTCCCCCCCCCCCCCCCCCCCCCCCATTTCGTAACCCACGCCACCTCCCATTTTGCAAAGACAGATTCTAAGAGATCTGCTGAAAATTAACTGAAGCCCAGTAGTAGGCGACAGAAATACATGGCAATACGAACTAAGTTAAATCATTTAATTAACGTCTGAAAACTAATCCTTACATGTACGTTGCGCATCAGTCCACTTTCTCCCCAAACTGGTCATCAGACTTCAGGAAATGGGGTCGAAACATTCCTACTAACCAATGTCCTGTCGTGACACAAGACATACACAATTCTCAAATCTTCAGCTGAAAATGCATAACAGGTCTCTGTAGTGAGAAACAACACGTTATGAACTGAAACTGAAAGGCACGTCTTGTGGCAAAAGAACTTCGTTTTGCATCCAGCTCTCAAACACATGCCCTTTCAGCTGACCTGTGGATGCGCTCGAATCAATCATGTCACCGGACTCTGAAAATTCAGCTACTACACCAAAATTAACGTAACACTGAAATGGCCTTTGATGACTCAGGCACTGGACAAAACTTCATGTTAAGCTTTAACTTTCATTAAGACAAATATATATGTAATTAACTCTTTTTTTTTTTCAATCAAGTCATCAACCTATATTTCGATAGAATGAATGATTTGTCGAAGATTTAGTCGATCTTGCTCTTTTATGTTTTAGGAAATAGCTTATATATACCACACACGCACACATACGCGCACATACGCGCGCGCGCGCGCGCGCGCCACACACACACACACACACACACACACACACACACACACACACACACACACACGCACACACGCACGCACAGACACACACACACACACACACACACACACACAGAGAGAGAGAGAGAGAGAGAGAGAGAACCAGACAGACATACAGAAGAGAGAGAGAGAGAGAGAGAGAGAGAGAGAGCGAGAGAGCGCGCCTTTTAAGATAGAGACGCACTTAATTGGTGGA
>CM065718.1:20404620-20409620 GCA_033310375.1 Conus canariensis
GGCGACCCTGTCGAAATATTCTCAAAGTTAGTTTTTGATTCTGAGTCTGTAACTACTTTTGTAAGGGACATGAAGTTTGGATAGAGTCCTTGAGGAACTAATTGAGAATCTGTGTGTGTGTGTGTGTGTGTGTGTGTGTGTGTGTGTGTGTGTGTGAGAGAGAGAGAGAGAGAGAGAGAGAGAGGGACAGAGAGAGAGAGAGACAGAGACAGATAGATAGGGAGCGAAAAAAAGAGGGAGAAAAAAGAGAGAGAGAGAAGGAGAGAGAGAGACAGACAGACAGACAGACAGACAGAAGACAGAAACAGAGACAGGGGCAGAGACAGAGAGAGACAGATGGATAGGGAGGGAGGGAAAAACACAGAGAGAGAGAGAGAGAGAGAGAGAGAGAGAGAGAGAGAGAGAGAGAGAGAGGGCTGTCCAACTAGTTCCTAACAAGGAAATAAAGAACTTTGATGAAGACTCTTGTCATCGCAATGATTTCGCAATCAATCCACAGACAGAGGCAACTCTGTGGGACAGAACAGACTGGGCGGAATAATAAAAGACAGTATCACGCCTTGCCAGTAAACGGCCAAGCACCGATATAACTTCCAGGGGCTCATGTTTACGACATAATCATGGCAAAAGACACTGGTGGGGCAGAAAACAGACCTGTAGCTGGTGAGGAAAAAACATAAAGAGAAATGAAAAAAGCATCCTTTTTTTTTTGCAGACAGAGAGAGAGAGAGAGAGAGAGGAGAGAGAGGAGAGAGAGAGAGAGAGAGAGAGTATTCTCCAAGCAGTGTTGGTCCTTGCAGTAATTGTGTTGAAGTTCCTTTGTCTTAACAAAGAGCCTTTTAGGTTATATCCATAGTGTACTGATCCTCTCTACATAGACCTGATATGCATTTTCAAACGAAGATTTGAGTTTTTGCATCCGCATGTGTCACGTCAGGATATTGGTGAGTAGCAACATTTTTTCAACTCTGTTGACTAAACGTCTTACAACATATATTGAATTATGCCTAACATACATGGGAGGAGGGTTTGTTCTCAAACGTCCGATGTCGTGGATATAGAGTTATAATGCAGTTGCTGGGTGTTTTTGTTTCTTACAACAGAACTTTAATTTGGTAAATCACAGCCTGAAGGTTCCCCCTTTTCGCCTTGTAACCTTACACTCTGTCCACCAACATGACAGATATTGATTCAAGTTACAGCGAACGAGAAAGTGAATGCAAAAATTAGATTCAAGATACAACACTTGAGTTGAAACTATCACTCATAATCAAGTTGACTAAACTGAAAGAAGCATTTGAGTCAAAAACCATGCAAAACACTAACAGAAGAGCCACCTTGAAGCCAGTCGAACAATTGAGAACACAAACCAAACTGGGAGGGCACAAAACATTAATGAAGAGTGTGAACCAAGACCACAGAAATAAAAGAGCAGCAATGATGATGTCAGGTAAAGAAAAACAGTTGCAATCGCTGAATCAAAAGGCAAGCGGGTAGATTAAAGTCTCTCTGGCCCAAATGGACAAGTCTCTTGACCAGACTAGACGATGAGAGAGCAGAAAAAAGTGAAAAAAAAAAAGAAATTACGCAAAGTGTGACAACCTTTCTTGTTTAGACAGTTTTCAAGAGATTTGCAAACGAACTGACCGATCAGAAACTTAAAGCAGGACGGAAAAGTATTAGAGGCCAGAGAGGTGTAAACATTCATTTGTCCCTCTATGAGCCCTGGGGGTCTACAAGTCCTTGTCAGCACTGACTTGCTGCAGAGAATTGCGAGTAGCGCAGATCAAATGTGCAGCTCTGAAAACCGTCACAGGTGTTGTGCAGACCACACAGCAGACAATGACTGACTCAAAGCGTAACAAAGTGATAACAGAGGCAAACGCTGAAGCGCTTGCATTGGTTGGACGTGCATCCAGGGAACTCTCACTCAAGTGATGACAGGCAATTAAACCTTATCTCCGCAGAGATGGGCAGGGCTTAGCTTTGAATCTTTGCCAGCCACCAGTCAACTGTTTGGGGGATGATTTGTCAGCGGCCCTCAGGGAAATCAAAGAGCTTCACAGCATAAGCACCAATGGGACAGCAGGAACAGATGGACTGTGGAGAAAAAGGGGGAAAATAACAACTCAGTGGTCGCAAGAGAGGAGAACGTTTCAAGGCTGAGAAAACTGGCGCCCGGGATGGATGCCTGAGAAACAGGATTACGTGGCAGTTGAGATGAACCAGAAATCCACTTCCAGCTAAAAAAAATATGCATAACCACCAGGATTCAGGAAGACAAGAAGGCAACATCAGATCTTCCTCTGGAAGATTGGCCCTTCCCATGTTGCAGAGTGACAGATTGTTATGCCAAAATGGACCCAGAAAGCTTACGTAGAACTAGTGGAGTTGAATGAAGGTTTATCCACAATTAGGCACAGAGTTTCCACTTTTGTGTGTTTACACTTGCTATGTTGAAAAATGATTTTAATCTAATATTTTGTTCATTCCATTATATTTCATTCGTTGTGGATGGTTTGAAGGGACCATGGAACAGAAATGTGTTGAAAATTAGCATTTCAAGCTTGTTATATCATGACTGTCCGTATTTGTTGGGTCTTGGGTGGCCTCGAGTCATTTTGGCAATTTGTACAGTTTACTGAAGAGAGGTTGAACCCACAAAACACGTGTGTACGCCAAATAAAAGAAATAATTTCCTTCCAGACGGAAATTTTCACGCACCCGTGCATTTTATTCCCCTTTGCGACACGGTATTGAAAGAAGCATCCGTTTTTAAAGAAAATCTGATGTTCCTGAATGGCTACGCACAAATTGATCTTGCTTCTTCCTTTTGTATTTAAGATTATTTCAGTGGGGTTTTTTTTTCCCACCAGATGTCCTTTAATTTTGTTAGGTATTAAAAAACCTGCAGGACTAATATTAATTTAACCTACACTTGTTTTCTTCTACCATGAAGGTGATCTCTCTCTCTCTCTCTGTGTCTCTCTCTCGTGTCTCTGTCTGTCTGTCTGTCTGTCTCTCTTCTCTCTCTCTCTCTCTCTCTCTCTCTCTCTCTCTCTGTATGCATCATATATATATATATATATATATATATATATATATATACAATAAACTAATAAATTCCAAGGATAAATACCGAGCACCATTCCAGCAACTTACAGAGCAGCTTGGTGTTGCAATGACTGCAAGAAATATTCAATTATAAACAAAGCTTGCTCTTATGTCTTAGATTGAAGACATAGGGGGAAATAAGCATTCATATCTGCAGTGGTAGATAATTCTGCCTAACTAACAGTATGTGCTTGAGTGGGTGAATGGGGAAAAAAAAATAAATGCTTCTCAAAATGGGCCTCCAGCAAGCTTATAGTCTCCAAGGGGGAGACATTCTCCAATATATATATATATATATATATATATATCAATTACATGAATCATTCACCGACATTTTTTGCTCTTTCATTCTCCATTTTCTCTCTATACGGAAACGAAAACAAAGCAAAACGGTATAACAGTGCCTCTTTGTTGCAGCCGACACAATTCCTGCCAGGACAGTCAGTTTCTGGAGAATGTACGTCGGTTATTGGACGGGAACATTGCACCGCTGACAAAGTTAGTGTCGTTACTGGCCGTTGCAGACGAGATACGATGTGCTGTTCGATCCGTTGGCCAGAATCTACTGGCCTGATCTGTCCGGGGTGATTCTGAACAGCCGGGTTTTCCGTGGCTGCAAGGTGATTGATCGAGCTGTTTCCCGGATCGGTCTTCGGCGAGAGTACTCGTTTCTTTTCTTCGTTTTTTTTTTTTTTTTTTACTCGTATTTTCTTTCCTTTTTCTCCTCATTGTCATCCACCTCCTCATCACTTTCTGTCTCTCTGACGTTTGTCTTTCTTTGTGTCCCTGTCTGTCTGTCTGTCTGTCTGTCTGTCTGTCTCTCTCTCTCTCTCTCTCTCTCTCTCTCTCTCTCTCTCTCTCTCTCTTTCCTCATCATCGTCATAATCATCATTGTCATCATCATAATCGTCGTCGTCGCTGTCGTCGTCGTCATCATCATCATCATCATCATCATCATCATTCATCATCATATCGTCGTCGTACCCCCCCCCCCCCCCCCCACACACACACACACACACACTACACATCCTACCATTACAACCACCTTCAGTATTACCATCCAATACACAAATCAGCAATACCACTCTTATCACCATCACCTCCCTCCGCACCTCCCACCACTAACACCTTCATCATCATCAACACTTCCATCATCTCTGCTCCAACCGTTTATGAGGAATAGAACGAAGACCTTTGGTTCAGTCACATTCATGGTGCAAATCAGAAACTGACCCAACACAGACGTCTCTCTCTCTATCTCTCTGTGTCTCTGTCTCTGTTCTCTGTCTCTTCTCTCTATCTCTTATCTCTATCTCTTATCTCTGTCTGTCTGTCTGTCTGTCTGTCTCTCTCTCTCTCTCTCTCTCTCTCTCTCTCTCTCTCTCTCTTTCATGCTATTGTTGTTGTGACACTTACCATGCAATTTTTGTTTTTTTTGTTTTTTTTTCTGTTTTTTTTTTTTAGATTAATCCCCATGCCGAAGGGGATGTGGCCTATCGTGAATAAAATTTCATTTCATCTCTCTCTCTATCTCTCTACCTCATTCACTTGCTCCTCTCTCTCTCTCTCTCTCTCTCTCTCTCTCTCTCTCTCTCTCTCTCTCTCTCTGCTCTCTGTCTCGTTCCTTTATCTGGGGAAAAATGGGCGTTCTTTACTTCCCTTTATTTCTCTTTTCTTCCTCACCAGCCAAAAGCTCGTTCTCTTTTCCACCAGTGTCTTTTTGGCCATGATTACTTCCTAAACATGAGTCTTTCGGAGGTATATCGGTGCCAGACCGTTTTCCGACAAGGCGTGGCACTGTCTCTTCCGTTGTTCAGCCCAGTCTCTTCCTCAGTTCCCGCTTCAGTTCCTTTTGTCAGTGAAATGATTGAGAAGTCATTGCACTG
>CM065718.1:20412120-20432120 GCA_033310375.1 Conus canariensis
CTTTCGGCCATCGTCACGTCGAAAACAGGAGTCTTTTGAAGGCATGGCGGTGTCCGGCCGTCTATCAACAAGGCGTGACACTGTTTCTTTCATGACTCCAGCCCAGTCCATCCTGGCCCACTTCAGACCCTCTTACAGGCTGTCGCGTTACTTATCGCTAGTGGAGTTTCCTTTGTCTGTGAAGTGATTGCGAAGGCCTGGCACTGACGTTTGTCTTCATTAAAGGTATTTATTTCCTTGTTAGGACGTAGTTGTGTAGGTTCTTTCTCTTTGTGTCTGTCTGTCGGTCTGTCTGACTGTCTGTCTGCCTGTTTGTCTGTATGTCTGTCTATGTTTGTCTCTCTCAACTCTGTCTGTCTGTCTGTCTGTCTGTCTGTCTCTCTCTCTCTCTCTCTCTCTCTCTCTCTCTCTCTCTCCCCCTCTCTCTAATTGCTTTTCCTTCCTAATCTCTCCATGTTCACTCTCACTCTCTCCACCTCAGTCCTTACCGTCTTCAACCTGTTTTCTATCACACCTGCTTTTGTACTGTCTTTTAAGTGTTTTTCTTTTCAACGGTTCCATTTCTCTTTCGTTCTTGTCTTCCCCTTCCAGCATTAGTAAACACCCCCTCCTCCCCCCCCCCCCCTCCACACACTCCACTCCTCCACCTGCATCCCTTTTCCTTTCTGCACCCTCCCATTTCCCAACCCATCCCAACCTCCCAATTTCCTATATGGCTCTGATATTTTTCCCTTAAATAAGAATATAGGTTTCTGGATTCTGGATTCCACATTAGAAAAGTAGTTAGACTCGGAATCAAAAACTTACTTTGAGAATATTTCGACAGGGTCGCCCTGTCTTCTTCAGCTCACTGTTGCTGTTGTGGCAGCGAGGCCTGGTGGGGCGACTGTTGTGTGGGGTGAACAGTTGTCAGGATCTGATTGTAAATGGGGGTGTCACACTGAGCATAAATGCATGCCTGCACTCAGCCCAGCATTCACTCCGTGCACACGCAATCTCTCCAAACAACCAGAAGGCGCACTACAATAACTCTTCTTCTCCCCCTCCTCTCCGGGGAATAATTTACTAAACAATAATCAATTTTCCATCATATTCAACTGTTTGTTTTCAAAGAATTATTTCTCATTCCTCCTCTCCAGTGGAGGTACAATCATTCCACAGATCCACTAGCTGGGACCAAATTTCATCTCATTATACATAATACATCACAAATATATCTTTTACCGGTTTCTCCTCCTCACTGGAGAAACAATGTATATATTTTCAAAGAAAAGTCAAAAGATGGCTTAAAATACAATAGTATCATTTGAGTTCCGACCCAGGGGAACAATTAAAAATCATTGTGGGTCAACATGACAAACGCTTTAAGTTTTCTCACGACTTGCGCAGTCGTTGTCTTCTTCAGCTCGATTCTCCAATCCTGGAGACAATTAGGTGCTGCCGCAGCACTGTAGCCCAAATATTTGTGCAACTGCCTCAGTCGCCTAACTGGTGCTGCCACAGCACTGGGAAGGGCTGGTAATGGTAAATTGCAGGTGGAACTCGTTCTTCAGACAACCTGTCCGGTCAGTGTCCCCAAGCCCTCTCCTTCCTATACTTTCTTTTTCCCTCCTGCGCTCACATTCAGTGAGTACTCGTCTAACTCTACGCATTACCAGCCCTTGTTTGCTGACCAATGGACAACGTCCGTCCATTCAACCAGTAATCGCCCTACGTCTTTTGCCACCAGCGACACCAATCACACTGGTCAGGCCACGTGAATTATTGTTTCTTTTACCTTTTCTTTTCCCTACCTAGGGAAATGCTTTATAACAAATAAGGGCGTACGCGATGGAACGTCACATGTCGCCATGTGAGGCTACATCACATGACACTGTTACGGATGGTGTGCGGTGCGTGTTTTGCTGTCTGACTCTCGCTCTCAAAAGTTTGGATGCGTGTAATAATTATTCCCTACGCACACTCACACCAAACGCACATGGATAGCCAGGCAACACACGAGTTAGATTTTTTTTTTCTTTATAATTATGCTGCCTGAACCATCAAACATACATTCATGTGAATTGGTACAAATCAATACATGTCACTACATAGCATATAGATCAAGATATCAATACATAGGAACTTCAATCATCAGATATCAGCATATCATATTACATATCTTGATATCACTCACAGATCTCGCCGGCGCCGTCCACAGTGTCTCACATATGCAGTCAACACACTCGGTTCCACAGTACCCAAGCCACAGTCTACAACACTAAAAGAAGACAAATAAGGATAACCAAGGTCCCCACATGATAAGCACAGCCGTTCACAAACACAAGCGATGAAGAAGAAGGAACAGGGTCTCCACACAACAAGCACATAATAAATCACGTCAAACTATCAGAAGAAGAACCGCAAATTCACAAGGCACAGTAATCCATAGCAGAAGAACCGCAGATTCACAAAGCACAGCAATCCACAGAAGAAGAACCGCAGATTCATAAAGCACAGTAATCCACAGGAGAACCGCAGATTCATAAAGCACAGCAATCCATAGAAGAAGAACCGCAGATTCATAAAGCACAGCAATCCATAGAAGAAGATTCGCAGATTCATAAAGCACAGTAAACCATAGAAGAACTGCAGATTCACAAGGCACAGCAACCAATATTGAATCCCCGGAGAACACGATTTCAGCAAAGTCCCATGGAACACAATAAACTTCGATTCCACGTATTTTTGATCTAAAACAAAAATTAATTAGCTTCTCCGTGTATTGATATTACAATGTTCACATCAATAGATTCAGCCCACCAACACACATGAGGTGGTACAATTAGAGCACATAAATATTCTTGCAGGAGTTTTAAGTCACTCTCGGCGACACAGCATTCACAACATTTCTATAACAAATAAATTTCCTTGGTACATATTTCGCTGGTACCGTCATCAGAAGTATCGCACATACACAGTGAACATCAACGTACTACTGACGTGAAAGTCAGCCTCTCCACATAGTAACACTACGGCGAAAACGACGATTAAAACAAAATAAAGTAGGCTGGACACCAAAGCCTCGGCCGTTAGTTCTTGCTCTCTTCTCCAGTCCGATATTATTATTATTTTCGTCATGTAGTTACCTATGTCATTTTAAGTTGACGTCATAATTTACGTTGACGTCACAATACTCCCCCTCCTCAAACAAAAAACAATTACCGAGTTGTTTTTTTTTTTAGAAGAAGTAAACAAACAGCAGAATACACAAAGCCAGAAATCACATTCACTCGACGGAAAACGAAGCCACTCACGGCTCACAGAAAAACACAAGTTGTCGTCCCAACGAACTCTGAACCCGTTTGACATGCTAGCTCGTTGCTGACCTCACGGACAACCTCTCCATACCCACACAGGGTAGAGACCACACATATCTACTGACCACTCGGTCAGCCTCTCCATACCCCAACAGGGTAGAGACAACGGCTGGGCATGGGCTGCACCCCACACCCGGATGGCAATGCACATACAATGTCTACTGACCACTCGGTCAGCCTCTCCATACCCACACAGGGTAGAGACCACACATGTCTACTGACCACTTGGTCAGCCTCTCCATACCCACACAGGGTAGAGACAATGGCTAAGCATTCCCGCTCAATACTACTGTACGCCTTCTCACGATTCAGCAACTTTCGACTAGCGAACACGACTGGGTGAAGAACATCATTATTCTCCTGAGCAATACAGTACCCAAACCAACAAAACTAGCATCAGTCCTGAGAAATAAAGGATTACCCAATCTAGGTAACACCACACAGGTGCAGAAGACAAGATTTCCTGAATCTTCCTCAAAGCTTCAGCACACTCAGGAGTCCAAGAAATAGACCTGAAATCAATGCAGAAACGACACGTACAATCTTTCTTCCTGACGAACACAACTGGAGATGCATACGGACTATTCGATGGCTCAATGATACCAAGATCCAACATGATACCAATCTCTCTCTCAACAACCTCTTTTGCAGAAAAGGGGGTATCATAACATTTCTTTTTAACAGGGACATCTGTTGTAAGAGGGATCTGTAATAGAACATCACCCGAGAAAGAACCTGACTTGGGAGTCAAAATGTCCTGAAAATTATCAAAGATTACACGCAACTCCCTGGTACTTTTGTCAGACAAAGTACAATCAAACTGTACAGAACGAACATTTTCATCTGGCATAGAAGACACCATCGGAACAGTTGAAGTGGGAATGGGTAAAGCGTCATTACAGTCCTGGACGACACCAACTGTACGAACCACTTCACGAACTGTACAAACAGACTTGGGAGAGGGATCCACAGAAAGACCAACTCCTGGATAACACTCAAGAGAAACCTGTTCCTGCTCACAAGCCAAAGGTGTTATCTCTGACCCAGGCACTGAAGTACCTTGTGAAAGAACAACTGTAGGTACAACAACATCAGAAGTAGATACAGCAGACACATCAGAAGACGTTAACTGAAAGCAAGACTTCAATGACTCATCCTTCTGTTTCTGAACAAGATCAGAACGGGAAATGTTCAGATCATCAGGGATCTGACACAAAGGCTTTTTGTCCCCAACATGCTTATCTCCAGCCCTCGTATCGGCGGCTACAGAGAAAGGTTCACCAGATACATCACTAAACTCACTGCTCACAGAAACTCCAGGAACATTACCCACAATGAGATCTGCGACAGGGCTGTCTAAGACACAACAAGTCAAATCGCCCACAAAATAAGGACAACTGACTGACACTGTAGCCAATGGAAACTCATCCACACGACCACCAAAAGAAACACACTTCACTGTGGTTCCTAACATCTGACTGTCAGAAACTAACCCTTTTCGAACGCACAAATGGTAGCACCAGTATCACGCAGAACAGAACTCAAAGTGCCATTCACAGAACCAGACTCCAAACGTAATTTGCCTGTGAACTCACCAGCTGCTAGACAAGCAAAAGGAGTATCAAGAACAGAGCAACAAGCAATGGACTGTTTGCTGTCAGCTGAGTTCTTGACAACAGTGGAGTTACTAACTACAAAAGGACATTCATCTGGGTGGCTAAGGTTACAAATTCTACAAGGGTTTCTACCTGATTTCCATGGACACCTAGCAGCTACATGTCCTGTCTTTTTACACAAAAAACACACAACACTTGCAAACTGATCAAAAGCACTTCCTGAGGGACTCTTACTACCAGATGTTTGACGGGCGCCACGACCACGATAACGGCTACCGCCAAAGTTATTTCCACGACCAGCTGAGTAACCAAAGCTCTGATGACCACAGTAACAGCTACCACCAAAGTTACTTCCACGATCAGCTGAGGAACCATAGTAGTGGCTACTGTTTTGAAAAGTAGCGTATCTGTTTCCTCTGTCAGACTGACCACAGTACGGAGTTCTATCAGACTGACCAGGATATGGATTTCTATCAAACTGACCAGGAGTTTTGTACCCAACGGAAGCAAAAATGTTTACATCAGCTTTCCTAGAAAGCACCTTAGTTGGATGAGCACGTCTGTATGACTCTGCCGACTTGATCATTTCATCAAAAGTTTTCACATCTTTTTCACACAAAAAAGTAGCCAAGTCCTTAGAGACACACTCCAAAAACTGCTCACGCAAGATAAGATCCACCAGACCTTCAAAAGACATCATTTTTTGACAAAGAGACCCAACGGTCAAACAAACGTCTAAGTTCAACTGCAAAGGTCTCGAAAGGTTTTTCTGAGCTAGGTTTAGCCTCACGAAAACGCTTACGAAAACCATCTGGAGTACATTGAAATTGTTTCAGCAAGCTCTCTTTCAAAAGCTCGTAAGACACACATTATTTTCAGCGAGACTGTGATAGAGAGTTAAAGCGGAACCCTCAAGTATGCAGCAGTAACACAAACTCTCAGACCATCCTAAGGACCGAGAATGGGTTTCAAAACGAAACAAGTAACTGTCTATATCATCAGTTCTTTCCTTGAAAGGGGGCAACTTAGGAAAAGTAGGACGAGGGGCGTTAAACCTGGGAAAACCAGAACCCTGACTCTCACTGTCCTGTCCTGAGACCGCACTCTGCTGAGAAGTTATTTGTAACTGTATTCTTTTAGTTTCCTCTATCTCTTGCATTCTTTTTGTTTCCTCTTCCTCTTGCATTCTTTTTGTTTCCTCTTGCATTCTTTTTGTTTCCTCTTCCTCTTGCATTCTTTTTGTTTCCTCTTGCATTCTTTTTGTTTCCTCTTCCTCTTGCATTCTTTTTGTTTCCTCTTGCATTCTTTTTGTTTCCTCTTGTATTTGTATTTGTTCTCTTTTAGTTATCTCTTCTTCCTGCATTCTTTTCATTTTGATTCTTTCCTCTCTTTCCATATCTTGAGCAATGCATTTATCCACATAGGCCAACAGATCTTCTCCCTCCAAAGACCACATACTTTACCTCGTAAATATTTAGCGAAAACTTTGTCCTCGTCCATAGAGGACACAACAGGACTTTCTTCCTTAGCCTTTTGTGCCATAATGAAAATATGAAATAATGTCCTGTCAAACCCGAGACACACACTAGTGGATCAAATACAAACAACTGCTATCACAAGCAAAAAGGTCAGAAACCCCTGTCCACTAAAATATGTATATGAATTCCAAAGAGGATTTTTTTTCAAACAAACATTAACGACAATCACTCTTAAAAAGACTAAGTATTATCAAACCCAACCAACAAAAAGATAAAGATAAACAATGAAACAGGATTTCAGGGATATGGGGAGAAGGAAAAACACAATCGATAATCAATGCCAAATTTTCAGCAACAAGTATAAATCAAGCAATGACATGAGAGTAAAAACGAATATAATCAATGTATTGTTGTGTTATTTTATTTATTTATTTATTTTTAACACACTAAGCATTCAAAATGAAACAACTAATAACTTTTTTTTTTTTAACTGGTTCAGGGCAGCCACTCACACACTCATTCATTCAAAGAAAAGAACCCTAAGAATGCTGAAGAAGCAACACAATCCCCAAGTAAAGATAGAAACAGAAATAATCAAAGAGATAACTGAAGATAATGAAAATAAAGCCCACAAAGGAAGGAAGAACTAGGAACTAGGCCCTCGTATCTCCAGAAACTATACAGAAGGAGATACCCCGTTACGCTGGAGACGGGAAAGAAAGTAGACAAAACAGTCATAAAACAAAACAATAAAACACAACTCAATTGTTCAAAAGAAAAGTCTGTGAACGTGACCCATTACTTCTAATTGGGCAATTATAGGTGTACAAAAACAAATCCTACCACTAAGGCGATTTTTAATTCAATAGCAAAAGAAATTTAACTACGGGGTCACCAGATGTTACGGATGGTGTGCGGTGCGTGTTTTGCTGTCTGACTCTCGCTCTCAAAAGTTTGGATGCGTGTAATAATTATTCCCTACGCACACCCACACCAAACGCACATGGATAGCCAGGCAACACACGAGTTAGATTTTTTTTTCTTTATAATTATGCTGCCTGAACCATCAAACATACATTCATGTGAACTGGTACAAATCAATACATGTCACTACATAGCATATAGATCAAGATATCAATACATAGGAACTTCAATCATCAGATATCAGCATATCATATTACATATCTTGATATCACTCACAGATCTCGCCGGCGCCGTCCACAGTGTCTCACATATGCAGTCAACACACTCGGTTCCACAGTACCCAAGCCACAGTCTACAACACTAAAAGAAGACAAATAAGGATAACCAATGTCCCCACATGATAAGCACAGCCGTTCACAAACACAAGCGATGAAGAAGAAGGAACAGGGTCTTCACACAACAAGCACATAATAAATCACGTCAAACTATCAGAAGAAGAACCGCAAATTCACAAGGCACAGTAATCCATAGCAGAAGAACCGCAGATTCACAAAGCACAGCTATCCACAGAAGAAGAACCGCAGATTCATAAAGCACAGTAATCCACAGGAGAACCGCAGATTCATAAAGCACAGCAATCCATAGAAGAAGAACCGCAATTCATAAAGCACAGCAATCCATAGAAGAAGAACGCAGATTCATAAAGCACAGCAATCCATAGAAGAACCGCAGATTCATAAAGCACAGTAAACCATAGAAGAACTGCAGATTCACAAGGCACAGCAACCAATATTGAATCCCCGGAGAACACGATTTCAGCAAAGTCCCATGGAACACAATAAACTTCGATTCCACGTGTTTTTGATCTAAAACAAAAATTAATTAGCTTCTCCGTGTATTGATATTACAATGTTCACATCAATAGATTCAGCCCACCAACACACATGAGGTGGTACAATTAGAGCACATAAATATTCTTGCAGGAGTTTTAAGTCACTCTCGGCGACACAGCATTCACAACATTTCTATAACAAATAAATTTCCTGGTACATATTTCGCTGGTACCGTCATCAGAAGTATCGCACATACACAGTGAACATCAACGTACTACTGACTTGAAAGTCAGCCTCTCCACATAATAACACTACGGCGAAAACGACATTAAAACAAAATAAAGTAGGCTGGACACCAAAGCCTCGGCCGTTAGTTCTTGCTCTCTTCTCCAGTCCGATATTATTATTATTTTCGTCATGTAGTTACCTATGTCATTTTAAGTTGACGTCATAATTTACGTTGACGTCACAGACACCCCCCATCCGGGGTGAAAAAAAAAACTTTCGCCAAGAAATTTTTTTTAATACACATACATATCTAGTTAATATACAACTTCAGCCATCAATCATCAATTTTTCATCATTCAGGAGTTGCCATTAATGCATAGAACTAACCTTCATGAACATCTTAAAGATCGAAAAGCACATTTCAAAATCTTAGGGGGAAAAATGCAAAAACAGTTTTCCCCCTTAAACAACAACAACAACAACAAAAACCAGATTTACACTCCATCACAAATCACAAGTTACATAGACACGAAGAACATGTGATACTGATTATTCCAAATGCCAATGATGTTTATATATACCAAAATGTAAACAGTTTTTTCTAGCCTGTTGTCACATAATCATATGTCCCAACATCATCACAAAATGAGAATTTCCTCATGAATCACTTGATGAAAAAAATTTGGCAAGTGAAAAGTCTTTGTTCAAGCAAAAATATACAATATAGCAGTCCACTCGAAAGTTAAACACTTTTTTTTTCATTCTTCATAATGGACCGACGTGAAAAAAAAAAAAAAAAACACTTGTAAGACATCAAATGAAGTATTCTGCACACATTTACAAAATAGCATCCTACAAAGAGCCACCAATGCCAATACATATGCACTTTTAGAGAAAGATCAGTCACAACTACTTATCAATTCAGATTGACAATAGCAGACATAACCCTGCCAAAATATCAATAAAGTCTTTCCACAATGAAAACAAACAGCAGAATAATAAAGTTTGTGCACAATGAAAACAAACAGCAGTTACAGCAGCACGAAGGATACTGTGCACTCACGCAGGAGACAAAAAATCTGCCATGACATTCTGAGTTTCAGGTAATGGCTCAATGTCAAACTTGAACTCCTGCAATGACAAAGCCCATCTTAACAGCCTGTTATTTTTGGTCTTGGACGACTGCAAAAAACGTCAATGTCCTGTGGTCGGTTTGTAACCGAAACTGTCTTCCAGTCAGGAATCTGGCAAATTTCTCACGAGCCCAAACAATGGCAAGACACTCCCTCTCAATTGTTGAGTATTTGACTTGTGTGTTAGAAAACTTTTTACTTGCATATTGGACAGGGTGTACCAATCCATTCTTTTCCTGCAACAGTACAGCTCCCATGCCTTTGGAGCTGGCATCAGTTCTCAAAACAAAATCCTCTGAAAGAGAGGGCAAAAGTAGCACAGGGAATGAATTGAGGGTGTCTTGAACACATTCCAGAGCTTTCTGGCACTCATCTGACCAGACGATACTTTTGTTTTTTGTTCCTTTTGTTAAGTCACTCAAAGGGGCTGTCAAGGACGCAAAGTGCGGTACATATCTTCTGTAATAGGACAACAATCCAATGAGTGATCTGATCTGTTTCTTTGCACTGGGTCTCTTCAAGGCCAAGATCTTTTCTACTTTCTTTTCCTGTGGTGTCATTTTCCCAACAGAAATGACATGACCCCAAAACTCAAGAGACTTGAATCCAGCACGAATTTTGGACGGTCTAGCCGTCAGACCAAAATTCCGGAGTTTACAAAAAAACAGCTCTCAAGTTTTCCAGAAGATCATTCCATGACTTTGCAGCAAGTAAAATGTCATCAAAAAAACTTACTGCTCCACACTCATGAAGTTTTAGTGCGCCGCATCATTCTGGCAAAAGAAGCTGGGGCGTTTTGTAATCCAAATGGCATTTTCGTCCATTGAAACAGTCCAAAAGGTGTCTGAAAAGCCGTTTTTTCCTTGTCTGCTTCAGCCATCGGGATTTGCCAATATCCTTTAGTCAAATCTATTTTGACAAAATATTTTCCTTCTGACAGTTGACAAAGAAGTTCCTCAATGTCTGGGATAGGCTCTGCATCAAACACAGTGATTTTGTTTAACTTCCTGTAATCGATGCAAAACCGCACCGAGCCATCAGGTTTGTCCACCAATACAACTGGTGAGCTGTATGGTGACGAGGACGGTTCAATAACTTTCAACCCGAGCATAACTTGAATCTCTCTCTTGACAACCTGTTTTTTCGCAAATGGGAGAGGGTATAGCTTGACTCGAACTGGGTTTTCCATACTCAAGTGAATAGTATGGGGTTCAATTGCTGTCACTGTCCCTGGGGTATCAGTCAGAACATCCTGAAAGTCCTTCAAAATACCTTCCAATTGTTCCTTCTGAATCAAAGACAGATCATCACACCCAACAACATCATGATAAGTTTCTCCCTGGACAGAAAGAGTGGGCAGAGGTACAGTATCATCTATACTGGTAGACGTTAACAATCCCACATTTGTTGTTTGTACAGTCTTTGCTCTGTCTCTGTATGTGACATCAGGTACAAAATCATAACCAGTGATTTCTGTAATAGCCACATCTGTTCCAGACACTGGACACATCCATTCAATTGACTCATTAATGGCAACATTTGTACGTTCAACATACTTTTTTAACATGTTTACATGGAACACCATTTCAGCATTTGCCATTTCCACTTTGGGAACCACAATCTGTTTGTTGTCTTGTCCAGGTACATGCCTGTAGAGGATGTCAGAGTCCAGTATGTACGTCGGCTTGTCCGTTGGTTTGTCAGAGACACTCTGCTTTGCAGTAGACAGTACAGTCGTCAATGTCTCGTCGCTTCTCTGCATAGTCTTCAAAATGTCTGGTGTAACTTTCAGTTCATCTAGTTTTGAAACCGTGAGCGGTTTTGTGGGTTTTCCCTGCTCTACGACTTTTGACCTTGTACTGATGAGACAAGGAACGAAAGATCCTCCGGCACCACCATGTACTGTTGCAACACCTGGTAGATTTCCCAAAATCAAATCGCAAACTGGATTCTCAGTAACACAGGCGGTAAGTGACCCGGAGTAGTATGGTGTATCAACGGAAATTTTTGCAAGTGGAAAAGTTTCAATTTTTCCACCAAACGATCTGCATCTCTGATCACTGTCAAGATATTAGTCTGGTAGAACAAAAGATTTCCTTACACCAGCTGTGGTGCAACCTGTATCTCGCAAAAAAGAACCTTGTAAACCATTAATGGCACAATCCTCCAAAAGAAGACCATCAATGGACTGATCTGGTGCCAAAACAAGACCTTCTTTACATGTAGTGGAAACAAATCCAGTCTTTGCTCCACTTCCTTTGAAAGGACAGTCTCGTTTTAAATGGAATTTGCCCTCACAAAAATGGCAACGCATGGTTTGGTCGGCGGACAACTGGTTACCGTTAGTCTGCGAACCTCGACCTTGTCCACGAGCTGGACCAAAGGGTCTGCGCGCGGTTGTTGTTCACCACGCCCTCTGAAAGGAAAAGGTCTTTCCGGTGGTGAGTATTGGTACTGACGGAAATCGCCAGAACCGACATGGCCTTGACCACGGAAAGGTCGTTGTCTGTTGCCAAAAGACGTGTAAGAGTGCGGACCTTGGAATGAAGCGCGATTTCCTCTTCTACCGTTTCCTTGTCCAAAATGCATCTGAAATGCCGCGTGAGACTCGAAAAGGGACGAATGTTCCTTGCGGGCAACACCTTTATCCGGATGAGCAAGACAGTACTGATCCACCATCTGACACATTTCGTCAACGTTATCGAACTGTCTTTCCTTAAGAAAAGTGGCCAAATCTTTACTGACGCTTTGAAAAAGTTGCTCTCGAAGTAGCAAATCTCGCAGTGATTCGAAAGTCTTACTCGTCTTTGTTAGCTCTATCCATCTATCTAAACACTCATTCTTATCAAAAAAGATGGAAATGATTCTCCCTTGTCAGGATGAATGGATCGGAAACGCTCACGAAAACGGTCAGCTGAACACTGAAACTTCTTTAAGAGTTCTTCTTTTAATTGATCCCGAGTCAACCCTTCCTTTGCCGCAAGTGTGTGGTATAGTGCCAAAGCACTTCCCTTAAACAGCGACGCGATAAACAACGTCCATTTCTCCTTGGGCCAACCACAAGAAGTAGCGTGGTTCTCGAACCGAAAAAGAAAACTGTCAATGTCGTCGGTTTTTTCTTCGAACGGCGGCAATTTAGGAATGTATGTTGACTTCGGATGAAATGAACTCGCGGAACCGACCGATGGAGGTGGTGGAGGTTCTCTCGATGCCTGTAATTTTTTAATTTCCACATCAGCCTCTAATTCAAGTTGTCTCAGTTTAAATTGCCGTTCCTTTTCCTTATCCTCTGCCTCTATCTCTAGTTTTCTTTGATTTTGTTCCATCTCTGTCTGTAGTTTTCTTTCTTCAAACTCTAATCTTTTTAGATTTTCTTGTCGTTCTTTATCTTTTTCTTGTCGTTCTTTATCTTTTTCTTGTCGTTCTTTATCTTTTTCTTCTAGTTGTTTCTGTTTTTCCTCTCTCTCTCTCTCTCTCTCTCTCTCTCTCTCTCTCTCTCTCTCTCTCTCTCTCTCTCTGTCTGCCCTATCCAGACATTGTTGGACATAGTTTGCTAATTTATCACCTTCAAAGCCTAAACGCTCGGCCTGTCGCACATATTCATCAAAATTTTCCATCATGAATAGTTACCACAAACAAACAAGAAACAATGACTAAATATGATTAAATTAAAGCGATATGTGATGTTATATACGTTTAAAAAAAAAAAAACCTTGTTGCACTATGTACAAATAAAGAATTTAAATGCCGGTAGAAACAGGAAAATAATAAAGGCTTACAAAAGAGAAGCACTAATAAGAATTGACAATGTGATCTTTTCAAAATAGATTTTCACCAATATTCTTTCCGAAAGGGAAAAAGACAGCTAAGAAAATGAAATGCAATACTAATAACTATTTTTTTCCGAATGAAAAGAAAACAGAGAAAATGTAAAGTTTTTTTTTTTTCCCGGAAATAAATTCTTTATACTGTTTATGTTCTTAACTGTTCTTATTGTAGTTGTTACTTTCTTACTTAGTTACTTGGTAAAACAAATAAATGAGTTTACAAAACAAATGAATCGCCTTAAACAATAAGTGACTACAAAGTTACAAAACAAATGAATCAACGAACAAAATTAAAAAGAGGGGGAGAAAACGTACACTAACGGAAATCCTACCTAAAAGATGACAATGATGAAAAAAAACTAGATAGACGCCTATTGAAGAGAAGGTTTGTATATTTTTTTTTTGTATAAGGGGTGAAAAAGAAATGAAAGTATAGACAGGTCCGGTATAGAAAGAGGAAATTGGAAAAAGCGAAAGGCCCTCAGACAGCACCCTAATGGCAACTGTCTCCCGCAAAGCTGGAGACGGGGAAGTCTTCCAATAATAATACACAAAATATACTAACAACACAAAGCGATAAACAATTAATCTAATAAATATACAATCAGAAAAACACACACACAAAAAAAACCCAAAACCCAAAAGACAATCAAGAAAAGACGTTTATTTGGACAGAGCGGTAATCCACTCCACCACCTACACTAGTTGAGTGACGGAGGTGAAGTCGATCCCACACTCAGAGGGGAAAGGGGGAAAATCCAAATGAAACGAGAGGAAAGATAAAAGAATTAGATAGTAATGAGAGAGGGAGGGACTAGTGACTCCCCAACGCCATGCCCCCCTGCTAAAACAGAGCAGGAAGAGGTTGGGGCTATCAGTCCTGGGGAAGGGGACAAAACAAAATCTAATCTAGGGGAAGGACGACGACTCCTCAACGCCCTGCCCCTTGCTGCCAGGTACGAGCAAGAGGAGGTTGAGGCTATCGGTCCTGGGGGGGGGGGGGGGGGGGGGGGGGGGGTCAAAAGGAAATCCTACAAAAAAAAAGCAACCCTAACAGAGTAGAGCAAACAAAAGAAAATCAACACCATTCGAACACACACATACAGAAACAAATGAAAAATAAAGACTGCAAACAATAATCACAACAATCAATAATACTCTCTTTCCTTTGCACAGATATAAATCTCTTTTTTTTCCACCTTGGAGGGGAAATCTTAATTTTTCTTTGGAGGGGTACAAAGAGCACAAATAGAAAGCTTTTTTTTCCTTGGAGGGGGTATTAAAAAAAACCTTGTCCTACGTCCTAAGTCCTAGTCGGGGTCACCACTGTCACACTGAGCATAAATGCATGCCTGCACTCAGCCCAGCATTCACTCCATGCACACGCAATCTCTCCAAACAACCAGAAGGCGCACTACAATAACTCTTCTTCTCCCCCTCCTCTCCGGGGAATAATTTACTAAACAATAATCAATTTTCCATCATATTCAACTAGTTTGTTTTCAAAGAATTATTTTTCTTTCTTCCTCTCCAGTGGAGGTACAATCATTCCACAGATCCACTAGCTGGGACCAAATTTCATCTCATTATACATAATACTTCACAAATATATCTTTTACCGGTTTCTCCTCCTCACTGAGAAACAATGTATATATTTTCAAAGAAAAATCAAAAGATGGCTTAAAATATAATAGTATCATTTGAGTTCCGACCCAGGGGAACAATTAAAAATCATTGTGGGTCAACATGACAAACGCTTTAAGTTTTCTCACGACTTGCGCAGTCATTGTCTTCTTCAGCTCGATTCTCCAATCCTGGAGACAGTTAGGTGCTGCCGCAGCACTGTAGCCCAAATATTTGTGCGACTGCCTCAGTCGCCTAACTGGTGCTGCCACAGCACTGGGAAGGGCTGGTAAATTGCAGGTGGAACTCGTTCTTCAGACAACCTGCCCGGTCAGTGTCCCCAAGCCATCTCCTTCCTATACTTTCTTTTTCCCTCCTGTGCTCACATTCAGTGAGCACTCGTCTAACTCTACGCATTACCAGCCCTTGTTTGCTGACCAATGGACAACGTCCGTCCATTCAACCAATAATCGCCCTTCGTCTATAACCACCAGCGACACCGATCACACTGGTCAGGCCACGTGAATTATTGTTTCTTTTACCTTTTCTTTTCCCTACCTAGGGAAATGTTTTATAACAAATAAGGGCGTACGCGATGGAACGTCACATATCGCCATGTGAGGCTACATCACATGACAGGGGGGAACTTCAAAACCTTGATCTCTGTTGTCTCGTCCTCCTCGTCCTCCTGTTCCTTCTCCTCCCCCGTCTCCTCCTCCTCCTCCTCCTCCTCCTACTCCTACTCCTCCTCCTCCTCCTACTACTACTATTACTACTACCACCACCACCAAGAGAGATCAAGGTTTTGAACTTCCCCCCATCTGCAATCAGATCCTGACAACTGTTCTCCCCACACAACAGTCGCCCCACCAGGCCTCGCTGCCACAACAGCAACAGTGAGCTGAAGAATACAGGGCGACCCTGTCGAAATATTCTCAAAGTAAGTTTTTGATTCTGAGTCTGTAACTACTTTTCTAATGTTTTCCCTTAGTTTCCTTTTTATAAGTGGCGTTTTATATGAGATTTTTGTCTAAGCAACTTTTACTTTTAATTCCACCATTAAGGAAGCCACATTCTGCCCGCAGAGATTATCACTATCACCGTGCCATGTGTTCAATTTTTCTCATCATACAAGCGCACAATGGCTTACTCTTTTCGAGAAGTTTGAAAAGGAATTAACTTGGATGTTGTTTTTTAATGCGTGCGTTCAAACATGACATCTCAGTTTATAGTTTCGTCTGAAGATCTCAGCGAATATTGAAATCAACACAGATGATTAGTCAAAGAGGAAACGTCTTCCATCCTGGCAGTCTAGAGCGGGCAATCGAACCCCAGACCTTAGAAGAGAAGTGGGACGCCATGCCCACTAGACCAGATAGGCGTCATGTGTGAAATGAAGGAGATAGTTTCAGACACTGGAAGACAGGCGACAAATTGAACTCAGACACTTCCTTTTAGTGTCTGTCTGGTCTTAAAAATGGAAATAGAAATTACATGAAATCACGGGCTGACATTTAACACAAACACACGTACACACGCATGCATCACGCACGCACGCGCGCACACACACACGCGCGCACGCACGCACACACACACACACACACACACACACACACACACACACACACACACACACACACACATCGTGCCACCAGCTGGCTACTTTACAGTCATGACGTCAATGCCTGCCTTAAGTGTCGACGAATAATTGCTCGACACAGTGATAATAGTCGCTCGCCATTGCAAAATTTCAAATCAAAGGTGTGTGTGTGTGGGTGTGGGTGTGGGTGTCCTTAGGACAAGCAAGACATCAGCTATTTAAGTGATTACATGAGCGCCTCTCATAAGTCTTCGGCAAAGCATTGCCTGGTAAAGGTCCCACCCGGGACACCCAACAGTCACCCGCCATTGCAGACTAGTGATGTCGTGGACTATTACAACTAATTCAACTCCCAATCCTGCTGCTATGACTACTACTACTACTACTACTACTACTACTACTACTACCACCTCTCTCTCTCTCTCTCTCTCTCTCTCTCTCTCTCTCTCTCACACACACACACACACACACACACACACACACAAACACAAACACTCTCTCCTCTTTGTATCTCTCTCTCTCTATCTCTCTCTCTCTCTCTCTCTCTCTCTCTCTCTCTCTCTCTGTCTGCCTGTCTGTCTGTCTGTCTGTCTGTCTCTCTCTCTGAGCCCTTTACCCTTAACTAGACTCACATGAGACTAAATTCAAACAGGCGAAATATTTGCAGCCGTGGGATTTCCGTGTTAGTACTAAACTGATTGATCAATCCTTCTAGCTATATTAGTTTCGGCTGTGTGGCATATCGCGATGAAGGTAGGCGGTGTTGGGTAGATACATTGGATGCTAGAACTGTTTTGATTTCAGAATCAGAGAAATCACATAAAACCGTTTTTGTAATAAACTGTCTGCCCAGGAGAAAATTCCAAGAGAACAGATCAAAATTAAAGAGCAGAAGGAAAGCATCAGACTCTCGCCACGATCTCTTCCTCCTCCTCTACCCCCCCCCCCCCCCCCCCCCCGCCCCACCCCCTCCTGTGCCATGAGCTCCACTACCATACCTTTCAGATGGTGAAAGAAAAGAGACCATTTTCAGACACAACTAAATGAAGACAAGCGGCAAAAATTGAAAGCAGGCAGTTCTTCGTTGATTGAATGTGTCCTCTAGTCAGGGAGAAAGGAATGTTCACATCAGCCAGTTACTTCTTCTGGTGTACGTACTTCTAGTTGGTTGCAAAAAATGCTTTTTTTTTCAAATATGACGGCATGGAATCCTTTCCATACATTTTTTTTTGCTTTCAGTTGTACAGCGCCTGTTCTTTTTTTAAATTTTGAGGAGTTATGGTGATGACACAGGCATGTGAAATTTGGTTCAGAGAGAGACAGATAGACAGGCAGGAAAGCAGGCAGGCAGAGATAGGCAGACAGACAGACAGACAGACAGATAGAGACTGAAAGAAACAGACAGAGGTAGGCAAATGATCTGTTATATTCGACTGATTGCAGGTAGTTAATTGATAGCAGTGTTCTGCTCGAGGAAAAAGGCGCAAGGAACAAGCGAGAGCGAGAGAGAGAGAGAGGGGGGGGGGAGGGGGAGAAAGGGGAGAGAGAGAGAGATACAGGCAGACAGGCAGGCAGGCAGGCAGGCAGACAGGCAGGCAGACAGACAGGCAGACAGACAGAAGTCAAAAGAAACACAGGTAGACAAAGATCTGTTACTTTCAATGGATAGGACATAATTCATTAATAGCAGCGCAGTATTCTAAGGAGAAAAAGCGCAAGAAATGAGAGAGAGAGAGAGAGAGAGAGAGAGAGAGAGAGAGAGAGAGAGAGAGAGAGAGAGAGAGAGAGAGAACAGGCAGACAGACAGACAGAAATAAAGACAGAGACATCGACAGAAAGGAGACAGAGACAAAGATGGAGACAGCGGCGGATGAAGAGGGCAACCAGTCCTTTAATCTGCACAATAGATATTTACGATCGCCAGGACCCTCTCTGTTTCACGCGGGGAAAGTCGAAAAAGATTACACTACGATTGATAACTCTCTAGTGACACTACCCCTGTTTCTAATCATCACTCAACGTTTTTATGTGGGTGACACACACCACACACACACACACACAACACACACACACACACACACACACACACACACAACCCAGAAAACTGAAAAGAAATCGCTCCAATCCCCGAAGCATTTATGGAATTGAGTTGTTTAAGGAAATTAAATGCTTTCAAGAATACATTCTCAGTTCAAAACCATGAATCGTTTCTGGCCATTTTTGTTCTATTTAATGTTTTGTACTGAATGCCTTGGCTTACTCCCGCCCTTCCATCGTAGATCATGTCCTAGAATTTTCAGGTTCACCTTTAGTGTAATGTGGTTTTTTTTTTTTCTCTTTTAATTCATTATCCAATAACGTAAGGAAAAGGGCTGCCGAGAATCTACACACACACACACACACACACACACACACACACACACACACACACACACACACACACACACCACACACACTCATTCACCCACACACACACAAACACACACACACACAACACACACACACACACACACACACACACACACACACACACACACGCACACACACACGCACACGCACAACCCTTGTCTCGCCCCTCATTCTCTCTCTCTCTCTCTCTCTCTCTCTCTCTCTCTCTCTCTCTTACACACACATATATACACATACAAACACACACACACACACACACACACACACACACACACACACACGCACCACCACGCACGCACACACACGCGCGCGCGCGCTCGCGTGCACGCACACACACCACACACACACACACACACACACAGAAACACACACACACACACACACACACACACACACACACACACACACACACACACACACACACACACTCACTCACTCACTCACATGCACACACACAGATACAAGCACACACATACTCTTTCTCTCTCTCTCTCTCTCTCTCTCTCTCTCTCTCTCTCTCTCTCTCTCTCTCTCTCTCTCTCTCTCTCGTCAGACAATTACAACTGGCTACAGGTTCAGCTAGTCAGTCATGATTATAAAGAGGTTGAAAAGTTCAATGGAATTTCCTGGCTCCAGTCTGGAATGATTGGTGAAGTTAAGCATAAAGGACACATTTTCCTGTCATTCCCCTGGCAGATTGTTGATTCAGAATGCCGTCAGCGGTTCCACGTGGTATGTTCCGCAGAACAATGTGTATTTTCAATGCATAGATTTAGGGTCAGTCTGTATAACATGCAGTGTGTGTGTGTGTGTGTGTGTGTGTGTGTGTGTGTGTGTGTGTTTGTTGTGTGTGTGTGTGTGTGTGCGCGTGCGTGCGTGCGTGCGTGCGAGCGTGCGTGCGTGCGTGCGTGCGTGTGTGTGTGTGTGTGTGTGTGTGTGTGTGTGTGTGTGTGTGTGTGTGTGTGTGTGT
>CM065718.1:20454620-20457120 GCA_033310375.1 Conus canariensis
TTCATTCTGCTCTTATTCCCATCGACATTCCCCTTCATTCTGCTCTTATTCCCATCGACATTCCCCTTCATTCTGCTCTTATTCCCATCGACATTCCCCTTCATTCTGCTCTTATTCCCATCGACATTCCCCTTCATTCTGCTCTTATTCCCATCGACATTCCCCTTCATTCTGCTCTTATTCCCCTCGACATTCCCCTTCATTCTGCTCTTATTCCCATCGACATTCCCCTTCATTCTGCTCTTATTCCCTCGACATTCCCCTTCATTCTGCTCTTATTCCCATCGACATTCCCCTTCATTCTGCTCTTATTCCCTCGACATTCCCCTTCATTCTGCTCTTATTCCCTCGACATTCCCCTTCATTCTGCTCTTATTCCCCTCGACATTCCCCTTCATTCTGCTCTTATTCCCCTCGACATTCCCCTTCATTCTGCTCTTATTCCCCTCGACATTCCCCTTCATTCTGCTCTTATTCCCCTCGACATTCCCCTTCATTCTGCTCTTATTCCCCTCGACATTCCCCTTCATTCTGCTCTTATTCCCCTCGACATTCCCCTTCATTCTGCTCTTATTCCCCTCGACATTCCCCTTCATTCTGCTCTTATTCCCCTCGACATTCCCCTTCATTCTGCTCTTATTCCCCTCGACATTCCCCTTCATTCTGCTCTTATTCCCCTCGACATTCCCCTTCATTCTGCTCTTATTCCCTCGACATTCCCCTTCATTCTGCTCTTATTCCCATCGACATTCCCCTTCATTCTGCTCTTATTCCCTCGACATTCCCCTTCATTCTGCTCTTATTCCCATCGACATTCCCTTCATTCTGCTCTTATTCCCCTCGACATTCCCCTTCATTCTGCTCTTATTCCCCTCGACATTCCCCTTCATTCTGCTCTTATTCCATTCGACATTCCCCTTCATTTGCTCTTATTCCCCTCGACATTCCCCTTCATTCTGCTCTTATTCCCCTCGACATTCCCCTTCATTCTGCTCTTATTCCCCTCGACATTCCCCTTCATTCTGCTCTTATTCCCTCGACATTCCCTTCATTCTGCTCTTATTCCCCTCGACATTCCCCTTCATTCTGCTCTTATTCCCCTCGACATTCCCCTTCATTCTGCTCTTATTCCCATCGACATTCCCCTTCATTCTGCTCTTATTCCCTCGACATTCCCCTTCATTCTGCTCTTATTCCCTCGACATTCCCCTTCATTCTGCTCTTATTCCCCTCGACATTCCCCTTCATTCTGCTCTTATTCCCTCGACATTCCCCTTCATTCTGCTCTTATTCCCCTCGACATTCCCCTTCATTCTGCTCTTATTCCCCTCGACATTCCCCTTCATTCTGCTCTTATTCCCATCGACATTCCCCTTCATTCTGCTCTTATTCCCCTCGACATTCCCCTTCATTCTGCTCTTATTCCCATCGACATTCCCTTCATTCTGCTCTTATTCCCTCGACATTCCCCTTCATTCTGCTCTTATTCCCCTCGACATTCCCCTTCATTCTGCTCTTATTCCCTCGACATTCCCCTTCATTCTGCTCTTATTCCCCTCGACATTCCCCTTCATTCTGCTTTATTCCCTCGACATTCCCTTCATTCTGCTTTTTCCCCTCGACATTCCCCTTCATTCTGCTCTTATTCCCTCGACATCCCTTCATTGCTCTTATCCCTCGACATTCCCCTTATCTGCTTATTCCCCTCGACATTCCCTTATTCCTCTATTCCCTCATTCCCTCATTCCCCTTATTCCCATCGATTCCCTTATCTCCTACCCTCACTCCTTATTCCTCTATTCCTCATTCCTTCTTCTCTCACATTCCCTTCATTCTGCTCTTATTCCCCGACATTCCCTTCATTTGCTCTTATTCCCTCGAATTCCCCTTCATTCTGCTCTTATTCCCCTCGACATTCCCTTCATTCTGCTCTTTATTCCCTACATTCCCCTTCATTCTGCATTCCCCTCATTCCCTTATTCTCTCTATTCCCCTCCATTCCCTTCATCGCTTTCCCCTCGCATTCCCCTTCATTCCTCTTATTCCTCCATTCCCTTCACTCCCCTCATTTTCTATTCTCGATTCCCTTCCCTCGACATTCCCCTTCATTCTGCTCTTATTCCCTCGACATTCCCCTTCATTCTGCTCTTATTCCCCTCGACATTCCCCTTCATTCTGCTCTTATTCCCCGACATTCCCCTTCATTCTGCTCTTATTCCCTCGACATTCCCCTTCATTCTGCTCTTATTCCCTCGACATTCCCTTCATTCTGCTCTTATTCCCTCGACATTCCCCTTCATTCTGCTCTTATTCCCCTCGACATTCCCTTCATTCTGCTCTTATTCCCCTCGACATTCCCCTTCATTCGCTCTTATTCCCCTCGACATTCCCTTCATTCTGCTCTTATTCCCCTCGACATTCCCCTTCATTCTGCTCTTATTCCCCTCGACATTCCCCTTCATTCTGCTCTTATTCCCTCGACATTCCCTTCATTCTGCTC
>CM065718.1:20467120-20484620 GCA_033310375.1 Conus canariensis
CCTTGTTTGTCTATTCTGTGTGGCTATTGTCCGCATGCTTACTTGGTACGAACTGCTACTGCAAACAGCATTGAATTGTAAGTCTTTCTTTTTTACACATGGAAGCAAAAGTCACCTTCCCTGTTTATCATTTCATTTGGTTTTCCTCTTTCCCGCTGTGTTAGAATCAAATTTCATACTGACCAGACACTGATTTGCGTAAGCTTGTTTGTTGTGCTTTGGGTGTTTGTTTTTGACATAAACAAAGTATATGCCCATCTTGAGTGAATGCTAAATTACGTTTCAAACGTTTCCTTTGTTCATTGCAGATGTGTAAGAGACAAACATAGTAAACGAAGAAAAAGTAGGGAAAATCTTCCAGCAATTTCTTTGACTTCAAAAACCCAAGTTAGGACGCAGCTCGTATTTTAGTGGAAGTGCATAGCAGTTCAGATCCTTTAGTCTTTTTTTCGTTTAATTTCAGTCTCATATATGGGACTTACTGATGGATTATGTACAAATCGAGAGTCGGTGATACTTGATGTCGTTGTCGTTATTGTTGTTGTTGTCAGTATCAATTGTATCATCCATTGTCTAAAACAAAAACTTTCTTAATTACTTTCCTCAGGGTAAGTTATTATATATATATATATATATATATATATATATGAATAGATTGGGTCCAGCATCATTAAGGGCATACATACATACATACATATAATATGTGTCAGAAAGAGAGAGACAGACAGACAGACAGACAGACAGACAGACAGACGGACGACAGTTTCTAAAACATGCGGGGATAAATGTTTTATCCCGAATTGGCAAAATCCTTGATTCATTATAAGTGGTATATTAATGATTTGAAATTATTAAGTAATTACCAAGTAAATGGCGTCAACGCATTAAAGAGAGGTAGAAATCTGGTTCAACCGAAAATCACCAGAGTATTAAAGACCTGAGTTTAAGGTTTGATCTGGGAGCGCGCAATGTTAATTTGAGAGTATGGTGAGACTCATTGCACTGATAGATATCGATCATAGATGGAGGAACATACCATGCATATTAGACACCATGACTGCTTTGCTGCATTTTGAATTTAGTCTTAATGGAAATGCGCCTAGGGTACTATAATAAGATAATATTGACGAGTTTTTATCAGAACATTCGGAAGAATGTGCCTATTAAAACTACGTTGTGGTTTTCGTATATGTTACCTTTTTGAGTCCCCAAGTGCAGAAGTATGATTTATATGAGATTCAATGTAAGCATGGGAAAAACGATGATAAGCCGAAATATTGGTACAAAATCAAGTCACTTGTTTTGAGTCTTTTTTTTCTTTTTTTTTTGGTTATCTTTGAACGCGTATATATTCATAAATAAATGCACACACACACACACACACACACACACACACACACACACACACACACACACACACACACACACGCACACATGTATATATGTATATACATATTATGTGTGTGTGTGTGTGTGTGTGTGTGTGTGTGTGTGTGTGTGTGTGTGTGTGTGTGTGTGTGTGTGTACACATGCGCATGTGTACGCACGCGTAACAAAACAAATGTTACTTAATTACTTATTAATTTATTTGTTAATTTTTTTTAAAAATTATTTATTGATCTCTTTGTTAGTTTCTTATGTATGCATTCATTTATTTATCTGTGAACTTATGGTTTTTTTTTTTATTCACTTGACTAGTATTTTCATTATTTGCATTATTTATTACTTGCGCATTAATTCATATACTCATTGATATATTCGTTCATTTGTTTTGATATAACATTTAATTCGTTTCTTTTACATGTTCATTTGCGAACGATGCTGGTTTTGCAGGTGGAACTGTTCAAGACGCTGACCAACATCATCTTCATCGCCAGCATCATCTCCCTCGTCTTCCTGGTCATCTCTCTCGTCATCTTCACCGTCTTCAGGTAAATAACTGCCATTATGTCAGTGAGACAAACCGTTCCTCACATCACCTTCCGCATCATTGGCTTTGTCGTTGTTTTATTCATCAGCATCTTCGTCGATGTTATCATGTCTGTGACGCTGTCATGGAAGTTTTTGTGACAGTCATCATCATTACCATCTTCATTTTTTTTTCTCTGTTATCGTTATTGTTAAAACTGGCAGTAGTATGAGTTGTTGATTTAGTGGAAGCAAGCAATGATAGAAGTCGCTGTTCAAAATAGGATTTAATATGAGGGTTGCTTGCCTGACACGTTCTGTCTTTGACGTGATATTTTTCATCAACGCGATAATGTCTGTCATCATCTTTAATATTCTGTCTAGGAAGCTTGTACTATGTTAATACATATCATTTTGTTACCGTTATCTACATTTTTTCATTAGCATCATCAATTTTGCTGCTTTTCTTCTTCTTCTAGATGCGTGAGTGCGTGAATGCATGTATATCTGGTTTGTGTGTGTGTGTGTGTGTGTGTGTGTGTGTGTGTGTGTGTGTGTGTGTGTGTGTGGGTGTGTGTGTGGTGGTGTGTGGCATGCGTGCGTGCATGTGTGCATGCGTGTGTGTGTGCGACAGTGAATGAGTGTGTGTATGCGTGCGTGCGTGCGTGCGTGTTATGTGCAGGTGTGCATGTGTGCGACAGTGAATGAATGTGTGTATGCGTGTGTGTGTGTGTGTGTGTGTGTGTGTGTGTGTGTGTGTGTGTGTGTGTCCATGCATGTCTATGTCTGTGTGTGTCTCTGTGTGTGTTTGTTTCTTTGTGTATCGTTATGTGTCTGTGTATGTGAATGCGTGCGTAAAAACATTAATTCCTTTTCGAACATATCTTATTCTGCAGACAAATTCAAGGAGTAAATGTATGAGGAAGATGCTTCAATGCATAGGTACGCGCGCGTGCGTGCATGCATGCGTGTGTGTGTGTGGGGGGGTCGGGGGGGGCGTGTGAATGCCTGTGTTGATATGTATGTAACTATGCATGTATCTGTTCGCGTATAAAGTTGTCGCCATCTGTGTGTGCGTGCATGATTGCCTACACAGAAGAGACACACTGAACCTACGTTCTGTTTCCATCCTCACGTGTCTCAGGTCCTTGCAATGTGCCCGCATCTCCATCCACAAAAACCTGGTCCTCTCCTTCATCTTCCGTTTCATCATCCACATCATCACCTTCGAGCCTTACATCAGCCAACGTGAGCACTCCTATCGAGACGTGGTAAGAACTGTTAGTCTGGAATGTTTTCAGTGAAAATACTAAATTCAGGGAAGGGGACATTCGTTGGATATTACTTGTTTTTGAAAATATTATATCAAACGGAGTAAGAAAAAAAAATGTTTCATGTCAACAAAAGCGTTCAGCAGAGAGTGTTCTGTTTCCCATCCAAATTTACTTTTGTACGAAAAACTGCTTTTGTTAAATTGTATTACAGCCATTATTTTTCCTTATACATCACAATCAGTTTTGAAGCAAAGTCGCACTTTAACTCATTTCACGGTGAATTCTAATTTGGCTAGATATATTTCTTGCATATCTTATCATTAGCCAATGAGCGGCACTGGTGATAGTTACGTGATTATGCCCGTTTTGAATCTTTATCCTGTCAAAAACTTTGTATTTTAGATCGACTTTTTCTAGTCTTGTATATGCGGGGCGCAATGTTGAACATCGAAAGTCGCTGACATAAACGATTGAAGCGGGTAGATCTCAATTATAGGCGTCCTGTATGTTACACATCGGTGGAGCTGTCAGCGGTGTAATGCAGTTGTGCTCAGGGTATTGTATTGTGACATACCTTAACAGGAACTCGTTGAGCATGACTATTGCTTAAATACATAGGTCTCTTTGAGAAAGGCATTTCACCTGGAAGCAATGCCATGTGATTTACACACAACACACACACACACACACACACACACACACACACACACAACACACACATATATATATATATATATACATATACATATATATATATATATAAGTTGTTGCATTAGGTTTAGCACACCAACGTTATGCCCCCTTCATACACGCATATGCGTACTCATGCACCCATCAGTTATTCACCTCTCTCTGGGAATGGGATGTTACGCATTCGCTTCTCTCCAAACATGACTTCTTCTCTACTTAAAATTACAAATGAAAAATCCAAATACAGAAAAAGGAATATAATCAAAACAAAGGAGAACAATACTTCGTGGTCCGTGTGTTGTACTAAAAAGGCTTTTCACCTGGCCAGGTTTTCACACACACACACACACACACGCGCGCGCACTCTCTCTCTCTCTCTCTCTCTCTCTCTCTCCTTTCTCTCTCTCTCTCTCTCTCTCTCTCTCTCTCTCTCTCTCTCTCTCTCACACACACACACACACACACACACACACACACACACACACACACACAAACACAGTTCTCGAACAAGTCACTTCAATTTTTTTTTCAGCACTTGGTGATAGTGACGCCTTTGGTCTTCTGGCACCAGGTTCCAGGACTAGTTCTCCGTGGTCGTCTCTAGGGACTCGACGTAGAAATCTTCTTTTCTGTCTTTTTCGCCCACATCTGGGTTTCGAACTCAGTCTCTCTTTCTTTCACAGCTTGTCTTTTACGCCTTAGACGTTGCTGCCACTTCTGTCGTCCAGAGCACGTTTCTTTCGACCCTACTCTGTCCTGCTTACTTTTCTCTCTCTTTCTTTCCAGTTGTGTTGTCTTCTCAGTTTGTATAGGGATGGAAACAGAGGATATCCCTTTGGACCATTCCATTGTCCATGTTGCTTCTCTACCATCCTGTTCACATGCGCAATGAATTCCCCTCTAGCTACATTCTTCCACACATCAGCCTTTACACACATCCCTACGGAGCAGCTTAGCAAACAACCACTTCACACCAAATGGACATCATCGAAAATTCCCGACGACTTCGGGGACCATTTTCACACAGTAATTGTTCTCTAGAAAGCTACAATGACGTCCACAAGCATTCAGCTAGCCTGACAATACATCAACACAGTGCCCAACAGCAATACCGACAGAACAGATACAAGACTCCTGTTATTCAAGGTTTGGTTACTAAGCAACATCAGCTGGCTGAGCCTTTACACTCAGTTGATGTTCCGAGGTCCTAGGGGACAAATTTGCCTCCCTTTCGCTGTCTGGAAGATTCGAATTCAGGAGGGGTCCTAACTACCTAAGGTGCTATATGTCACATGACAATTAGTACCTGACCACGTTAACCTCCTTAACCTAGTTCGAACATAATGTGTGCTAGGTGAGGGCGCTACTGCTTATCAATCAGACAATTACACATTTCTCTACCACACTTGAAATTCTTTTCCTTTAAGGCGCTTAAGCCCTTTGTGAGAAACTTCGCTCTCTTGACAAGTAATGATCTCTGATTTCAGGATATATGGATCGGAATTCTCACTCTCTTAAGTCCCGGGACAATAAAACCGTGGGATTTAACATCAGTTTGTATACCGCGCATTTTATTCACGGATCTGAAATCAGTAAAATATTTATAGTAGCTTTTTGTCAAACATTTCAAGTTTTGATGTTTTCTGTTTGATCACTTGCAGGGAGTTGCTAAGGATATTCCAATAGCTGTTTTGCATGTACAGCTGTGGAAACTCTGCTCTGAACACATGGCGTCTTAACGTGCAGTATGAAGATCAGTTGATTCATTTACTGGACGCCCGCTGATTTTGTAATCTGTGGATTTTCTTAATGACGAGAGCCTCTGAAATGAAAGATGAAGGTGCATGAGTTTCCAGCTTATTTCGGTAAAAGCTGAGAGCAAAATAACTTCAAAGCATTGTGTTAGAAATCGTCCATTTTGGGCTTGAATCAACAGTAGAGGGTAATCCCCCCTGCAAGAATATCCAGAATGTTCTGTTGGAAGAATTTCATGAATTTGACATCGTTGAATGGGAAATGAACGATCAGGTTGTGCGTCAAAATGTTTTATTTAGTAATCTGCGTTGACTATAAAAATGCTGAATGTATGTTTGATATGCAGGGTGCATCCTTTGTTTCTGCGAGTAAAGTTGTTCATTCTGCAGGTAATGTGTCTTGTTATATAATATGTATGCATCGTTTTGTCTCTGTATGAAAGTTTCTATTCTATGTCTTAGACGGAAGAGTGCTCATCGTGCGTGCGTTATTCTGTATGTGTTATAAAGCTGTTCGATCCGTTTATAACATGTCCAAAGTATATGAATGTGCGTGATTAACATAATATGAATAATAGTTCTAGTTACATATGCATCATTTAGTTCGAGTTAAATGGTGTGTGTGTGTGTGTGTGTGTGTGTGTGTGTGTGTGTGTGTGTGTGTGTGTGTGTGTGTGTGTGTGTTTGGTATAATTTGTAAGCTTGTTTGCTATGTGTACATTATCTATTTTGTGTGTAGACAGTTACTGCATTCTCAGTCTCTGATAGATAAGACTAGTATGTGCACATTATTTTTTTTTCGGGGGGGGGGGGGGGGTTACTTGTTGTTTGTCTAATATTTAAGAATATTCATTATATGTGCATCACTTTTTCCGACCGTAAAGGGTAACATTATTTGAAATAAGTGCAAAACCAATTTTGAGATTCGTATCAGCCAGCCCAAACCATCCCTATAGGGAAGTGAAGAACTTTTTCATGAGTGTATTTTGATATATCGGGCTTTTTTCTTTTTGTTTGTTCGTTTGTTTGTTTGTTTGTTTGTTTGTTTGTTTTTTGGCTTGTGTATTAATGTTAATCGGTTACTACGTAGGTCGTATGTTAGAATGCTTGTTCTGTGTATAAAGAGTAAGATTAATATTCTGTGGATAACGCACAAGATCGCTTATTTGGTATAAATGTTTTATAAACTTACACTGCATCAGTTTGGGTTTTCCTTTCTGTGATACTTAAGACTGTATTGCTATGTAGGCTCCATAGTATGAAATACTGGTCATTGTGTAAATAATGTCGTACTATGATATTGCTTATTCTTCAATGTCGATTCGCATCATGGTCCTGCGTACTGATCATGTTTTTTTTTTCCTTGTACAGGTTGACTTTAATTTGTCCAGGTACACGAATGCTTAAAAAAAAAAAATTAGAATTTAACACAGAATAGTTAACACAAATCATCATTTTGAATGATGATAGTGACGTAGAATCACCTTGTGACGTAAAACGATGACGTGTCTTGCATGTGTAGCAATGGCTGTGCCGAATGCTGAAGGCCTTAGACAATTACATGGTGGCTGCCAACTTTGCCTGGATGTTCGTGGAAGGCCTCTTCCTTCACAACCGCTTGGCCATCTCCGTCTTCAGCTCGGAGGCTCCCTTTGTCCTCTTCTATCTGATTGGCTGGGGTGAGTGAGGGCTGGTTAGGACACTGTTCTTGTCTCTGATTGGCTGGTGGAGATGGTATATTTGATGACGTGTTTTGAAGTGCAACGGGTTGGTTGCGGTTGTGGATGTTGGTGCTCCTGTTGTTAATTAGTCGTTGCCGCTGGTGTGTGTGTGTGTGTGTGTGTGTGTGTGTGTGTGTGTGTGTGTGGAGCTGGAGAGGGATGAGGAGGGGAAAAGCTAGGGACGATGGCGCAATCGTTTCCCATTTGTCGATCATGTGATCCGCTTCTGCTTTGCCGTTTTCAATATTTTGTTTTCGAATTCTTTAAATTATTCAAATATTCATAGACGTAAAGAGCTTTAATCCCGCCTGGAAAACAGGCTTGAGCTGCCATCTTCTTCTTTCTTTCTTTCTGTCTTCTTCTTCTTTCTTTCTTTCTTCTTCTTCTTCTTCTTCTTCTTCTTCTTCTTCTTCTTCCTCTTGTTCTTGTTCTTCTTGTTCTTGTTCTTCTTGTTCTTTTTGTTCTTCTTCTTCTCCTTCTCCTTCTTCTTCTTCTTCTTCTTCTTCTTCTTCTTCTTCCTCCTCCTCCTCCTCCTCCTCCTCCTCCTCCTCTTCCTCTTCTACTTCTTCTTCTTCTTCTTCTTCTTCTTCTTCTTCTTCTTCCTCTTCTTGTTCTTGTTCTTGTTTTTCTTCTTGTTCTTCTTGTTCTTCTCCTTCTCCTTTTCTCTCTCTCTCTCTCTCTCTCTCTCTCTCTCTCTCTCTCTCTCTCTTTCTCTCTCTCTCACACATACACACACATAAACGCACACAAACGCGCGCGCGCGAGCGCGCACCCAATTACTTGTGGAGAGCGTTTTTCGACCAGATGCACGCTTCATTCAGATTTGATTTCGGTTCACGGAGGTTCTATTCTCTTCGTTTTCCACGATAACATTACCGTGCCCAACTAGCAGACACTTGATTTCGGTTTAGATCTGGTCAGACCATTAGCATCACTGAGCGAGCACTGCCTGGGCGCCAGTGCGGGTCAGATATCTTCAAAAGCCTGGGATTTCAGCGGAGACAAATCAAGTGCTCCCCTTCTAATACCAGCATTTCTTCCTGACCGTTCCATCGACTTGATTTGCCTCCATTCAGAATCAACCTTTTTTTTTCCCTAACCTCTTCATCACCTGCGTAGCTTCCGGTTTGCATTCCCCCCCCCCCTCCCACACACACACACACACCTCTAGTTCACGCTCAACCCTTTGTTTCCATCCCCTTAACTCTGTTATTGCATCCTGTGTGACCACATGCTACAGTTAGGATTTCGCTCAAAATGCTGAGGATAATCTCACAATCTAAGAAGAGGGACTTTCTGGTTCTGTCAGATTCACTGTCAGCTTTGGAGGCCATAGCTGGCCGCAACCTTCAGCATCCCGAACTTTTACACTTCTTTGAACTTTTGACCAAGTTGAAAGTGGAGGGTTACAACATTATTCTGGCTTGGGTTCCTGGTCATGTTGCCATCGGAGGGAACGAAATGGTTGATCGTTTGGCCAAGAATGCCACAACAGAGAAATTGTCCAACATATATATCCCCTGCTCAGATCTGAAACCCAAAATTAACGATTATGTCAGAGACCTCTGGCAGGAGGATTGGAATACACAGACGGATAACAAACTCTTTCAGATCCGTCCAATCCTTAAGGAGTTCCTGTCATCTACGTCTGGTGGTCGTAAAGAGGAAACAGTTCTGTGCCGGCTGCACACCGGCCATTCGTATTTTACCCATTCATACCTTTTAAAGAGTGAAGAAGCTCCGTGGTGCATTCCATGTCATGTGCCACTCACAATGAAACATATTCTTTTAGAGTGTTGGGACTTGCTCGATGTGAGACACAAACATTTTACAGCAGATTCCATGAAAACCTTGTTCAGAGATGTTCCGCCTGACGCGATCTTTGAGTTCTTGAAAGAGATTAACATTTTTCATCGGATCTGAGATTTTATAGTGGAAAGATTCTCAACAAACTTTCGGATGGGTTTTTTTTTTTAATGTATTTTAAAGAATTGTGTGAATGAATGACTTGTGAGTTGATTTTAACGAGGTGACAGCCCTGATGTGGCCCTTTGCGGTCGGCTGGGCTATAAGCAACATTATCTTATCTTATCACTCAAAATTTCTGTATAATGCTATAAGCGTTTTGTTGCCTACCAAATGTTTGAGCCAGCATTTTGATATTCAAGACATAATTTATCAAAAGAACACCCCCCTCCCCCCTCCCCCCTCCCCAATCATTTCATTCCTTTTTTTTTTTATTTCCACCGATGACATAATTTACAATCCTCAAATACATCACCTTCCCCTTAGCTGGCATCACATTTCAGGCCTTCCCACCACTCACCCGTGAACCTATCTGTGCGCCAGCTGGTCCCACCCCCACCCCCCCCCCCCCCCCCACTCCCCCCTAAAGTCCCATTCCTTCTATTATAATCTGTCTGTATGGAATTAATTGGGACGCACCTTGCAGGGGAAATGCAAGGAAAGAAGAGAAATCAACTGTCAGACATGATCAACATTCTCAACACAATCTAATAGTCAGTCAGTCAGTCAGTCATTCCCCTGACCGCTGGGGTCGTTGGGAGGGACGTGATGAGGCAGCCGCCGTTTCTCTCCAGGCTCTTCTGTTGGTGGCTGTCTTGAGGAGATCTGGCATGGTCATTTTGGTCCAGTCCTTTATATTGTCGGACCAGCTCTTTTTCTGCCGTCCTCGTCTGCGCCCTCCTTCAACGGTACCTTGAAGGATGGTTTAGGAGAGGGTGTTGTGACGAATGACGTGGCCAAACCATGCCATCTTCCGTCGTTTGACGGTTACCAGAAGTGGTTCATGGGGCCCAACTAGGTTGGTGACCAGGTTCCGCACATAATCATTGGTCTTATGTTCTTTGTAGGAGATGTGGAGTAGTTTCCTCAGGCATCTAATAGTGCCTGCCTATAAATACTCGACTCCTTAAGTAAGGCCTGGGCTAATGTATTTTTGGTGTTCAGCCTGTCGTCTCTTGCCCTGCTTGCCTTGCTCCGCTCTCTGGCTCCTTGCTGGAAATAAAGCTCGCTGATCCAGTCTTTCATTCTCTCCGGTTTTGTCTCTCTGTCTCAGTCTCTCTCTCTCTATCTCCCTCTCTCAATCTTTTCGTCTCTGTCTTTCTCTGCCTCTCTCTGTCTTTGTCTCTTTTTTTCTCTGTCTCTCTTTGTCTCTGCCTCTCTCTATCTCTCACTCACTCACTTTCTCTCTCTCTCTCACTCTCTCTCTCTCTCTCTCTCTGTTGACTTTCTGTCTATCTGTCTATATCTCTGTCTCTGTCTTGCTTGTGTCATTCTGTTTGTCTGTCTGTGAATGTCTGTCTGTCTGTCTGTCTTACTGTCTTACTGTCTGTCTGTCTCTCTCTCTCTCTCTCTCTCTCTCTCTCTCTCTCTCTCTGTGTATGTCTGCGTATCCCCCCCACCCCCCACTTCCTCCCTCTGTGTCAGTCTTTGTATCTTCTGTCTTTCCGTCTACGTGTCTGCCTCTCCTTTTCTGTCACACAACACAATACAAGACCTACTCTTCCCCTAGAACGACAGTCTAATCCTTGGAAGCAAAAGACCTGATGTCAACACAGCCTTGGACTTATGTTTCCACACCGTGATTAAACACAATAGCAACATACTCCAGAACTAGATGGCTTGACTCCGATGAGACATGATAACATCGTCATTCTACACTCCAAGTTCCTTAGAGTAAAGCGACAACATGGCAATACCACACGCAACCAAGAGTACCCTAGTGTTATGAGACATGATGGCCGTGGAACCCAGGAAATCAAAGTCCCAAAGGGTTTTAAGACACGAGGAGAATGCAATGTAGTTTGCCCTACCCAATGGACGAAAACCTGAAGGTAACCTAATAATGCACTTTCGCTAAAGGTTAAACTCTTGTCGATACAACTTTGATGGGTATTTCTCACACACACACACACACACACACACACACACACACACACACACACACACACACACACACACACACACACAAAACAGCAAGGAAATAAGAAACACAATAACCTAAACGAAGGAAGCAGGAAGCAAGTGAGGAAAAGCTAAAGAAAAAAAAAATAAAAGAGAAAGAATCAAGGAAGAAAAGAAAGAAAGGAAGGAAAGGAGAAAAAAACTATAGAGAAAAGCAAACAAGGACAGGAAAAAAGACAGAAAAAAAAAACTAAGAAGAAAAGGTCGAGAAAAAAAAAGAAGGTAACATGATTATAAAGTTTGCATAGAGCTGGAACAAGGGCCACAACATTACTGAACACTTCACACAAGAGGCCAAACAAGCACAATACCCATCCAGAACAGAGAGAGAGAGAGAGAGAGAGAGAGAGAGGAGATAGCGAGAGCGAGAGAGACAGAGAGAGACAGAAAGAGCAGAAACTGAAAAGATAAACACCAAAAGATAAAAGAAAAACCAGAAACGCACAGAAAAAAGCATGGAAAAAAAAGAAAATGTCACCTTAGCTTTCACTTGACCATTTTGTCGAATGACAAAAAAAGTATTTTTAAAAAAAGTTCGGTAAAACAAATATCTTGACATGCTTTCTTTTCAGTTTTTTTTTTTTTTTCCTTTTTCTTTTATTTTTTGTTTACCTTTTTAAAAGCAAAATAAGGGAAACCAACTCTTAAGAAAACCTACAGCAGAAAACTACAGGCTGCCATTTTTTTTTCTTCCAAGCTTTTTTCCCCTCTATTTCATTTGAAGTCTTACAAAAGAAACTCAGGCTCTAAAATCGACATGAGACCAAATTGAAAATAAATTATATGCGTTCTTAGGAAATGATGTGTCTCATTTGATTCCAGGTTGCTTAAATTCTGTTACTAGACCTAACAAACTCAGACTCAAACAGCCGCAAAGAAAATATAACAGAGAAAAGTTCCACAGTTTGCAGTTTATGTAGAATGACATGTTTGTTGATAAATTATTTCCTTGAGGACTCAAAGCCTGGAAACACACACACGCACACACGCACACACACACACACACACACACACACACACACACACACACACACACGCCAGACACACACACACACACACACACACACACACACACACACACACACACACACACACACACACCTCTTGATTAACAATGACTTGAGTATTTAAAATCCAACAAGAGAACAATCACCAGAAGATTTTAACCTATGTATTTTGCAAATATTTCTAAGGATTTACTGATAAACGATAAAGCAAATGAGAAGGATTAACATGGTTAAGAAAAATACTATCCTTTGAAGAAAATATGTGTCCCACAAAATAGGCCTACCATCAAGAATGTAATGCTTTGATTAGTTTAATACCATCTTGTTCTATCAGCTTAGCCAGAATTGAAGTAAACATGCTAAAATTTGCTTCAGTTGCTATCGCCAATACACACATACGTTTATTAATTTTGTACTGCTAAAAGGTTTTCCATAGACGTTAAACATGTGAATGCCAGTTTCTTTTTTTTTAACACAACTCTCCCTGCCAATGCCATGCCAAATTCACAAACTATAGACTAGTCTCAGTATTGACAATCATGTTCCAGCTTACTATATTTTTTTCTTCAACATCGCGATCCGATTCATGTGAATCAATCAGATTTCAGGTTTTCTAGAATCTATATCTCCTGCCATATCCTGCTTACACGACCTGTTCTTAGATGGGTATCAAATATTAACAATGACGACCTTACAGAAACTCTTTTTGTGTATTTTGCGGAAGCATTTTACGTCATCAACAACAATTTTCCATTTTAACAAAAATACATAGATTACTGAGTTTCTTAATAGTATCATTCGCTTCCTCCATTTACCCCTGCGTTTTGTCTCTCTGTCCCTCTGTCTTTGTCTATCACATCTCTGTCTGTCTCTGTCTCTGTCTCTGTCTCTCTCTGTCTCTCTGTCTCTGTCTCTGTCTGTTGTCTGTCTGGTTGTCTGTCTGTCTGTCTGTCTGTCTGTCTCTCTCTCTCTCTCTCTCTCTCTCTCTCTCTCTCTCCTCTCTCTCTCTCTCTCTCTCTCTGCATGTTGGCCTGAAGACGTTAATAATCCGTTATCGAAGAACACGAATTGATCAAAACTTCTAAAATGTTATAAAGGAACCAAATTGATCGAAACTTGCAAAACTTTTCACCATCTAGTTTTGAAAAGGGTAAAATAAAGTGCACAATTCAGTGAGAGAGAGAGAGCGATAGAGAGAGAGATAGAAGAGAGAGAGAGAGGGGGGGACAGACAGACAGAGAGACAGACAAACATAAGAGAGAGAGAGAGAGAGAGAGAGTGTGTGTGTGTGTGTGTGTGTTGTGTGTGTGGTCGTGCGTGCGCGTGCGTGCGTGCGTGCGTGTATTTGTGTGTGTGTGTGTGTGTGTGTGTGTGTGTGTGTGTGTGTGTGTGTGTGTGTGTGTGTGTGTGTGATCTTCGGACATACTACACGCTGAGCGGTTTCTGTCGTGTCTTAGTATTTGTGTATTGAAGTTTTTTACATTTATAGGTTGCTAGCACAGTATTAAACTTCGAGAGTTCGCGTCTTTATTCGAAATTCTATACGTTTTTTTTTTAATGTATAGTTGAAATACGTTTTTATGTAATAGTTGTGTAGTATGTATAGCTGTGATTCTGGTAGGCACATTAGATTGTTACAGTTTTTTGTATGATTTTTTTTTCATAGAGAAATATTTATGCTGGGAAAAAAAAAGGGTGAAAGTGTGTGACAACAGTACTTAAGCCCCGGGTCTTTATATTGGTTTGATTAGTACATCATACAGATGAGTCATCTCGCTTTCGTTCTTACCTAGTCTTACATGACTCTCTCAAGGTCTGCAGAGCTTTAGTTGCTTGCTTTGCTTGATGTCCTCGTAAACCTCTGACTGTATCATTTTTATGGAAAATGAGGCCAAAACGTAATTATATGCTAATTTGCGGACTTCAGGATGGTCTACACATTTTTAATACACGAGTGTTTGTAGATCTAGTTTGGTGATGATGACAATGATTTCCTGTATGTTTTTTTTCATATCTCGATTCGTTGCTGTACATACAAACATTCTGTCGGTTTATTCGTAGCCCAGCTCTTGTTTTGTTGATCATGACTTGTGATCCGCTTTACTTTCTCGTTTTTAATGTTATGTTTTCAAGTTCTTTAAATTGTTTAAATGTTTATGGACGTGAAGAACTTTTAGCTCGCCTAGAAAGCCGCTTGAGCTTTCTTCTTCTTCTTCTTCTTCTTCTTCTCTTCTTCTTCTTCTTCTTGTCTTCTTCTTTGTATTCTTCGTCTTCTTCTTCTTCTTCTTCTTCTTCTTCTTCTTCTTCTTCTTCTTCTTCTGTGCCTCCTCTTTGTCTTCCTCTCTGTCTTTGTGTGCATCTATACCTGATTTTCTCTGCATATCTGTTTCTTTGTGACAGTTATTGCCATTTTCTTGTCTGCTGTGTGTGTGTGTGTGTGTGTGTGTGTGTGTGTGTGTGTGTGTGTGTGTGTGTGTGTGTGTTACTAGTACTACTACTACTACTACTACTACTACTACTCTCTCACAGACACAAAGACACACAGAGACACATACACACACACACACACACACACACACACACACACACACACACACATATACACCAAACACCAAACACATATGCAAACACTACACACACATACACGCACAGAGATACACACAGAGACACACACAGGCAACACACACACACACACACACACACACACACACACACACACACACACAACACACACATCACACACACACTCACTCATCAACACACACCACACACACACACACACACACACACACACACACACACACGTGCACACACACACACACACACACACACACACACACACACACACACACACACACACACACATACGTGCGCGCGGATGCGCGCTCGCGGACATAATTGCAGGGGAGCATTTTTCAACCAGATGCACGCTTTATCCAAATTTTTGTTTCGTTTAATGGGGATTATATTCTCTTCGTTTTTTCCCGATAGCATTACTGTGCCCAACTAGCAGAGGATTGATTTCGATTTAGATCTGGTCAGACCATTAGCATCACAGAGCGACGCACTGCCTGGGCGCCAGTGCGGGTCAGATATCTTCAAAAGCCTGGGATTTCAGCAGAGAGCAAATCATGTGCTCCCCTAATACCAGCATTTCTTCCTGACCGTTCCATCGACTTGATTTTCCTTCATTCAAAATCGACCTTTTTTCTCTAACCTCTTTAGCATCACCTGCGTAGCTTCCACTTTGCATCCTTCCCCACTTCAAGTCCGCCCTCGCCCCTTTCTTCCTATCCCTCCCCCCCCCCCCCCCCCCCCCTCACCCCTTCTCCTGTCCTGTCTCTGGCTGCTCTGCTTTGTCTCTTCGCTTGAAATAAAACCCACTGATCCTGTCTTTCATTCTTTCCGTTTTTGTTTCTCTGTCTCTGCCTCTCTGTTTCCCTCTCTCTGTCTTTTTGTCTCTGTCTCACTCCCTGTTTCTTTCTGTCGCTCTCACTAGCTTTGTCTCTCTCTGTATCTGTATGTCTCTCTTCCTCCCTCTCTCTCTCTCTCTCTCTCTCTCTCTCTCTCTCTCTCTCTCTCTCTCTCTCTCTCTCTCTCTCCCTCTCTCTCTTGCAGCAAACGTGTACCCATTCTTTACAGGCCTGTGGTCTTACAATAAAAAAAAAAATTCAGAGTTCTCTCTCTCTCTCTCTCTCTCTCTCTCTCTCTCTCTCTCTCTCTCTCTCTTTTTACATCTGCCTGACCACAACCATCCTCTCTCTCACTCAGTCCCTGTGTCTGTCTGTCTTCCCGTCCACATGTCTGCCTCTACTGCGTCGCGCAATACAACACAAGACGATACGTTTCCTTACAACGATAATAGACGATGTCAACTAAACCTTCAGCCTGATCCCTGGAAGGCTTAGGCCTGATGTCAGTACAGCCTTGGACTTATCTTTTCCGACAGTGGTGAAAAACAATGGCAACATACTCCCAGAACTAAGAAATAAGAATCTGATGAGACATGATAGCAAGCAATTCTACACTCCTTAGAGTTCCATAGAGTAAAGAGACAAGGCGGCAACACGGCGGGCAACCTAGAGTATCCTCTGTTATGAGACATGATGGCGGTGGAAGGAACCCTGGACATTGAGATCCCTAGGGGGGATTTCAGACACGAGGAGAGAGTGATGTGTTTTGCCCTTCCCAACGGCTGAAAAGCTGAAGGTAAATCTAATGATACACTTTCGCTAAAGGTTATACTCCTGTCGATACAACTTTGATGGGTGCTTGACACACACACACACACACACACACACACACACACACACACACACACACACACACACACGCATGCACGCACGCACGCACGTGCACACACACACACGCACGCACGCACGCACGACCATGCACGCACACACACACACACACACACACACACACACACACACACACACACACACACACACACAATGCACGATACATACACACAAACCCAAACAAGCAAAACTGCAAAAAAAAAAAAAAAAAAGAAGAAAAGAAACCCAATAACGTAAACAATGAAAACAAGAAGCAAATGAGAAAATCTTATACAAAAATAGAGAAATATTAAGGAGGAAAAGAAAGAAAGAAAAGGAAAGTATACAGGAATACAAACGAGGAATAAAGTAATAAAGAAAAGAAAGACCAAAGAAACAGAGAAGAACAGGAGAAAATGCGAAGGTAATCTGATTATAAAGTTTGCGTAGGTCTGGGATAAGAGCTATGAATCTGATGGACACTTTACAGCAGGGGCCAATCAAGCGCAATACCTAGCCAGAACATAGAGAGAGAGAGAGAGAGAGAGAGAGAGAGAGAGAGAGAGAGAGAGGAGAGAGAGAGAGAGAGAGAAGAGAGAGAGACAGACAGACAGACAGACAGACAGAGAGAGAGGTACTAAATTGAAAAGATAAACACTAAAAGGGAAAACAAATGTACAGAATAAAAAGTTGAGGAAAAAAAAAAACAACCAAAATGTCACCTTAGCTGTCACTTGATTACTTTGGTGAATTGGAAAAAAAAATGCAAACTAAGATTTTTTTTGTGTGTATGAAACAAATACAGACCAAGATGTTTTCTTTTCAGTATTTTTCTGTATTTTTTTTTTAAAGCAGAACAAGGGAAAATACCTTAGAAGA
>CM065718.1:20489620-20499620 GCA_033310375.1 Conus canariensis
GATAGGCACGCTTTCCATCTAAATTTTCAGCTGTTTGTTATGTAATGTCAACAAATTATTTTCTCAACGCATATCAATCAACCTACGTCCTGCTTTTTGAATGATGTCCTTAAAGCCTTATACCAATGCAGTCAAACAAATATGAGGATGGTAGCGTATAATATAAGCATTCAGAATCTGATTGGACAAGGTCAATTACCATCCCTATTCTAGGATTAAAATGCCAAACTGTATGATCTTTAAACGATGTCATTTTAAGATGTTCCTATGTTCTCTCTCAATAGCATCTTCCATGTGACGAATGTCTAGGAGGTATATAACATAAAAAAAAACTATACATTTTTATTGGTTTCGTTGTTATCCTCTACCGTTATTTGTACCTACATGGTGTCACTACTGTTCTGTGGCATGATCTTTACATGATCTGTGTGTTCTGTTTCCACCAAAAAAAGAAGAGACCACCATCACCCCTCCACTAGATAGATTGTGTTTTTTTTTGCGTCTATCTTTGAAGATTTCTCAGCTTTTTCTTTATCTGGGTGTATCTCTCACAATGAAGAAAACATACTTGATCTAAGATTATCATGGCTAATCGCGGAATTTATTGATCTTTACGATGTCTGTTGCTTCTATACAGGCGATTGATTTATCTGTAAGATATGTACTGCATCTATAGAACCCTTTATGTTTCTTGAGAATGTCCTTTGTTTTGTTCATCGTATGTGTTGAAAGTATCCACTTTCGGTTTCCAATTTGCCTTTATGACAACGATCCCTATTTTATATTATACTTCGTCATTAAACATTGTCCTGCTAATAAATGCGTGCGTGCGTGCGTGCGTGCGTGCGTGCGTGCGTGCGTGCGTGCTGTTTGTGGTGTGTGTGTGTGTGTGTGTGTGTGTGTGTGTGTATGTGTGTGCCTGTCTTGTCTGTCTGTCTGTGAAACAGAGACAGACAGACAGACAGACAGACAGAAATAAGCAGACAGGCAGACAGACACGAGTGACAAGGAAATGATTAGATAAAATGTCCTCTTTTACTGAGGCATCCACAGGATTTCCATGTGCCTGGCGGTTTACGTTTACTGATTTTCAGAATCTCCAATGAAATGCTGGCTTTGATATTGGTTAAATCCTGACATTCCACTTAGCGTGCTGTCTTGTTTTGTCTGCACGGACACATCCGTATTAGCTTGGACATCTTCCTTCCCTCATCCTTTCGTTTCCTCTCTCTCTCTCTCTCTCTCTCTCTCTCTCTCTCTCTCTCTCTCTCTCTCTCTCTCTCTCTCTCTCTCTCCGTGTGTGTGTGTGTGTGTGTGTGTGTGTGTGTGTGTGTGTGTGTGTGTGTGTATGTGTGTGTGTGTGTGGGGGGGGGGGGTCTGTCTGTCTGTCTGTCTGTCTAGAATGAGTTCCACCACGTCTCCATAGACTTCAAGATGGCGTTGAAGAAGGTCTGGCAGAGGGTGCTATAGGCCGTCACAGTGAAGAGATCTGACATCGGACAGATGCTAATCACCATCATCCAGCAACGTCACTTCAAAGTGAACATTGGGATGCTCATTCAGGGTGCTATTGAAGAATGGTTCCAGAATGGTTTCAGTTGGAGGTCGTCAGGGCTGCCTTTTGCCTCCCTTACTTTTCAACATATTCCTGGGAAGGTATCATGACGGGTGTACTTGTAACAGCTAGCATTGGAGGATGAACCATAACTACCATAAATCTCTGATTTGCAGACAACACTGGGGGCCGGAATAGCTAAGTTGGTAGAGCGCCGGACTCGTAATCCAATGGTTGCGGGTTCGAATCTCCGCCGGGCCGTTTCGGTACAGGGTTTTTTTTTTTGTTTGTGTCGGAGTTAACAGTTCCCTTCGTTAATAAGACTATAAACCGAGGTTCCGTGTGTGAACGCACGCATAACATCTTGCACACACGTAAAATCCCATCACCAACTTTCGGAAGAGAAGGCCAGTTTGGCTGTTGGTAAGGATGACACGTTACACATAGCACCCACCTTCCCCGAATATGGAGTATGGCTGCCTTAATGGCAGGATAAAAATGGTCATACACACAAAACTCCACTCCCTTTGTTGGGTAGATGGGATTAATACTTGTCTGTCCATAAAGGGAGTGTCCGCAGGAGTATCAGCCTGCGTACGCAGAAGGAGAAGAAGAAGAAGCAGACAACACCCATGGCCTGGCAGGCAGTGGACAGGAACCTGCCGAATTTGTTGAGCAACTGGATGAAACATCAACAGGACAGGACACGGAAATCAGCGCCGAGAACACGAAGTTGATGGTGGCCAGCCACAGCAGCAGCAGCAGCAGCACCACCACCACCACCACCACCATCACCACCACTGATATGACCGTCCATGGTCAAAAGCTAGAATCACTTCAACAACTCACTCACCTGGGATCCATCATTGGCAGAAAGGGATCCTAAACCAGACATCCTCTCAAGGGCATCAAAGACAAGCACAGCATTGTCCAGAGGGAAACCTGTAAGGAAGGACAAGAACACCTCCGTCAAACATAATTATAGGCTTCTGTGTGCACTGGTATATTTCATCTTCCTGTAGGCTTGCGAGACATGAACCTTCACAGTGGAACTACGAAGAAGAACCCAAACCATTGAACTGAGACGTTGTGCAAGATGCTAAACATCAGCTGCACTTTATACCACCGATTGTGCAAGATACTAAACATCAGATGCACTTTATACCACCAGTTGTGCAAGATGCTAAACATTCAGATGCACTTTATACCACCAATTGTGCAAGATGCTAAACATCAGCTGCACTTTATACCACCAATTGTGCAAGATGCTAAACATCAGCTGCACTTTATACCACCAGTTGTGCAAGATGCTAAACATCAGCTGCACTTTATACCACCAATTGTGCAAGATGCTAAACATCAGCTGCACTTTATACCACCAATTGTGCAAGATGCTAAACATCAGCTGCACTTTATACCACCGATTGTGCAAGATGCTAAACATCAGCTGCACTTTATACCACCGATTGTGCAAGATGCTAAACATCAGATGCACTTTATACCACCGAATTGTGCAAGAAACTAAACATCAGATGCATTTTATACCACCAATTGTGCAAGATGCTAAACATCAATGCATTTTTATACCACCAATTGTGCAAGATGCTAAACATCAGATGCATTTATACCACCAATTGTGCAAGATGCTAAACATCAGATGCACTTTATACCACCAATTGTGCAAGATGCTAAACATCAGATGCACTTTATACCACCAATGTGCAAGATGCTAAACATCAGATGCACTTTATACCACCAATTGTGCAAGATGCTAAACATCAGATGCACTTTATACCACCAATGTGCAAGATACTAAACATCAGATGCACTTTATACCACCAATTGTGCAAATGCTAAACATCAGATGCACTTTATACCACCAATGTGCAAGATACTAAACATCAGATGCACTTTATACCACCAATGGTGCAATATGCTAAACATCAGATGCACTTTATACCACCAATGGTGCAAGATGCTAAACATCAGTGCACTTTATACCACCAATTGTGCAAGATGCTAAACATCAGATGCACTTTATACCACCAATTGTGCAAGATGCTAAACATCAGCTGCACTTTATACCACCAGATTGTGCAAGATGCTAAACATCAGCTGCACTTTATACCACCGATTGTGCAAGATGCTAAACATCAGCTGCACTTTATACCACCGATTGTGCAAGATGCTAAACATCAGATGCACTTTATACCACCGATTGTGCAAGAAGACTAAACATCAGCTGCATTTTATACCACCGATTGTGCAAGATACTAAACATCAGATGCACTTTATACCACCGATTGTGCAAGATGCTAAACATCAGATGCATTTTATACCACCAATTTTGCAAGATGCTAAACATCAGATGCATTTTATACCACCAATTGTGCAAGATGCTAAACATCAGATGCATTTATACCACCAATTGTGCAAGATGCTAAACATCAGATGCACTTTATACCACCAATTGTGCAAGATGCTAAACATCAGATGCACTTTAATACCACCAATGTGCAAGATCTGAACATCAGATGCACTTTATACCACCAACTGTGCAAGATACTAAACATCAGATGCACTTTATACCACCAATGTGCAAGGTACTAAACATCAGATGCACTTTATACCACCAATTGCAAGGTTCTAAACATCAAGAGCAATAAGTACCAAAGAATTTCCACCATCAGCAGCACACAAGACATAAGAATATCTCTGGCATCAGGAGCAAATGAAATACTTGTTGGCATGAACAAGATCCGATGACTTGGCTGAAACAATCCTCTACGGAACTGTTGAAAGAGAGAGGACAGACAGAGGGGGAAGCAACGCAAAAAATGGTAAACCGACAACATTGCTGGATGGACAGGGAAAGTATTTCCAGAGAGCCAGGCTTTAGTGTACAACCGGCAGAAATGGAGAAATCCGCTGAGGTGTTCGTCAACGGAGAGAGAGAGAGAGAGAGAGAGAGAGAGAGAGAGAGAGAGGGGGGGATACAGAAAGACATGAGAGAGTGACGCACGCACACACACACACACACACACACACACACACACACACACACACACACACACACGCACGCACGCACGCACGCGCGCACACACACACACACACGCACAAGATGGCGCCTGCAGACAACAACTGATAGTTCAGTGCTGTGGATGCTGTTATGTTCCGTTCAAAACAAACAAGAGACTCTCAAACCAGTATCCGGAAAAGCTGCATACCAATACTGTGTGCAAAAGGATGCACTGAGGATGTGCTAACAAAGCACGGAAACGATGAGGGGACAAATCGCAATTCGGAGTTGAGGAGGCCGTTCAGTTTGTCCGTCGTCAAGGATGGGCTGGAGTCTAGGCCAAGAAACAACAATGGTCCTACAGACAACATCAACTTCGTGAGTACCACACAGACCTTCGTTAAGATCGAAGGCACAATTACCTCGCTGTGTGATATAGTAGCGAAGCTGGAAGGGCAAATAAGATCTCTGCATGCCAAAATCGATAGATCTAGAAAGGACTCGGCTAGCATAGGAACACAGACAGAGCCCTTCCACTACCTCTCCTATGCAGAAGTGGCTAGGATCTCAACACCGTCGAGAACAACTCATCCGGATGATCTGCCTGTCGAAACAAACAAAACAGAAAAAAAGCAGAATAGAAATGTACAGCAAAATGATAAAAACAAAAAAATAGAAGAAAATGATAACGCAAACAAATATGACGTCAAAGCTTCTTTGCGTCACAAGCCGAAGTCTAAGGAACAGTGCAAGAAAAATGACAATAATAACTTTAAGGCCGAGTCCAGAGACAAACAAAACGTCAAAGACATAAAGGCCAAGTCCAGAGAGAAACCAAATCCAACTTTAAAGGGCCTTCCCAACATTTTATATGTAAATGACCCTATCATAAAGAAAGTCAACACCAACAGACTAGGGAAGTCCTACGGATGTAAGCTGCATCAGAGTTATGCAAGAACAATGAAGGACATCAAACCAGCAGTGGCCAAAGCAAGTGCATCTGTCAGGACACCTCCTGATGCTTTACTCATACATGTTGGATCGAAGGACCTAGAAACAGAATCAGCAGCAACATGTTCCGGAAAAATGGCAAAGTGCGTGAAGAGTATCAAAGAAGAAAATCCTGATCTGGCCATCATAATCAGTAAGATGGCTCCTACATCAGACCCCGAACTCAATATCAAAGGGGACTTGTACAACGCACTTTTGGTGTCAGAGCTGAATGATGAGAAAAACATCACCTTCATCACTCACTCCAACCTACAAGCCGCCCGCTTCAACCTCCGTGATGGGCTACATCCCACTGCTAGAGGAGCTAGCATCCTAGCGGGGAATATTGGCCGGCATCTGAGGAACCTCTTCTGGGAACGGCCCCGGAAGACTGTGCGACGTCCCCGGTACCTGCGCCCCACTCCCTTCCCTGAGGATTCCTTCTACGGCTCTGCCTGGTCCAATAGGTTCAATGTTTTATACAACTGGTGACATTTTTTGTTGCTTTTGTTCGGAACAAATACAGCATACCAGCCTACGTCTGTGTGTAGCTAAGCTCCAATTGTGTTGAAGCAAAATATTGTTATTTGTTTAGTTATCTGTGGGTTTTTTTTAACATGAAATTCAGCAACAACATAAAAATACTGCAGTGGAATTGCCGCTCTCTCTATTCTAATATTGACTGCTTACGTCAATTTTTAGTGTCATCTGTCTGCCATGTTCTCTTATTCCAGTCTGTTAATATCAGTAAGAACAAACTGCCAAGATTGGAACAGTACTACTATCCACCAGTAGTAGATACAGATGAAAATGGTGATAGAGTAAATTGTGCTATCTGTATTCACACTGGACTACAGTATTGTGACAAACAATCACCTGTGCCTAGTGGATTACATGGGATTTTTTCATGTGCTGTAACTGTCAAGTTTTCGGACTCCTTAGAAGTAAACTGTGCTTCTGTATATTTACCTAAGGGTCCAGATGAAGCTAATACTGAATGGATGAAAAATATCAAGAATGATAATGGTAAATGGTTAGTAGGAGGGGATTTTAATGCTCATTCTCCTTTCTGGGAAAAAGAGAGCACACAGGTCAGTAGCAATAGGTTTGTGGAAAATGTTGTAGACTCAACTTTATGTCTACTCAATGATGGTTCTTATACCAGAGTTCCTGATATATCAACACATAGACCTACTGCTATTGATTTAACTTTGGTTTCACCTAAAATGGCTTTGTCGTGTGCATGGGAAACTTATAGTGAAACTCTTGGGAGTGATCACATACCAATCATTATTACAATTAATCAGTCCCCTGATTTTGAAGACACAAAACCTGATGATGCAATCCCAAGATTTGATTATAAAAATGCCAAATGGTCTCAGTTTTACGACAGACTTAAAGATCTAGACATAAGCTTGTCCCCAGATGATGATATTGACACAATGTATGACACGTTTTGTACTTCTGTTCTAAAAGTGTCTGGTTCATGTATTCCTAAATTGAAGAATCAGGGTTCTAATGGGGGTAAACATCTCGGTAATGTTTGGTGGACTGAAGATTGCGATAAGGCAGTTAATGAGAAAAAACGGTTATTCAAGGAATACATGCACACTAAGAAAAGTCAAGATAAGAAAATGGTAGATGAAAAATTTAAGGAAATGAAACACTCAAATGTACATAGTAATAGAGTTATGGAACAAGCCAAAAAGGATCATTGGGATAATTTCTGCAAGAGAAACACATTCGATCATAAAGATAGTAGAATGGTATGGAAAGAGATAAAAACGATGAAAAATGGAATCAAACTCCCAGAATATCCTATCATTCTTGATAATAACAAATTACCATCATCCACAGACAAAGCAGAAGCGTTTGTCGACCAGTTTGCTAAAGTAAGCAGGTTAGATGGGTTGTCTGAAAACCAAAGAAAATTCAGAGAGGATAAAGAATGTACCCATGTCTTTAATGATGTATCTGATAACGACACGTGCGACATCAACGCCCCAGTTACATTACAAGAGGTGAAAGACGCCATAGATTCTCTCCCAAACAAAAAGACAGCTGTTGGGACTGACGCCATTTCAAATGAAATGATTAAGCATTTTCCAGACAAATGGATAAGCATTTTACTTAGTATATTTAAAAAAATGCTGGAGCTCAGGTCATTTGCCACAAATATGGAAAGAATCAGTAATAGTACCGATTCACAAGGAAGGTAAACTGAAAGAAAGTATAGATAGTTACAGACCTATTTCATTAACTTCTCATGTCTGTAAACTTTATGAAACAATTGTTTTAAATAGACTAAACTACTTTTGTGAAAAGAACAAAGTTATCCCAACAAACCAAGCAGGTTTTCAAAAGGATAGAAGTGCTATTGAACACTTGGTCAAACTTACCACTCAAATTAAACATCAGTTTTCTAGGAGAAAATGTTTGCTAGCAACCTTTTTTGATATCACTAAAGCTTACGATCAAGTATGGCACTCTCGTTTGCTTTATAAACTTAAAGAGATTGGGTTGTCAGGAAACATTTATGATTTTATTAGAAACTTCTTAGAAAATAGATATATTAGAACGAAGGTAGGGAACTCCTATTCTACGAGAAGAAAATTACACATGGGTATTCCTCAGGGGTCTGTTATTGCCCCTTTACTGTTTAGCATTCTAATGTACGATTTACCCTCAAAAATTGCTAAAAACATAGAACTAGCCCAATATGCAGATGACATATGCATATGGATGAAAGTGACATTAAAAAAAAGTACATCTGTCAGATCACAAAACTATATTAAAAAGTTATATCAAAAAGAACTAAATACCTTTTCTGATTATATGACTGAAAATGGTTTGCAAATATCAACTGAAAAAACACACATGATGTTATTTAATACTGGATCTGATCCAGTTAATATGCCTTTATTTCAAGTCAACGGCATACCCATCAAATATACAAAAATAGTTAAATTCCTTGGAGTAAATTTAACATCAAAGTTGTCATGGAATTTCCATATAGAACATGTTCTGACAAAAGCTCGAAAAACTTTAAATCTGTTAAAGATTATTAGCAAGCATGCTTGGGCTCAGGACACAGTTACTCTTTTGCACCTTTCTACTGCACTGGTTAGATCAAAATTAACGTATGCACAAGAGGTGTTCTTCAGTGCACCCAAATACTTATTGAAAAAACTTCAAAGTATTGATTCCAAAGCGTATAAGATAGCCATGGGACTACCAGTCCATACCTCTTGTACAAAAGCATACAGTGCTGCTGGAATATTACCACTGGAAGAATATAGGAATCTTGCATGCACCAAATTTGTTATAAGAAGTTCTACTATAGACAACAATATAAGCCCTGAAATAAATATTAAATCAGACACTGATTTTCCCAAAAGGGCTAAAAACATATCATCCCAAATGACTCTAAGAACATATACTTCCTCGATTTTAGATTCCTCAGATATCAAACTAACATCTATTGCAAAAAGATCTATTGTGTCTCCTATCCCTCCCTGGAAACTAGTACGAGCACATTTTGATATTGAGCATACAGATATAACAAAGGCTGAAAATACTAATTTGTTATTATGCAATATGAAAATGCATTTGCATGATCACTACTCCAACCATTTTAAGATATACACTGATGGATCATTAATCAATGAACATGCAGGTGCAGCATACATTATCCCAGGCCTTAACAAAGAAAAGTCCTATTATCTCGGAAAAAACAAATCTATATTCACTGCTGAGTTAACTGCCATAATTATGGCCTTAAAGTTTGTTGTTGATTACCTCAAAATTTATTTAAAGTTGTTTTATGCGTAGATTCTAAGTCAGTTCTTACTGCAATGAAGAATTTTAAATTAAAAGTTCGACCTGAGATGATCACTGAAATAAATAACTTAGTCCATTTCCTCTCAGTTAGAGACACTGAAGTAACATTTCTTTGGGTGCCCTCCCACTGTGGGTTATATTATAATGAAAAGGTTGATGTTCTAGCAAAGAGAGGAGCAAAACGATCTTCAGATTCGCATTTTTTGAACTTCTGCATGTCAGTGCAAGAGTGCTATACTTTGGCAGAAAAAGTGCAATTTTCTAATTTTCATTTGATAGAAAGAGAAACTGGGTGTTTTGGTTTACATGATGAAATGAAAAATATTCATGAAAAGTTAAGTAAGTACGATCAAAACATTTATCGTAGACGACAGATAAGTTCCTTGATCTGTAGATGGAAACTGGATTGCTTTAAAACAAAGTATGTCAAAAATATACATTGTATATGTGGTCATAGCATATCAACTGATCACATTCTTTTGTGTGACTTAATGAAAAAATTCATTCCAAATACGTCTGTACACTCTATTCAAAATGTTTTCCTGTCACCAAGTGAAACATATCTTTTCTTTTTACACTTAGCTAAAAGTCCAATT
>CM065718.1:20522120-20532120 GCA_033310375.1 Conus canariensis
TCAATTGGCTGTCGCATTCTCTGTGCCCTGCTCCCAGTGCGCTTACGTCCCCCGCTGCATCAATCGTTGCCCACACCCCCATCCCCCCCCCCTGCTACCAGTGCGCGCGCGCATCCAGCGATTCCAAGCGGCGACATACGTCACACACAATCTGTTCATCACATCAGCCACACACACACACACACATCACACACACAGCACACACGCACACACACACACACCACACACACCACGCACACACACAACACACACACACACACACCACACCACACACACACACACACACACACACACACACACCACACACACACACACAAACACACACACACACACACACACACAACACACAAACACCCCACACACACACACACACACACACACAAGCACGCACGCACGCACGCACGCACAAGAGAGAGAGAGAGGGAGAGAGAGAGAGAGAGGCAGACAGACAGACAGACCGACAGACAGAGACAGAGAGAGAGAGAGAGAGAGAGAGAGAGAGAGAGAGATGATATATGAATGAATGAATAAATGTATGAATAAATGAATGAATGATTTATTGAGATCGGCTTACAAAGCTCATTCTCATGGGGAGAGCACGGTGGGGACAGGGGCTGCTCATGAAATAAATATCAAAGAATGAACATCCAATACATGGCAGAAAAAAAAAAAAAAACATGGTGACGAGGAAACCACCTCACGGAAAGAGTTGTCCAACTGAACACTGATGTCACTGTCAACATGATCGCCAACAAAAAGAGAGAGAGAGAGAGAGAGAGAGAGAGAGAGAGAGAGAGAGAGAGAGAGAGAGAAGAGAGAGAGAGAGAATGATTCCTTATTTTAGGACAGTGTGTGTGTGTGTGTGTGTGTGTGTGTGTGTGTGTGTGTGTGTGTGTGTGTGAGTGAGAGAGAGAGAGAGAGAGAGAGAGAGAGAGAGAGAGAGAGAGAGGAGAATGATTCCTTATTTTAGGACAGAAAAAAAAAACATTGGCCAACTCAACTGTTTTTCACTCTTACTGTTAGTATTCTATTAAACTAGCATTAGTCACGGAAATGAGAGAGAGAGAGAGAGAGAGAGAGAGAGAGAGAGAGGAGAGAGAGAGAGAGAGAGAGAGAAATGACAATGACAATGATTCTTTATTCCATAACGGTAAGAGTACTGGCTTTCTTAGCCATGTTTTCATTCTTGCCTTTGCTGTTCAACGAAGCTAGTACTAAAAGATACCACGTATGCACCCAAGCATGATTATACAGGTCTATCTGTCTGTCTGTCTGTCTGACTGGCTGGCTGGATGGCTCTCTCTCTCTCTCTCTCTCTCTCTCTCTCTCACACACACACACACACACACACACACACACACACACACACACGCGCGCGCGCGCGCGCGAGCACTAAACAGTAAAAATTAGCCACACATCCTATGGCGTGCGTGTGTGTCTGCCATATGTAAGAAAAAAGGACTTTCTGCCCTGAAAATGTTTAATCATGCGCCTTGTAATTTGATTATTTGCAACAAGAAAATGAAAGGTTTAACAACGTAATGTGCATGGGGGTTACTTGATCGCGCTACTGAGAGAAATTTAGCTTTGTTAATGGAGATGACGATAATCGTGAAAAAGAAAACAAAATGTCATGGACGAGGATGACGAGGATGGCATGGGATATTCTTGATTGATGGGGATGATGTTGGCGACGGTGATGATGATAATGGCTATGTCGACGACATTGATGACGCGGACTATGATAAACAAGAACATAAAATGGGTGGGGGCTATCCTGTGCACGCTTATGGACAGCGAGGTAGAGGGCTGGGGTAGAATGTTTAACGTTATTGATGGTAGTGTTGGTAGTAGCGGTGATGATGATACTCAAAATAATGACGACAACGACAACAACGATGAGTAACGACGACGAGACGACGATGACGATGGTGCTAAAGATGATGGTGATGATGATGATGATGAGAGAGGAGGAGGAGGAGGAGGAGGAAGTAATAGTAATAGTATGTAGTAGTAGCAGCAGCAGCAGCAGCAGCAGCAGCAGCAGAGTAGTAGTAGTAGTAGTAGTTAGTACACAGATGATGATGATGATGATGATGATGAATGATGATGATGATGATGATGATGATGATAGATGATGATGATGATGATGATGATGATGATGATGATGATGATGATGATGATGATGATAAGATGATGATGATGATGATAAGATGATGATGTGATGATAGATGATGATGATGATGATGATGATGATGATGATGATGATGATGATGATGATGATGATGAATGATGAGATGATGATGATGATGATGATGATGATGATGATGATAGATGATGATGAGTGATGATGATGATGATGATGATGATGATGATGATGATGAATGATGATGACGATGATGATGATGATGAGAATGATCATGATGATAATCATGATCATGTTACCAGTGTTGCAAGCAATATCATGTAACTGACTCAACTTTCCTAACCCATCCCCCCCCCCCCCACCCCCACCCCCAGTCACACACACACACACACACACACACACATTGGACGCAGGACAAAAATGAAGCTAACCTGATGCGGGTCGACATTTCACGTGTGGTATTGCATATTCTTCCACCCTCTTCTCCACGCTTCCACCCCCACCTCCCGTATTCCCTCCTCCAATTCTTCCTCGCTCTTCTCCCCCCCCCCCCCCCCCCCCCCGCCCCCACTCCCCACCAAACTGAACGACCTGAGGTCCTTCGAAATGACCGGACTCACTAGTAATTAACGTCTCATTACTGATGCTTTTAAATCCAAATGTAGTTGCTGTCTCATTCTCTGCGCCCTATCCGCGGTATTGCGTCCACATCGTTCCCCCACCCCATCCCCACCCCATCCCCACTCCATCCGCACCCCATCCCCACCCCTAGTGCACAGCTACATCCGGGCGCTTCTGAAGAAGTGAGCCCAAGTTTAATTTTCCAAGGTAAAATCATTAACATCACAGAGAGAGAGAGAGAGAGAGAGAGAGAGAGAGAGAGAGAGAGAGAGAGAGAGAGAGAGAGAGATGACAATCATTTTTTTTTACAACAGTAAAATCAATTGCTAATAGCCAATTTTAAGAGACAGACAGACAGACAGACAGACAGAAGGGAAGGGGATAGAATGACTCGGGTATTTTTCACACTTACCATTCTGCTGAAACTAGCACTAACCACTAAAAAGAGGACAAAATAGAAAGAGAGAGACAGAGAGAGACAGAGAGAGAGGGGGGGGGGGGGTCGGGAGACAGAGAGAGAGAGAGAGAGAGAAGAGAGAGAGAGAGAGAGAGTGTCTCTCGAGGCGTTCAGGTTTCTCACTTGCCCAGATGCTGCAGTCGGACCGCTGATTGGCTCTGAGGAGATGAGGGTCTTGAGAATATCCTTTGGCAAATGCCACCACCCTCCTTCTCACCTCTATCTTTTCTAAGGTCCTTGCTCTCATGTCAGGGCAGGTCCTATCATTTGATGTTTATGAGAGCCCAGAAAAGACCACAGAAACCATATGAACTCAGAACAGATGGTGAGAAAAAAAGGAAGAGCAAGAATCAGGAAGTATGTGAACGTTGAAGTGCCAAGGCTAAAATTCCAGATGGAGTGAAGTCTGAGACAATCTCCAACAAAGCCTATCAACAAATACATTATTTGTGCGTACTCTCCATGATAAAAAAAGAAAGAAAGAAAAGAGGATGAGAAAGAGGACTGGAGAGGGAAGAATTCCGTCCCTGTCTCTGTCTCTGTCTCTCTGTCTCTCTGTCTCTGTCTGTCTGTCTGTCTTCTGTCTGCTCTCTCTCTCTCTCTCTCTCTCTCTCTCTCTTCTTCTGCTTCTCTCTCTGTCTCTCTTTCTCTCTCTTCTCTTCATATTGCTTTTCTGTTTCCTCTTTCTTTTCTCCTCTTCTTATCTCTGCTCCTCTTCTCCTCCTCTCTCTCTCTCTCCTCTCTCTCTCTCTCTCTCTCTCTCTCTCTCTGGTGATGATAATCTTCTTCTTGTTGTTGTTGTTTTGCTTCTTCTTCTTCTTCTTCTTCCTCTTCATCTTCCCCAGTCTCCGTTTCTTTTGTGTGTGTTATTCTCTTGGATCTTCAGCCTCATTCTCCTCCTCTTCTTATTCTCCTCCTACTCCTTCTTGTTCTCCCCTTGTTTGTCTTCGTGATTCCTTGTTTTGTCGATTATATCACCTTATATTTTTACTGTCCTGTACTCGACATCTATTTCAGTACTGCAAGGAAGGAAGTGTTCTTTTCCTTATGTTTGTTTATCTTAGCTTGCTGCTTTTCGCCACTTATACTCCATGTTTCTTTTTATGTGTGTTTTATACTGCTTCTGTTTGTCATTTGCAGGGTATATTTGTGTCTCTCCTCTACTGTTTCATGAACGGTGAGGTAAGGTCACAGAGAGAGAGAGGAGAGAGAGAGAAGGACGAAGGACAAGGCAGACAGACAAACAGAGAGACGGACAGGGAGATGGATGAATCTATAGATATTGTACAGGCTGGCCATATCCGAACCTTCACTTCGGATGAGGAAGACGTAGGTGTGCACAGGTATCTATGTATGTACCACTTGCCAGAATGTGTACAACGTACATTGTGTACAAGTACCTATGTATGTGCCTCCTGATAGAATGCAGAAATGGTAAAGGTATGCACAGGTACAATGCATGTGCTTCCTGCTAGAATGCGAAGAATGTATGGTAGGTACAGACATGTATATGTATAAATATATATATATATATATATATATATATATATATATATAATTATAAACAAAGTTTGCTCTTATGTCTTAGATTGAAGAAATAGGGCGAGATAAGCATTCGTATCTGCAGTGGTAGATAATTCTGCCTAACTAACAGCATGTGCTTGAGTGGGTGAAAATAAAATAAATGCTTCTCAAAATGAGCCTTCAGCAAGCTTATAGTCTCCAAGGGGAGACAACCTCCAATGAGGAGGAAACTCACTAACATATAACTCCTGGTCAGATACCGGTATTTCGAAACCTGATTGTTTCTCCTCAGTGACCGCGGAAAGTGGTAACTTGACTCCTCTGCCTTTTCGGTTTTAAGAAGAATGCTATCCCAGAAAAAGACTGGTGTGCAATACCGTAGTATGTTTGTTGAGTCTTCAAAAAACCAACCAAAGGTGCCACCTAAGAAGCAAAAGAAAATCATGAAAGAGCAAAACAAGCCACATTTTGTTGTGAAAAGTAGAAAATATAAAAGATAACCTCTTAAAACACATGTGCTGAGGGCCAGTTCTTGGAATGAATCCGCAAGGGACTAAATTACAATAAACTAATAAATTCCAAGGATAAGTAACCATGCACCATTCCAGCATCTTACAGAGCAGCTTGGTGTAGCAATGACTGCAAGAAATATTGAATTGTAAACAAAGCTTGCTCTTATGTCTTAGATTGAAGAAATAGGGGTTGATAAGCATTCATATCTGCAGTGGTAGATAATTCTGCCTAACTAACAGTATGTGCTTGAATGGGTGAAAGGGAAATAATAAATGCTTCTCAAAATGAGTCTTCAGCAAGCTTATCGTCTCCAAGGGGGAGACAATCTCCAATGGGGAGGAAACTCACTAACATATAACTCCTGGACAGGTATCTGTATTTTGAAACCTGATTGTTTCTCCTCGGTAACCGCGGGAAGTGGTAACATGACTTCTCTGCCTTTTCGGTTTTAAGAAGAGTGCTATCCCAGAAAAAGACTGGTGTGCAATACCGTAGTATGTTTGTTGAGTCTTCAAAACACCAACCAAAGGTGCCACCTAAGAAGCAAAAGAAAATCATGAAAGAGCAAAACAAGCCACACTTTGTTGTGAAAAGTAGAAAATATAAAAACGATAACCTCTTACGACACAAGTGCTGAGGACCAGTTCTTGGAATGAATCTGCAATGGACTAAATTACAATAAACTAATAAATTCCAAGGATAAGCAACCAAGCACCATTCCAGCAGCTTAGTGTTGCAATGACTGCAAGAAATATTGCATTGTAAACAAAGCTTGCTCTTATGTCTTACATTGAAGAAATAGGGGGAGATAAGCATTCATATCTGCAGTGGTAGATAATTCTGCCTAACTAACAGTCATGTGCTTCAGTGGTGAAAGGGAAATAATAAATGCTTCTCAAAATTACCCTACTGCAAGCTTATAGTCTCCAAGGGGGAGACAACCTCCAATGAGGAGGAAACTCACTAACATATAACTCCTGGTCAGATATCGATATTTCGAAACCTGATTGTTTTCCTCAGTGACCACGGAAAGTGGTAACTTGACTCCTCTGCCTTTTCAGTTTTAAGAAGAATGCTATCCCAGAAAAAGACTGGTGTGCAATACCGTAGTATGTTTGTGAGTCTTCAAAAAACCAACCAAAGGTGCCACCTAAGAAGCAAAAGAAAATCATGAAAGAGCAAAACAAGCCACATTTTGTTGTGAAAAGTAGAAAATATTAAAAGATAACCTCTTAAAACACAAGTGCTGAGGGCCAGTTCTTGGAATGAATCTGCAAGAGACTAAATTACAATAAACTAATAAATTCCAAGGATAAGTAACCAAGCACCATTTCAGTAACTTACAGAGCAGCTTGGTGTAGCAATGACTGCAAGAAATATTGAATTGTAAACAAAGCTTGCTCTTATGTCTTAGATTGAAGAAATAGGGGTGATAAGCATTCATATCTGCAGTGGTAGATAATTCTGCCTAACTAACAGTATGTGCTTGAATGGGTGAAAGGGAAATAATAAATGCTTCTCAAAATGAGCCTTTATTTATAATTCAATATTTCTTGCAGTCATTACAACACCAAGCTGCTCTGTAAGTTGCTGGAATGGTGCTTGGTTACTTATCCTTGGAATGTATTAGTTTATTTTATATATATATATATATATATTATATATATATATACATATATTTGTGTATATATATGTATATCCCCTCAGGATTTGGAGGACCTGAGACCTGATGTGTATGTATGTGTCCACAAGCAGCCACATATCAAACTTCTTGATTGACAGTACAGTGTGTACAAACAGCTATGTACAAATCTGCCGTTGAGATGTTGATGACATACTGTGTATACAGATTACCTGTGTACGTATCTCCTCTAAGGATGTTGAGGGACATGATGTGCTTTGCAGGTGCAGAGTGCCGTCAAGAAGAAATGGCAAAGATTCCGCCTTCACCGGTCCATGAGCACCCGGGGCAGGAGAAGATCATCCAGAACGTCCTCGGTGTTTATCTCCCATTCTGAGGTATTCCACGACTTAGTCAGCAAGGACACGAAGAAATGAGAACAACATTTTTGTTGTTGTTGTTGTTGATACATTGTCATTTTCATGTTCAGTGCGATCTGGAAAGTATTCTGTAGTGCGTTTTTAAATATGTGTGTGTGTGTGTGTGTGTGTGTGTGTGTGTGTGTGTGTGTGTGTGTGTGTGTGTGTGTGTTGTTTTGTTTTGCTTTTGCAACGTCAGATAATAATGCGTTTGTCAAAAATTCATTTTGTAATTTTTTGGTAACATAACTTATTTGTTTGTACTATGTATTGAATAAGCAATGTACTGCACCTTGTTTTGCGAATTCATGTGTCTCTTTATCATCATCATCATCATCATCATCATCATCCATCATCATCATCATCATCATCATCATCATCATCATCATCATCATCATCATCATCATCATCATCATCTAAAACAGAGTGCATATTTCCTCTTAGAATTCAGAGGATCTGATGTGCGTTCAGGTGCAGGGCGCTGTCTTTCTTCTTCTTCTTCTTCTTCTTCTTCTTCTTCTTCTTCTTCTTCTTCTTCTTCTTCTCTTCTTCTTCGCTTTGTTTGCAAAGTAGAACCACGAACTGTTTGTGAGATCAAGTTGCTCTCAGAAATGTCAGCTGTCCTTACTCATTCCATTCTCTCAAGCCTTTCTAAGGTTTGCTTTCTTCTTCTTCTTCTTCTTCTTCTTCTTCTTCTTCTTCTTCTTCTTCTTCTTCTTCTTCTTCCTCCTCCTCCTCTCTCTCTCTCTCTCTCCTCTCCTCTCTCTCTCTCTCTCTCTCTCTCTCTCCCTCCTCCTCTCTCTCTCTCTCTGTCTCTGTCTGTCTGTCTGCCTATCTCTCTCTCTCTCTCTCTCTCTCTCTCTCTCTCTCTTCTCTCTCTCTCTCTCTCTCTCTCTCCTCTCTCTCTCCTGGCTGTCTGTCTCTCTGTCTCTGTCTGTCTGTCTGTCCGACTCTCTCTTTTCTCTGTCTCTCTGTCTCTGTCTCTTCTCTCTCTCTCTCTCTGTCTCTCTGTCTCTCTGTCTCTCTGTCTCTGTCTGTCTGTCCGACTCTCTCTCTCTCTCTCTCTCTCTCTCTCTCTCTCTCTCTCTTCTGCACCCACAACCCCCCCCCCCCCCCCCTTTTCCGCCCTTACATTAGCCAGCTCTCCCCGCCCACACAGCCAATCTACCACCCTCGCTTTCCTCCCCCGTTTCCCTAAGCCTCGCCCCCTACCCTTCCACACTCATCCGCATCCGCTTGGTCCAGGATCCACCTGACATTTCCATGTCAGTTTACAGTAAATCTCCCCGGCTCACACCAAACTTCGCCCTCTGTTATTCCTCTCCACACATTCGCCAGTCAAATCGTTCAGCGTAACTGACGCAAATGACCCGCCCGCCCGTCTGACAAGACGGCATGGAGGAAAATACGTTTAGGGCATTATAGGTGGTGGTAGTGACGGCGGTGGTGGTGGTGGTGGTGGGAATGTGTGTGTGTGTGCGTGTGTGTTGTGTGTGTGTGTGTGTGTGTGTGTGTGTGTGTGTGTGTGTGTGTGTGTGTGGTGTGTGTGTTGTGTGTGTGTGTGTGTGTGTGTGCGTGCGTGTGTGTTGTGTGTGTGTGTGTGTGTGTGTGTGTGTGTGTGTGTGCGTGCGTGCGTGTGTGTGTGTGTGTGTGTGTGTGTGTGTGTGTGTGTGTGGTGTGTGTGTGTGTGTGTGTGTGTGTGTGTGTGTGTTGTGTGTGTGTGTGTGTGTGTGTGTGTGTTGTGTGTGTGTGTGTGTGTGTGTGTGTGTGTGTGTGTGGTGTGTGTTGTTGTTCGTGTGTGTGTGTGTGTATGGGGGGGGGGGTGCGGTGTGATTTGTCTGATTTCATTTTCCAAGGAACAAGTAGTTGTGACTGGACACTGTGTGTTTTGTTCACAGACAACGATTGACATTTTTAAAATTCCCAATAATCTTTTTCTAAACATCGGATCTACTGTTTTCTCTTTGATTTTGAGATTTCGAGAGGCCGATGATTTTCATTTAACTTTCCTGTGATTAATGACAATAAGTGATTAAATGTAAAACTGTCCAAAGGTTGTTTGTTTGTTTTTTATTAGGATAAACTACTTACATTTGTGTCTTCTTTTTGCTACTTGTAAACAGGCAATAAGCAATGTACCTTTCTATTTCATCCACATGTACATTTTTGGTCAGATCGTGGTCGATGCAATAATGTATTACAAAGTCCCGTTATGCACTGTCAGACTACAATGCAACTCCATGGCAAATCTTCACCATCCTTAACCTCGTTGCCAATCAAAGGTTTCACATTCTCTGGCCCTTCATGCCTTGCTGTCTCGGTGAACTCAGCATGTACTTCCTCACCAGTTCTATATCCGCAGAGTATTCATATCGAAGTCGTTTGGATCGGCAAGTTCATGAGGACCCGGTACCCCCCCCCCCCCCCCCCCCTCCCCTCCCTCCCGCTTAAGGCTAGCGTTAATTCCCCATGCATCTTCGATTTAGCAGTTATTCTCGTCAGTAAGTGTTTGGTAGGTGGTGTCCGGTTGAACTAGATCAGAACAGGCACCACAGAACACTTTTCAAGTAAATCGCATCAGTGCGGTGTCTCCTCTTAGTAGTTATCTAATGGCGACATGATGTTTTACTGCTCTATCTGCTGGTGATGGAGGCTGTGACGGGACCAATATTGGATGTGGCTGTATACGAGTGAGCCGG
>CM065718.1:20537120-20562120 GCA_033310375.1 Conus canariensis
TCCCCAAGGAAGCTAACCAACCCCGTACTGTGTGCCGGCTGTCCCTTATGCGCTTCCCCCAGAGGCTGTTCTGCACTGGACTCTGTCTCTGGCTCCTACCCGTCCCCCTGGCCTCCACTCCCTCCTCCACCAAGGCAAAAGCCGGCCACCTCGGCCCCACCACCGCCAACACCACCACCACCACCACCATCACCACCCCCACCACCGCCACTGCCACCACCACTACCACTGCCGTTGCCTCGACCACTACCACCAGCACCGCCATCACTAGAACCACTGCTGCCGCCAACCGAGCTATGTATATTGCCCGACAAAGAGGTGTGGAGTTTTTTGGTGTTTGGGGCCTTACTGTGTGTCTCGGTGGTGGTCAGATTGGAATGGAATTGTCTTGTGGTCAGTACCCCCAACGCAACATGTTTTGTCTATTGCTCACCACACGCTGTAGAGGCCATCGCTCGTTCGTGAGGTCGTGGCGCTTGCTGCTTGATGAAACAGGATGATGGCCGTTATTATTAACGTTTGCGAGAGACCGTTGCGAAGCTTTGAGTCTTGTTGCTGTTGGCAATGGTTTGCAGTTGTTCTTTTAAGTCAGTAGTGATGTTTTGCCAGTTCTACCCTCTTCTTTTCTTCCCTTTTCCCCCATGTCTTTTCTTTTACATTCTTTCCACCAAGTTCCTGTAGAATTTCACAATAAAGACTTCCAGAGCTCCTTTCGAATGGGGTCTTTTAAAGCCACTTTAGTTTTGCTTTGTTTTGTTGCAGTCCAGTCAGCCACATAGAATGGTGTCAGAGCTAGCAGCACACAAGGAAAAAAATCATGTCCTTAGGAAAAAACAAACAAACACAATGTCACTGTCGGAAATTGGTGTACATGATATATCTGACATGAGAAAACTGATTTACGTAAGGCAGGATAAAACGAGGCCATTATAACAGCCCTGCCCATTCTGTTTAGTTTTTTTCACTCCAATGGTTTTGTTTTTACATAAAAAGTAATCAGAAACAACTGACAATGAAAAACATGTCTATGCAACTAAACTGGCATAACTAGAACCATTTTAAATGAGCACTGCAAAATGAACAACTGACATCCATTCTGGATCATGTGCACCGTCTAGTAGTCACATAGCATCAAAGAAAAGCTGGCATGTTATAAACTGTCAGAAGAAAAAAAAAAGCGCAAAGACCTTCGAGAGTACAGTCAGAAGAACGGGACCCACCAAGGCAGAAAAAACAGTGTTTTAAAGGAAGGGAGGGGTTCTGCACCGGGAGGTGGATCTAATATAGACCCAAAATAAAAGGCACGACTGAACACCACCGAAGTGAGTCAGCCGCAGTGCAGTGTCTTCTCAGATAGGTTGCCGCATGGCGACCTAAATATTGACCAGTCTCTGTGGCGATGTTGCCAGTGCAGTGGGGCCAGAGAGGGAGAGGGATGGGTGGCATGTAAAACAGCGGGGCCGGATATCGCTATGCTTGAATGATTCCAACATAAGCAGTGTGGAAGTGAGGTCACTGCAAGGGCACTAAATATGACACGGAAAGAGACAGATATTTTATTTTTAACCGGAGGACCCTTACTGGGGAGTTTCAATACATTGTCAAGATTCAGGACTCCTTTTCAGTTTCATCGGCTGGTTATGTAGGTGTGCAGTTGCCTTATTTCTTCCATTTAAAAAAAAAAATCTATGCCTTTTATGTTGTCTGCAACAATGTTGATGTATCATCAGTTGTTTTTTTTTTTTACCTGTTCCAAATCATTGTTCTCCGATGTTGTGAGTATGTGGCAATGCATCAGTGTTGTCGAACATTTTGATGATATTTTTGTAATGATCACGTGCTTTGGGTTTTGTCACCCTTGAGTCAAGTGCTATGTCCAGTTTGAATCTTCTGACACTTCTTTACTGTTGCGTCAAGCGCTGTGATTTACTTATTTATAATTTCATGTGCCTGGGATTTGTTATGTATTTTATCAACACTATTTATGGCTTTGATCTAGCGGAGATGAACGTGTTTTGTTTTGTTTTTTACCTTAAAATGTCATGGTCGTGAGACTTTGTGTCAGAAGTTTGTTTCTCTTCAGTTTTCTGGAAAAGATCCCAATTTTAATCCGTTTTCTGAACTTAAGATCCTTGCTTACGCCTGCGTTTTTCATCCAAAATTTCCACACACACAAAATGCAGTATACGTCCATGTTTTTTTTTTCCGCCCTTGGTAATACATATTGTATTCCTTTCCATTTGCAAAACGGTGACATTGAGCTTTGACCTGTTTGTGATCTTTCGATATTTGCACACGGTCCATCCATGGGACTTTTTAACAATGGAAATTTTACTGTGATTTAGCTTCTCTCCCCAAGGATTCCATCAGCGTTCTGCCAGACTGGATCTCTTTGGGCGAGCTTTCTTCTGAATATCTTTCCTTTGAAGTGGACAGACAGTTCCAAAGTTAATGACAGTTCTGTCTGCTGCCTATTGCAAACTCACTAAGTGGCGCTCAAGAATGTTCAAAACACCTTCCCTCTAACAGCTATGTTTATACTGCTGATTTTACGGCCTTCGTGCTTACACTCAAAACGGTCAGTTCACCTGCATGTATGGAGTTGTCCATCTTCTATGGCTTCCTTTCTGCTCTGAAGACTGTAACCTCCATCACTCTGAACTTCTGGACTTTTTCTTTTACTTTGTGTACACTTCTTTTCCCCTGAAAAATCATATAGTTACAGCACTAAAATCACTGAGTTCCCGAGTGTCTTGCTGGATTTCAAGACAACAAGAAAGCTGATCAAAATCTTGCCGTAAATCCCACACACACAAAAGGATTGTCCATGTCCTCTATGACCTCACACCCAAAGTCAGTCACTACGTTTATGACTTCAAGCAAGAAGTCGACATACAACACACAAACGTCAGATCGTTCGACGCTTACGTTCTACTGGAGGCAGTCATGGCTGCAGAGTGGAGCCAGTTTTGTGCCGAAAACGATTACACAGGGCCGCGTCTTTTACCCACTTTCGTATGTTCAAAGGGGGTGGGGTTTCAGCGGTGCAAACCTTGTATCGGACCATTCACCATGAATCATGTTCTTATTTTCCCTAAAGGAAGACACAAGTACTTCACAGCAGACTTTATGAAGGCCTTGTTCACAGATGTTCCACAGAATGAGATTTTTGCGGCCTCTAAAAGAAGGAACTGTCTTTCAATTGAAATCAGATTTTTGTTGAAAATAGACCAGTTTCATGCTGTTTACAGCAGGATGTGCGTAAAGAACATTCATGCATGGAATTACCAGTGACATAAAAACAGCCCTCATGTGGCTTCTGTAGTTTTTTTGTCTTGGCTGTAAACAACACGAAACGAAACAAAATAAACGTTTGTTTTCTTTCTTTCTCTGATTCCAGCGCCTCGCTACTGCGTGTTCTCTCTCTCTCTCTCTCTCTGTCTCTGTCTCTGTCTCTGTCTCTCTCTCTCTCTCTCTCTCTCTCTCTCTCTCTCTCTCTCTCTCTCTCTCTCTCTCTCTCTGCCCGCCATCCCTCTTTTTATGTTTGTATTATGGCCGATGGCTGACGCAGAGTAAACATTCGGACTCAACTCCACGCTCTGCCACTTCCGGTCTGAGCAAAAACAAACAAACAAGCAAACAAATAAACAAACAAACAAACAAACAACAACCCTCATTTTGTCCTATCTTTCTGGCTCAAAATGGGTGTGTATAATGGTTGTAGTCTCATGTGACGTGTTGCTATTGTGATGCTTCTGTAGCAGGACAGCGAACGCGATCAGTTGTCACATTTTCTTTAACTGTTGCTGTGGGACCGTTCTTTCCAGGCAGAATCAGATCAAATGAAGCTTTCACTGCCCAATATAATCCTGAGAACATTGTTCCTTGGGGTGTGTGTGTGTGTGTGTGTGTGTGTGTGTGTGTGTGTGTGTGTGTGTGTGTGTGCGCGCGCGCGCCGCGAGCGCGCGCGCGCGCGCGTGCGCGCACGTGAATCATTTGTTAGTGCTTGTGTTGCTATTGAACTACCAGCTTTTTTTTCAATCGAAACATTTGTATGAGCAGATAGCAGATGGATTCCAGTGCAGCGAAAGCAATACAGTTTGTTTTTCTTTCTTTTTTTGTTGTTGTAATATTGATCAGGTAATGATCATGTTTTCAGCTTTCACATTTGTTTATCTGCCCAAACACCTACAAATAACTGTCTGCTACCTTGTCCTCTGTCTCTCACTGTCTCTCTCTCTCTCTCTCTCTCTCTGTCTCTTTTTCTCTATCTGTCTGTCTGTCTATCCGTCTCTGTGTGTGTGTGTGTGTGTGTGTGTGTGTGTGTGTGTGTGTGTGTGTGTGTGTGTGTGTGTGTGTGCCCATTCTGTCACTGCAAAACAAACAAACAGACAAACGAAGTCCCCCCCCCCCCCCCCCCCCAAGCTATTCACCTTCTCCTCCTATCATTCTGTCTCAGGATTAGTGTGTATATATAAGCGCAATGATCGTGAGTGACGTGCTTATAATGTTATTGTTATACTTCTGTTGCAGGGCAGCGAACCCTATCAAATGTCACATTTTCCTACATTGTCGTTCATGTGCGATTTTGTGGGCCCTTGTCCAAGGGAGATTCAGATGACATTAACGTTTCACTTCCGAAAGTACTCCGAGAATATTGACATTTGTGTGTGTGGTGTGTGTGTGTGTGTGTGTGTGTGTGTGTGTGTGTGTGTGTGTGTGTGTGTGTTGGGATTACTTGTTAGCACCATGTGTTCCCATCTTGTTGCTATCGTGGGTTTTTTTGTTGTTGTTGTTGTTTGTTTGTTTTTTGTTCGTTGTTTTGTTGAGATGTCAGCATCTTTTAGATAGAATGTTTCCATAAATAGCTAGCATCTGGATTTTATGAAGCTAAAGCAATACATGATATTGTGGTTTTAGCTTTCATGTTTGTTCAACTGTTTATCTGCTCACCTGTCTACAGATGCCTCTCTCTCTCTCTCTCTTCTCTCTCTCTCTCTCTCTCTCTCTCTCTCTCTCTCTCTCTCTCTCTCTCTCATTTCACTGATTATACTTTACTTCTTCTGACGCACTTGCAAGATCTAATATCACTTCTCAGTTGAACAGTACGACGCATAACTATAGGACTTTTTTCTGTTTTTGAATTGTGTAGATGACGTCTTTGTCTTCAGCAAAATGAATTGTAAATAACAGTCATCCATTTGATGTTACCCCGATGTTGAAAACTAAAGCAGATTATCAAGATACCTCACTTGTGTCTGATTGTTTTGGTGAGTTAGTATATACGTCAACGTTTTAACAGGGCTTGTCGTTTGTTCATTCTGAACGGCATTCTAGAAATATCTGACGTTTTCCGTGAAACTTAACGCATCAGAGACCATCGTTTATTTACAGCCTGCTTTTAAGTAAAAGAAACAAAATTGGTTTTGTGGTGCGACGATGATTGTTCAATCTGTAACCTATACATTCCCCTCTCATGGTTTGCATTGCTTTAACATCGAATTATATTAGAATCTGAATTATTTTGATAAAATTGACGCCAAAATGATCAAATCTAAAAGATGACGATGGTGATTATGTTGTGCTGCTTAAGGGTGATTTCCATACTTATACAAAATAATTAGATGGCATGTTGATATAAACAGGTAGATGAGTGTGTATGCATGCATGCGTGCGCGTGTGTGCGTGTGTGTGTGTGTGCGTGCGTTCGTGTGTTCGTGTGTGCGTGCGTGCGTGCGTGCGTGCGTGTGTGTGTATGTGTGTGTGTGTGTGTGTGTGTGTGTGTGTGTGTGTGTGTGTGTGTGTCTCTTTTTTTTTTTTTTTTTTTTTTTTTTTGTTTGCGCGCGCGTGTTTAAGTATACAACCTTTAGAGGAGTCTGTCAGCTTCACATGTTTCTTCTTTTTAATCAATTAATATTGTTTATGTGCAGCCTTTACTTATGTGAACATGGAAATCATAACTTTGTGATGTTTAAGAAGCAACCTTTCTTTCTGCTCTTTATTTATCTATTTAATTTGTGTTTGTTCTCTTTTGTCGTTTATTTTTTTCTTTTCTTTTTTTTTCTTTGTTTTTGCCGTTGACTCACGTAAAAAGGGATTGCTGACATGTGTATACTATGTAGGGAAATCATTTCCCTTTTATGATACGAAATCGATGCCAATGTGCTATGTTAGAGTACAGTGAAAATAGATCTTATTTCAATTAATTTACTGAATTTTACGTTTCTTTTGTTTGATTATGTCTATGATTCGTGTATATTCATCCATTTCTTACTCGTCCTACGCACATTATTCTTTTACCTGACCAATTCATTTATTCATTCTTTCACTTGATTCAGTTATTCCTGTTCTTACACATGTGCTTCATTACTTGTTGATTTATTTATCTACATAGTCATGTATCTAATTTCCATTCTCTCTCTCCTTCTCTCTCTCTCTCTCTCTCTCTCTCTCTCTCTCTCTCTCTCTCTCTTTCTTTCTTTCTTTCTTTCCTTCTCTCTTCATGATGGTTTTTATCTTGACATAGAACAGTCATTTGGGGGGACGGACAGAAAGGCTCCCTTTGTTTGCTTGCTTGTTTGAAACAGCCATTGCGATCGTGCCACATGATGGTTCTCAACGATGATCGTTTTCCTTGACAGCTCGGTTGCGGATGATGTGTTCCCTGCAACACCATGTGATGCTTCCCCATCTTGCAGGCTACTGGATGATGAATCTGCCATGCAGGATCTGTTTTGTTGCTTCTTTCTTTTTTGTTCTCCCAGCGATGATTGTGATAGCTTGCCGCTCCGTCAGATTGGTGTTACGTGTGCGAGCAATCTTGCAGGGCCTCTTGGAAGATTTCGTAGTAATTGTCGTTGTTATGCTGATCGTTCGTGCATGGATGTCTTATCAAGCAGTAGGACTTGACGGTGTGTATCAACTTATTTGTTTGCTTATTTGGCCGTTTGTGTGTATATCTGTGTTGGATTCAGAAGTAGAAAAACTGAGGATGAGAAGAAGAAGGAAAACCGTCTGTGTCTGCTTTCTATCTTTCTGTCTGTCTCTGTCTCTGTCTCTCTCAACATTTTTCATCTGATCTAAGATTTTACAGAAGAGAGATTTTTAACAAAATTTCTGGTGTGTTTTTAGAAGTTGTATTTTAAAGAGTTGTGTGAGAAAGAGTTCCCTTTTCTAAATGACCTTGTAAGTTGACTTGTACGCGGTGAAAGCCCTGATATGGCCCTTTGCGGTCGGCTGGGCAATAAACAACATTACCTCACCTACCTCTCTCTCTCACTCACTCACTCTCTCTCTCTCTCTCTCTCTCTCTCTCTCTCTCTGTTTTTTGTTTGTTTGTTTGTTTTTTGTTTTTTTTTTTTTTGTTTGTTTGTTTTTTTAGTAAAGCAAACGGTCCAGTTGAAGGGATTATGCACGGTCACACACATAAACAGTTCCAACAATTTATCCTTAGGATATGCGAACACAGGCGTCAGTGATCCTCTCATGCAAAACGTCCGAGCGTCAGAGAGAGAGAGAGAGAGAGAGAGAGAGAGAGAGAGAGAGAGAGAGAGAAGTGTGTGTGTGTGTGTGTGTGTGTGTGTGTGTTTATTGTAGCGCTATAATGATGAAACGTTCGTTTATCGATTTTGACGGGTTGCCTCCCTTGCAGTATTTTGGCATGTTTTCTTTTGCCACTGTTAAAACTCCTCTCTCTCTCTCTCTCTCTCTCTCTCTCTCTCTCTCTCTTAACCGGTCATGGCCAACAAGAAGACGAGCAAGTAGAGAATTTGTGGACAAGTTCCACTTCGTGTTAAAAAAAAAAAAATGAATACCTGCCATTGCCTTTAATCAACAAGAAGCTTCGTGAATGGAGCAATGAAACGACATGACATTAAAAGAATATGAAAATGGGTGCTTAGAATTGGATTCCCCCCCTCCCCCCCTCCCCTTTCCCTTACCATAATGTCTAGAAAAATCAACTCTTCATTACCATTACCACCCCAACTTAAGGGCCCCCCCTCCGCCCCCCATCTTCTATTTTCTCAGTCCTCTCTATACTATGGCCCATCCGCCCCCACCCCCCACCCTCTGCTCCTTTACATCCCGCTCCTTTCTCTCTTCTGTGCTTTGTGAATACGGACAAAAAGAATGTGTTTTCCATGTCACGCCTTCCGAGAAAGCCACTGCCATGTTGTCTCTTGTTTTAGTCTCCTCAGCTTTGGTTGTTGTTTTAACGTCTTTGATCTGTTCCTTAAATTACGTTGATGTGTCTTTTATTCAAGTGTCTTTATGGTGATTGCTATGGTTTCAGCTAACTCCAGTTTCAGTTTCTTTAAATTGATGTTCACCCCGCCCCCCCCCCCCCCACCACCCCCCCTTGAAACCTCCCTCTCTGTCTCTCTGTCTCTGTCTGTCTGTCTGTCCTCTCTCGTCTCTCTTCTCTCTCTCTCTCTCTCTCTCTCTCTCTCTCTCTCTCTCTCTCTTTTCAGAACCTGTGGCGTGGCCTTTAACCTAGAGCATGCACGAGGCTTCTTGAGTGTGCTTTTTATGTTGTGTGTAAATCGCTTTGCCGCAACGACTTTTTATGCCGAGTTTATTATCTCTTGTTTTCCTTGGATAACATTAGAAAGCAGAGATTAATTGGGCAGCAGTTAAAAGAAAAAAGAAAAAAAAAAACAACCTAGAAAGCAAGATTTGATTTGTTTGACTGAACAGTTTAGTGTTCAGATGAAAAAGAAATTTTCTTTTAAATGTCTTGCAGATATGTAACAGCAAACATATTAACATAGATTCCATTTCAGTTGGACAGAGAGAGGGCGAAAGTCTGTTTATCTCTTTGTATAATGTAAAATTAATGACCGACAGATACCAATGCGTACTTGGAAATGGAGCCTTGTTTCGTTTAGAAAACAAAATATGGTTACGTTTGGCGACACTAGGAGAGTGACAGGGGAGATAACAATAAGTACATTACGACCTTGCCTTTATTTTTGGTTTTCGTTTAAAGATTGTGGATATTATGGTGGCATGAAAAAACAACAACAGAGAGACAGATAGAATAAGCCCCCCCCCTCCCCCCTGCCCTCCCCCCCCCCCCCCCCCCCCCCCCCCCCCCGACAACTTAGATCTTCTGTTGTTGATCAACTTTATTTGACTTTACACCATAGAAGACAGGCGTAGAGACAGCAAGAGCCAGCCAGTGAGCAAGGCTTTTTCAATTCGACTGTGTTTAGTGCTGGTGATATTGGAAGGCTGACAGACAAATGGTTAGGAAAAGCTATCGGAAGACCAATTTTGCTTGTCTTAATCTGCCCCTTGCCACTTGTCAACTGAGGATTGCAAGAGAGAGAGAGAGAGAGAGAGAGAAGAGAGGAGAGAGAGAGAGAGAGTGTGTGTGTGTGTGTGAGAGAGAGAGAGAGAGAGAGAGAGAGAGAGAAGAGAGAGAGAAGACAGATAGACAGTCAAACAGACTCACACTCACATTTAACAAAAAAACTCAGCACAGCTGACTGACTGACCACGCCGACAAAGACAACAATACCGACACTTTTCTTATTTTCATATTTTTATTTTTTCCCCATTTCCAAAACAGACGGTGACCTCTCCCTTAAATCAAAAAACCACCGCCATCTAGAAGAGGACGCCGGCAGCCCACCAGAAGGCGGAGACGTACGCCTGCACGATCTTCCGGCCAGGTCTGAGCTTCAAGTCTGCCTAGAAGACCCGACGACGACGTGTACCTGACCATATCCCCAGCGCCGACATCACATCGTCACGGCCCTCGTGCTCATGGGAGGCTACTCTCTCTCTCTACCAACGGGAGGTTATTCTTCCTGCCGAGTTCGTCTTCCAGCTGAAAACGACTTTTGGTCCGACAAGAGTTATCCTTCTTTGACCTTGACTGTACCTTTTCTCTGGTGTTATGTCTAGAGAGTGATGGCAAGCACCTGCCTTCTTGCTGAAGACTTCTGAATCCATGCAGCCAGATCTTTGTCTAGATGTTATGGCTGATTCAGGTTGGATTGATGTGCGTGTGTGTGTGTGTGTGTGTGTGTGTGTGTGTGTGTGTGTGTGTGGTGTGTGTGTGTGCGTGCATGCGTGCGTGCGTGCGTGCGTGTGTGTCAACTTCTGCACACGTCAAAGCAAACCGAAGGAAAACAAACCAACTAAGAATCTCCCGCCTGGAATGGAAGATGTAGCGCTGCTGAGAAATCTCTCTTGAGTTTTTAGTGTCTTTTGTTGTTCAGCTATGATGTGTGTATAGCCAGTATGCAGATGGGATCGGAATACATCATCGTTCATGGTGACCTCCTTCTATACTCTGCCAGGAACAATGGCTCGCGGTGCAAAACTACTCAGAATAGGTGACCATATTCACGACATCTGATTTCGCCCCTTTGGAATCGGTCGTCCCTAAAGAACATTGTTGTTGTTGTTGTTGTTGTTGTTGTTGTTGCTGTTGTCGTTGTTGTTGCCGTTGTTGTAATTTTGTTAGAATCGGTGACCATATCCAAGGCATCTGATTGTGCTCCTTTGGAATCGGTCGTTCCTAATGAATATTGTTGTTGTTGTAGTTACTGTTGTTGTTGTTAATGATGTTTTTCTAATGAGTAGATCGGGGATTCACACTGAACAGAAGAGCCTTGCTTAAATAATGGCTATATGGACCGTATTGTACATATTAACTCTCACTTCAGAAACCAATTACACAATAAAGTTCTTGCCTTGATACATCACATCTAAATAAGCTTCATCTCAACACCTATCACCTTCCTCCAGCAAGACACCGAACTCAGAATGTTACACACGAGTCTGTGGTTACGCGTGATGTGTTTAGGGGTCACGGAATGTTACACACGAGTCTGTGGTTACACGTGATGTGTTTAGGGGTCACGGAATGTTACACACGAGTCTGTGGTTACACGTGTTGTGTTTAGGGGTCACGGAATGTTACACCTGAGTCTGTGGTTACACGTGATATCTTTAGGGGTCACGGAAGGATTAGCCTGTTCTGAATTATGCCGATGACGGCACAGGCCAGCCAGGATTACATCAAGCGAGACGAGGTGCGTCCGGCGTATTTATTTACCAGCTGGTCGTGAATCTCCGAGCACTATCGACTCCACAGCAGACTGAGCCACAGAAAGTCAGTGTCTATCTAGGTGTGGAAGAAGAGAGGGGTGTGAGGACTGACTGACTGCTCATACCCTGGACCACAGAGCCATCTTCCAGCTGACAGCTTGAGGACTGTGGCAACGTGCGTCTTTCTTCTTCTTCTCCGCCATCTGCTGGTATCCAATGTCGACTACACACGTAATGCCTGGTGTCATTCTGGGAACATTGTGATAGTCACTGAATACATTGTGATAGTCACTGGGTGCTCCTTCCTCTTCGCCGGTCCCCTTCCCCCCCCCCCCCCCCCCCCCCGAGCCCCCCCCCTCCACCCCCCGCTATCACTCTCACCCCCCCCCCCCCAGCCCCCTTCCAATTCACCGACCATGCACGTAAACGCACATACACGCGCGCGCACATACACGTGCGCGGCGCGCGCGGTGCACACACACACAACACCACACACACACACACAAAACACACACACACACACAAGTGCGCGCGCGCCCGCACAAATACAACACAACACAACACACACACACACACACACACACACACACACACACACACACACACACACACACCTTGTTTAATTTAAACTTTTTCTTTCTTTGTGAGAAGCATCCACGTTCGGCAGGTCCTTGGTTCGTGGAATCTGAAACTTTTTTTTCCCCATCAATTATGTCCTGGGAATGGAGAACATTCTTATTCTGAAGACCTTCTCTTGTAGTCACATCGTCATAACAGAAATCGACGATTACCAAGGTGACGATGATTCTGATGAAGCTTACGCATAATCTTGTTCAAACTGAAGCTGCACAGCACGCTGTATGTATGGCGTGGGGCCAATGTGAATCAGACTTCGAAGAAAGAACTACATCTGAATTGACTCCCATTCTACATCCTCTCCCTCTTTCAGAGACACCATACCGTGGTTACCCATTCATCAAGGCCAAGAAGGGACCTGACGCTGGAACTTGAAACAATATCAATTATATGCAGACCTCACGTGCTGGTTTCAAAGCGAGGCGACTGAAGGCGGACATTGAAGATTTTTTTTTTTTTTTTTTAAAGGGAAGATATCGTTTCCGCAGACAAATAGATTACAGGAGAAAACACGATGCAGTTGGACCGCTAGGGTCTTCTTCAGGCAAAAAGACACAACATTTAGAACGATGAAAACGAAGAACGAGCAACCACTTTTTTCTCATATTCGGTGCAAAATGGTTGTTGAATGAAGACGAGGCCGTTGAGAAGGGGACCATGGGAGTTAACATGATAATGACGACAATGATAATGATAAACAATAGCAATAATAGTTATGATGGTGATGATGAAAATATTTGAATAATAGGAGGAGGAATAATGTTACTTTTGATAATGTGACAATAATAGTTGTGGTATTAATGGCTAAACACAGCAGGGGAGAAAGCACAGGGGTTGGGGGGCAATGAAACAATGGGCTTTGTCTGTTTGTTTGCTTATTTGTTTTATAATTGTTGTTACATGGTACTCACCTGCTGGTCAAACTATCGTCCACAGTGGTCATCATAGATTCATACCCAGTTACAGACCATAGCTTGTTTCAACATGATTTAATTATCGTATGAGTCAGTGTACGTACTCTGGCTTTAATCAGATTTTCCAAATCTGATGTTTGAGGCTTGATCTTTGCGACAAAAATGTGACTGAACTCAGTGTGTATTGTAGCCTGATGTGACATAATTTGACGCTGAGAAATCCAATGCACGTAACCTGCTTCACAAAATAAGTTTGAATGATCCAATGGCAGATGATGAATGGATGTGTTCATGTCCTGTACGCATTGATGCCTCGACTTTCTTCTTTCTTCACTCATGCCAACTGACTTCCTATCTTGCATTCTGTGCTTCTCATCTTATTCATATAAAAGAAAGGTCTTCTGTTCCCGTTGATTTCAGTTTTCACCTCTTGCTGGCCTAGATGGTCCCACCTGACGTGATCTTTGAATTTCTGAAAGAGATTAACATTTTTCATCCGATCCAAGATTTTACAGAAGACAGATTTTTAGCAAAATGTCTGGTGTGTTTTAGAAGCTGTATTTCAAAGGGTTGTGTGAATGATTTTTTTTAACGACTTCAGAGTTGACTTCAACGCGGTGACAGCCCTGATATGACTCCTTGTAACCTTCTGGGCTGTAAGCAGCATTACCCTAGCTTACCTCTGGCTGGCCTTCCTATCTCTGCATCATGTGCTTCTCATCTTATTCATACAATAGAAAGGTCATCAGGGTTTTTCCCGTTGATTTCAGCTTTCACCTCTTGCTGACCTTCCTTATCTCTACATCATGTGCTTCTCATCTTATTCATATAAAAGAAAGGTCTTCTGTTGTTGTTGTTGTTGTTGTTGTTGTTTTTCCCGTTGATTTCAGCTTTCACCAAAAGACAGTACACAGTGATCATTTCCCTAGGGATAATGTCAGTGTGCCTACTTACCCACCCGAGGAGTGGCCTTTGGTCAAACGGCCAAAGCATTTACCTGAAGAGCTGATGACCGCGAGTTCGAATCACTCGTGGGGTCAAACATGTCGTCCTGAAGACCCTCTCTGTGCACCCAGCATGCAGCAAGCACCTAATTCAGTTCAGGGAAGATTAAAGGCGGCTGAAGGGGTCGGATGGGGATCTGCCATCCACACAGACACAGCGAGCCTCAGACAGTGCGGATGCTTGGTTGTCCGGTATCATTGCTGGAGCCCGTTGCTGTTTTAGTGTGTGGCATACCTTAAACGAAGCTAATCTGGAAAGACTTGTTGCTCCGAAAGTTTTGAAAAAAACTTTTTTTTTGAAAGAATGTTTTACCTGAAAACATAGCATGGACGCTAATGACAAAGCTGTGTGTGTGTGTGTGCGCTTTTCGCACCCCCCCCCCCCCCCCCCCCCCCACAACCTTATTTCCCTGCCTGTCTCTCTAGGTATATACCCCCTCAGTCGAATTATCCCCACGATGCTCACGTACGTTCATACGCATCAACACTAACACGCCGCTCCATATTACTATTGTGTGCCTTTTTCCCTTCTGACTGCATTTTCTTTTTTCTTCTTCTTTTTCCTTTATTCCCCCTATACGTTGGCTGGTTTTCTGTTATTCTATCAACGTTGAAGTTTCTGTCAATTTTGCTGGTTACAAATCCCTCGTTGCCGTACGTTCTTGTACATGTGCTAAGAGCAAGTTCGGATATGGGGATCTCATTTTCATTGTTAATTTTACTATTATTTTATTTGAATAGACTGGCATTAAGATTGCCACTTCAGGTCCAGTGGAAAGGGAAAAACAAACAAACAACACACACACACACACACACAGAGTGTATTAGGTTTGACCTTCTAGTCACAGAGAGAGAGAGAGAAGCAGAGACAGAGAGAAAACATTTGTTCTGTTTGACTTTCGAGTTCCAGAGACATGCTAACACTACACGAGGAATAACAAAAAGAAATAAAGAATACATAAATGAGCAGCTGACTGCCACAATCTGTTCATAGTATAACAGTTGAGTTATGAGTATGTACTGTATCCGTTGAGACGCACGCAACATGTGCTACTGCTTTTTTTTTTTTTTTTTTTTTTTTTTAACGGCAACGTTTTTCTTTTTGGCTTTTTTTTTTTTTTTAGTCTTTGTCCCAGACAGCATATCTCTGCACTTTCCTTTTTATTCTCGTCACAGTTTGTAAGATACGATGTTTTTCTTTGATTATAAAGTGGTGTGTGTGTGTGTGTGTGTGTGTGTGTTCGTTGTTGTTGGTTTTTTGTTGTTGTTGTTTTTGTTTGTTTTTTGGTGCTACCGGATAGGTAATATACCCTAGAATTAAAACGCCAATTGGCCATTCCTTAGCGTTTCAACCTGTTTTTTTTTTTCTGTTTGTTTGTTTTTTTGGTGCGTCTGGTAAGGCACCATTATGTTATATTATAAATGAGGAAGGCAGTTTTTAAATAAAAAACACAAAACAATGTGCAAAGCAACACAATTGTCGGAAAAACGTCTTCAGACATTACAGGCAGCAGACATAGAAAACATGCTTCACATACTGCTTCCCATTTGGTGGCCTGTAGGTCACATGCCACAAGTAGGATTTTGTACTAACACACTGTGTAACCCCTGTAAGCATTTTGAGGCCTATCATAGATTTGAGCCAGTCTTCAATGTTTCACTGTTAACTGATCAAAAGAACCACTCCGCACCAATTATTTCCCTGTGTGGGGGAGGGGGGGGGGGGGGGGGGGGGGGGGGGGGGAGATTTCCAGCGACGAAATCACAATCTTCAAATACATGACCTTCCACTTAGCTGACGTCAGACCTTTGCACTCACTCACCCGTGACCCTATCTTTGCGCCAGCTGGAAGACCCCAAATAGTCCCCATTCCTTTGACTTTAATCTGTCTGCCTGGAACCACCCTGGCTTGTACCTTGATGGCCATATGAAAGAAAATGGGGAGAATCAACTTTCAGACACCATAAAAACTATCAGAACAATCTAAGTGTGCCTGTCTATAAATATCCGACTCCTTCAGCAAGGCAGCCCTGATAAGGCCCTTTGCGGTCGGCTGGGCTACAGGCAACATTACCTTACATTAAGCAAGGTCTCGGCGCATTAATGTTTGGTGTGGGGCCTGCATGAGAGCAAGGGGGATAAACTACGCGGAATAGCCAGCACTGTCAATGCGGCGTCGTGTTATCTCCCTTGAGTTTCACTTCGTCACAGTTTTTGGTGCTACTGCATTTTTTTTTTTTTTTTAATAGTTTCTCTCTCACAAAATTATTGTACGTGATAACATGTCACGTTGTGTACAAAATTATGTACATTTCATGTCTATCTGGTAACGGCCCTAAACAGGTTATAGTTACAGTCCCATTGAAACTGAAACTGACCACCGACTGGTGTAACTTTTCAGTAGAAATATCAACTAGCCTGTAATTATGTGTCGATGTCAATTACATTGTTTCAAATATGCAGATCCTTCCCTCCGACTTCACGGCGGTTTTGTTTGTTTGTTTGTTTGCTTTCCTTCCTAGACGTTTGTTGCATTTTCCCGCTACACCTATGTATTTGACATCTTTTTCCCCAAGGAATCTCCCTCTCCCTGTTATTTGCTTTTTACTTTGCACCCCCATGTCAACAAGGCTCTCTAGCTAATGACATTTAAAACGTTCAGTGTTCTCTCTCTCTCTCTCTCTCTCTCTCTCTCTCTCTCACCACACTATCACTGAATGAGTATCTTTTTTTTCTGTCAGTGGCTTATTCAGTTTCTCAGTCACTTTCTGTGTCTGTGTGTGTGTGTGTGTGTGTGTGTGTGTGTGTGTGTGTGTGTGTGTGTGTGTGTGTGTGTCTCTCTCTCTCTGCGTGCATGCTTGCGTGCGTGTGTGCATGCGTAGGCGCGTAGTTCGTGCGTGCGTGTTATCGTGAATATGTTGTTCTAAGGAATTTCTGAATTGTCAGGGACAGGCCGCTACGAGAACGAGAAGAACACTCCGTTATCAAGCAGCTGAAGAATAATATTGCTTTTGGCTTAGACCGCACCACAAATGAATGAATGAATGACAGCTCCTGCAATGAACAATTGCATTTGCAATCTTGTTATGTGTACAATTGCATTGCTGCTTAATATCTCTGCCACCCACCATGCGTATTCCTGGAATATTACAGAAGAATGTTAGATACTGATACTATTAAGCTTGTATAGTAGCAAGCAAAAAAAAAAAAAAAAAAAAGCCACTTCGATCCCAGTAAATACACGCACGCATAAATGCTGTGAAAACTTGTAATTAATCTCCGTTGACTAAAAAGAAAACTGGTTATGTGTATTATCTTCTGCTTTAGGTTTGTTTTTAATAATGATGGATATTGCTTAACATTTGCCTGACATATATGCACATTGCCTTCATTTTTGACACAATTTTAACTCTCAAAGTAAGCATGTATGTCACCGTCTCCCTAAAACCTCCCTCCTCCCCTCTTAACTAGGAAGCATCACTGATGCACAAATCACGGTGTGCGGAGTTGTTTCGTGGTTTGTGTTCATTCTTAGAGAGTCTAGATATTTGTTCAATAAACCTGTGAAACACAGCACTTTGCGGTTTTGTTATTGCGACCAAGCTCCTATTCTCTCTCTCTCTCTCTCTCTCTCTCTCTCTCTCTCTCTCTCTCTCTCTCTCTCTCTCTCTCTCTCTTCCTGTACGCGCGCGTTACACACACACACACACACACACACACACACACACACACACACACACACACACACACACACACACACGTACACATGTATTAAAGTCCTTTAAGCAAGACCTTAAACGGTCGAAATATTGGGAAGAAATTGAAGCGGTGGTTATTTCTTTGAATCTTGTTATTATCTCTCTTCCTGTGTGTGTGTGTGTGTGTGTGTGTGTGTGTGTGTGTGTGTGTGTGTGTGTGTGGTGTGTGTGTGAGCGCGCGCGCGCGCGCGCGCGCATTGTATTGTGTGTGTGTGCGCGCGCGCGCGTGTGTTGTGTTGTGTTGTGTTGTGTGTGTGTGTGTGTGTGTGTGTGTGTGTGTGTGGTGTGTGTGTGTGTGTGCGTGCGTGCGTGCGTGCGGTGTGCGTGCATGTAAATAAAAAATGGAGGACAGAAGACTGGACTAGTGACAGCAGAAATGGAAATCAGAAAGGGGTGTGGTTGGTGTATTAACACCGATGTTGATGACGGATGGTTCTATTGCATGTCCGTTGAGTTCGCATTCCCTGTGGTCTTCGGTTTGCCACATGGTTCTGAATATAAAGCGTGACAAGCTGTAGTTCGGGGTTTTGAAGTGAAGACCGACTGGTTTTTGACGATTGTAGCGGATGCCAGCAAACTTTCCTCAGATTATGGCAGTCTAGGGCGCGCCTTGTTCATCTACGGTGCCCATCTTGTAACACAACCTTGGCAGGTTATATGCCGAGTTTGAATGAATTGTGGCAATGGATTGCCTCTGAACGTCAAATTTCTAACTGTTGTATGACACTAATGTTTGAGTGACTGAAAATGCAAGGGCTGGAGACAGACATCTGGTCGAGCTGCGTAGGCGTGTTCCCACAGACAACGGACAGTAGGGAAGAGGAGAGAAGAGAGAGAGAGAGAGGGGAGAGAGTGGGGTGTGTGGTGTGTGTATGTGTGTGTGTGTGTGTGTGTGCGTGCGTGCGTGCGTGCGTGCGTGCGTGGTGTGTGTGTGCGTGCATGTGCGTGCGGGGGTGGTCGTGAGAGGGTGAAGGCTGGGGGTGGAGAGTTAGGATTTTATAAGCATGTCCTCGATCTTTTTGGTCCCCCTTTGTAAGTGACGCATGTGACAAAGACGTCCGTGACTGGCGTTTAATGAATCAATGCTTTGCTCACTGTCCGCGAATATGGGCCAGTCGGACTTGCTGTTGATTTAGACATTGGAATGTGATGGGGATGGAAGGTGAAGAGGAATGCAAGGCAGTCAGTCCCTCTTCCGCCAGCTGTCTGGCCAGTTTGAGAGCCGTTTCATTTGAGAATGCGAACACCTCTTCTGTGTGTTAAATGTACGGTATCACGATGTTTTGAACAGCAAGGAATTCTATGATTAAAAAAAAAAAAAAGTACTTCGCTCGTACGCAAAACAAATGACACCGGCAGACGAGTTTGCAACTCAGATATACTTATGTAAAATTATAAATAAATCTTTTTTTTCACAATAGGCCTACATGCAACAAAAACTTCGCACCAGGGAATGCAGACCATCAAAGGGCCAAAAGACATTCATTTCTCTTGAAAGCGCTCGCGCGCGCCCACCACACACACACACACACACACACACACAGCAGGCAGACAGAGAGACACTGCGCCGGACGCAATCGCCCACATCATACTTCAAAAAGGTTTCAGTAATGTATGACAACAAAAAATGTTAACCATTCTAACAATCGACAAAAATGCATTCTTCCGACATGGAGGAGAGCAGCGCTCGAGTTGTCACGGCTTAGGGGCGACAACTGTACGACAAAAGTGCTGTCGAGAAGGATACCAAAAGTCGTGTTGTCTTCCCTTTGATCGAGGCGGCCTCAACCTATCCCGTCATCGAGTCTCCTGTTTCGTTTCCGCCTGCTGGATGGGATTCGTTTCGCCTATTTGGACGCCTCGACTTACCCACCAAAAGTCGATGCTCAATAAAGTAAAATGTATCCCAGACATGTACAAAAGACACAGCGATTTGTATTTTGCTGAGATCAGTCAGAACATTGTTCCCACTTCCTTCATCGAGCAAGGATCACACGATTTTTTTTTTTTTTTCTGGATGAAAAGTGATGATCAATCATCATCCATAAATTACACCACGGGAAGGAGTTTTCCGCATTTTGCTTCACACTCGACCACAAAAAACAGCGTTTCCTCGAGTACAAAAGTGGTGCCAGTATTTTGTTCTTAAAGAGCGATAAGTTCAGATTTTTGTTTTTAGTATTGGATAAAAAAAAAAAAAACATGTTTTCGACACAACTGGCTTTTGAACATTCATTCCAGCCATCACACGCACATGCTCGGGAAATAAAACAGAAATTGTAAAGTGGAACAAAACAAAATCACAATTTCAAATTAAGAAAGAAAAAAGCTTAGGCGAATTGACCTTCGGCGAAATGACTATAGGCTCTTACGAATGTAGGCCAAATGAAGAACTCCCACTGAGCAGCTTCCGGACATTGTGATCCTTACAGTGTGGACAGTCACGCAGACATGCACACCACACACGCTTTCAACACCATTGGCAAAACTACTTCTCCTACTGAAGTTTCAAAGCGAGATGACTGCAGGCAGGAAATTTTAATTTTCTTAGCGAGTCCGCCAAAACCAAGGGCAAACAAGTCACAGGAAAAAACACGACACGTGTCAACCTCTTCGGTCAAGAAACAACATTTAGGACAATGAAAACGGAGAAAGAGCAAAAACTTAGGTTCTCACGAGCACTCAGGACAAGAACAACGAAGAACGAGCAGTCACGTATCTTTTCATGAGACGATGAAGACAAGGGACTGCTCGTTCTTCGTTTTGTCTTGCAACTTGTTTGCCTTGTTTTTGGCGGACTCCCTAAGCATTATTCTTAAAAATCTGTTTCTCCTACTGAAACTACGTTCTGAGAGTGTTTGTTGCAGCACTGACCTACACCAAAATTGAGAAAAAATATCCCGCTCATTTACAATACTAAACCATCTTTTTGCAAAAAGCTGTTCATTAAACGTCTGCATAATAACATCGGAGCTTACATGCCTCTTCACCCTTTCGTAAAATGCTTTCACCGTTTGCAATCTGCACAAAACGGGTCACCCTTGCTGCTTCCAGAGACAGATAGAAAAATGTTTAGGTCTGACAGGTAAAAAAAAAAAAAAAAAAAAAAAAAAACAACCATCCAAACAGAAGCACATAAATGGATCATTCCCTGAAGGTATAAGCCCTGCTAGGAGGCGGAGTGGAGATGATGGCAAGATGCAAGTTTGGAGACAGGAATCGAAGTGAAGAAATAGAATGATGAGAAGAAAAGGAGAACAAGACTGCAAGTTAAAAAAGGTCAGTAACCAATGTGAAATAGGAGACACGCAGGGATAAGAAAACAACACAGTGATGTAAACGAAAAGCCGAAATAGAAAAATGAAACAGAAATTGTCGGTTTCAGATGGGGAGGAAAGGAACAGATGAAAGGTTAGAACGTTAAGAGAGGGTAACAGAGAACAGTGAAATCACAATTTTCAAATTATAAAAAAGCTTAATAAAAGATAAATGATAAGAAGATACAGACGGGCACACGGAGGGGTCCATGTCCTTACTTTTGGGAAAGGAAAGGGGTGAGGATAAAAACGGGAAGGGGACAGAGTGAAATGGAAAAGAACATATTTCCCTGGAAATATATTTGAAGAAAAGAAAGAATACGAAAAGGAATGGAGACAGCTGGGTGTAGATAAAGAATTGCGGACAAAAGAGGACTGGGACAAATGAAATGAAAGAGGAGGTAAGAAAGCAGTAAAACCGAGCACAGAAGAGAGCAGAGGTTAGCTACACCTGTCTTATCCGCTAACATCCTCCTATCAGGTGCAACAGAAATTTACGTGCACAATGACGGACAGAAAAGCATCACGAAAATTTGCACAACGGGAAAATGGAATCGACGTGACTGGGAAAATCTAGAGGGGAAAAAGGGACCGAAATGCTGTTCAGCTTATATTTGCAATCCAGCTGACCACAGAAGCAGATTGCAGCGAAAAGCATGTTTGTGTAAGACATGAACTTGTATAAGAAAATTTGTCTCGCCAAGACACTTTTGTGGCCTCGCCTTGAAAACAAAGTTGGTAATTAACTTCTATACAAAAAAGACTCCAAATATGACAAAATATGACTTATGGCTTAAACATCAAACTGGAAATGTTATGCCAAGTACTTACAATACATCTTAAATTCAGTAAACCATCAAAACAAAATAGGATGCAGTGTAAAAATATTATTCACCAGTGATGTTAATAGAAGATAGTGGCCAAATTTCATTCACTTCATTTATGAGTTCAGGAATGAGGATTCCTGGTTTGTTTTTATTCTTACATGGCTTAAATTCGACAGCGAGTCGATGTTTGCACTAGCACTGGATTGGATCAAACACTGAGCAAAATCAAAAGCTGCAGTGGGCAAGTCTTACAATAGAAATCAGTGGCTGGTTGGCACTGGGGCATCTGAAAAATGAAAGTCAATGGTTACAGTGGATGAACCTGGAAGCAATAAATCAGCAACCTCAACTGAACAAATCCTGGGAAGAAAATCGGTGGTTGTAATGAGTGAACTTGAAAAAGTCTATCAGCTAAAGCAGCAAGGTGAGTATGGAACTGGAAATTAGTGACGAAATTGAAAATAAATAAAATGAGGCAGGGAACAGTAAACAAGTAGGATTAGTCTTGCTCCTATAAGAAAACCTAACACAGAGTAACTTTTATTCAAGACTGGCACAGCCTTTTAAACTTGAATAAAGTCAGACAAATACAAAGACGAGCAATCTAATAGTGGGGGAAAAACAAGCGCAGACCAACAACTCCTCCATTATCACAGTAATGACTTGGCAAAGATTTGAACTTAAGGCTGGGGTGAAAATGAGAGCATAAAATTAAGAAAGTATATTATAAATATGAAAACTCTTCACTGGCTGCATGAGGGAACCATCGTGATCCCTCTCGAAGGCAGATCTATTTGTATTGCCTGCTCCGAGGCCTTTCGTCCACTGGATCGGAATCATCAGGGAGACACGGCTGATTATGTCTATGCTCCTGGCGTCAAATAGAAACACACCACCGTCCATAATACTGTGGTGTTCTCACCACCAAGGGTTCAAAAAAGAATCCAACAGCACCCCAAAGCAGCCAGCGAAGGGTAGTCAATGAAACAAAACGAATGTGTGGGGAGGAAAAAATGTTGCTGAAAAACTAAAGACATTATGCAAACAGTATAAAATGTACGGGGCAATCTTTGAGCCTACGCCTGAGGATCCACCCAAAGATACAAGGGAGATCAAAAGACAAACACAAGGACGGACAAAAACAAATACAAATAACCTCGATTTGATTGAAACGAAATTCAAAATAAAATAAAATGAGGCAGGGAACAGTAAACAATAAAATGTTCACCCCCCCCCCCCCCCCCCCCCCCCTTAAGTTCAGATCTTTGCCAAGTCATCACTGTGATAACGGAGGGGATGTTGGCCTGCGCTTGTTTTTCCCCCACTATTAGATTGTTCGTCTTTGTATTTGTCTGACTTTATTCAAGTTTAAAAGGCTGTGCCAGTCTTGAATAAAAGTTACTCTGTGTTAGGTTTTCTTATGGGAGCAAGACTTACCCTACTTGTTTATTGGAAATTAGTGGCTGCAGTGAGGCGAATCATGGTAACAGAAGTCAGTGACAGCAGTGGGGTCAGCTTTTCAATGACCACAGTGGGGCGATTCTTGGAAACAGAAATCAGTGGGATCAGTTTGTTTGTTTGTTTGTTTGTTTTTTACTTGTATACAAGCTTCCGACTGCACAGAATGCACCAAGCAGCGCCCACTTCATTTGTTTTCCGCAGCCATTTCCGGAACGGACGATTCAATTCGTCTATCTCATTCATCCATTCATTTCTCCACTTGCTTTTCTTCAGGTCATTGTCGATCTTCCGTGCCTCTGCTTCGTCGTTAATCAGCTCCATTTTTGACAAATATAAAGCAAGATGATATGGTCTTCACGCATTGAAAACAAGAATGCGGATTTCAAATACGAGTAGCGCGAAAACCGGAAACGGAACATGGAACGCGCACACGGGGAAAAAAAAAAGAAAAAAAAAAGGGAAAGGAAAAATTTGCTATACGGAATTCCGTATCAATACGGAAGGTCACCCACCCCTACCAGGGGTGGGAGCCGAAAATCATTGCTGTACTGAAAAGGGGGGGGGGGGGGGGGGGGGGGGGTCCAGGGGCCGCTTTAGGCCCCTAGTGGGGTGCAGGGGCAATGCCCTGCTGGGGGGTCGGGGGGGGGGGGGGGGGGGAGCAAGGCCCCCCAGAAGCTGAAGAAAATTTGTCTTGCCAAGACTCTTTTGTGGCCTCTCCTTGAAAACAAAGTTAATAGTTAACTTCTATACAAAAAAAGACTCCAAATATGACAATATATGACTTACAGCTTGCATATCAAATTGAAAATCTTATGCCAAGTATTAAGAATACATCTTAAATTCAGTAAACCATCAAAACAAAATAGGATGCAATGTATAAATATTTCTCACCAGTGATGTTAATAGAAGATAACGACCAAATTTCAATCACTTAATTTATATGTCGAAGAATGAGCATTCCTGTTTTTGGTTTTTGTTGTTGTTGTTATTTAGCCTTACATGGCTTAAATTCAGCAGAGTCAGTGTCTGCACTAGCACTGGATTGGAACAAACACTGAGCAAAATCAAAAGCTGCAGTGGGCCATGTCTTACAATAGCAATCAGTGGCTGGTGGCACTGGGGCATCTGATAGATAAAGTCAATGGTTAGAGTGGATGAACCTGGCAGCAATAAACCAGTAACCCCAACTGAATAAATCTTGAGAAGAAAATCAGTGGCTGCAATGAGTGAACTTGCAAAAGTCTATCAGCTAAAGTAGCAAGGTGAGTATGGAACTGGAAATTAGTGGCTGCAGTGAGGCGAATCATGGTAACAGAAGTCGGTGACGGCAGTGGGGTCAGCTTTTCAATGACCACAGTGGGGCGATTCTTGGAAACAGAAATCAGTGGGATCAGTATTTTTTTAACCTACATTGGGGCGAGTCTTCGGAACAGAAGTCTGAGACTGCAGCAAGACTATCTGACTTGTATACAAGCCAAATATAAACGACCTTCCTGATGGCATCAAGTCGAAAGTCCGCCTATTTGCCGACGATACCATGTGCAGCAAGACCATCACGAAGAAAAAAGATGAGCGAGTGCTGCAAGAAGACCTACACTCCCTTACCACCTGGGAGGAGTAGTGGTCTATGGAGTTCCATCCACAGAAGTGCTCAACGCTGAGAGTTTCTCGTAAGCGGAACAAGATTGCCCCTGTGTATGAGCTACTTGGACAGAATCTCGAAAACGTCAACACCACTAAATACCTTGGTGTCAACATCCAGGACAATATGCAGTGGGAATCTCACATTGACTCCATCACGAAGAAGGCCAGGAAGACCCTAGGCTTCGTCCGGCGCAACCTCAAGATCGGCAACAAGAAAACAAAGGAAACTGCGTATAAAGCCCTTGTTCACCCGCTTCTTGAGTACGCAGCCACCGTCTGGGATCCCTACACTGCAAACGAGATTGAGGCCCTCGAGAAGATCCAATGAAGAGCAGAAGATGGGTGTCAAATCGGCACCGCCAAACATCATGCGT
>CM065718.1:20567138-20572138 GCA_033310375.1 Conus canariensis
TTTGTTGAACAGTATGCTGAAGGGAATTGAGAGTTCCTTACTTAGTTCTTTTAAAACTTTGGCCGGAATTCCATCAGGTCCCTGAGCCTTAGAGGGGTCAAGTTTTTTTCAGTTTAGCCTCCACCACTGCCGGGGTAACTCTTATTTCTGAAAGAGTTATGCCTTCTAAATTTAGAGACTAGACTGAACGGCTATGTTACCAGGTAATTAGAAACTATCAAGCCTAGTTGAAATCTATTATTTTGAATTAATTACGCAGACAGGTACCTATATAAAGCATACCTTTTCGATGTAAGTCTTCCTCAGTTGGGATGATAGCAAGAGCAAAACAAACTATTCACGTAACTAACGAACAAGCGACACGCTAATCACCAACATGAAAAAGATATGTTACCAGGTAAATAGAAAGTATTAAACCTAGTAGAAATCTATTATTTCAAGTCAACTACACATATACCTACCTGTAAAAAGCACACATTTTCGATGTAAGTCTTCCTCAGTTCGGATGATAGCAAGAGCAAGAGAAATATGACATGATCACTACTCAATGGCAGTCAGCAGCCTGCCTACACATTACTCGAGAGACACAAATCTGTCTTCGAGAGGGATTGCGATGGTTTCTATATGCTGCCAGTGAAGCGTTTAGTATTTATGATATATTTTCATATCTTATGTTCTCATTTACTCCCTCCCCCCTCCCCCTTTTTTCCAAATCTTTGCCGTTTATATTGTGACAGAGAAATTGTTAGCCTGCACTTGTTTTCCCCCGCTATTAATTTTATTCAGAAACACAAATCTTTAGCTGACAAGGCTACTGGTGAAAAGTCAGGAAGTTTCATAGAGGGGCCAAGAGGAAAACTGGACAGTCAAACCAGTAGTGTATAGGGTGGGAGGGAGAGCGGTCTGAGAACAGCCGCGGGGAATAGGTCGGGAAGAGAAAAAAAGAGCAGAGGAGTGACGGGTGGGGTTGGTTGGGGTGAAGCTGAATTGATAATGACTTAAAAGAGACAGTTTTTGTTGTTTAGTTCATTGGTGGGTTAGTTTGGTTGCAAACCCCCCCCCCCCCCCCCCCCCAAGATTTTCAAACAAAAATAGGAATCACCTACCACATACACAACGTAGGGGCTTTTTTTTCCCAATAGGTATCCTTTCCAAGAATAACCAGAGCTCCTTCCCTGGTATTAGTCTGGATGTATGGTAAGGTTTGCCCAGCAAAATCTCTCTCTCTTTGAAGGCCGCTTTTTAGTTCAGTATTTGTACAAAAGAACCTAGAGTTTTTTATCAGAATGAACGACGAACTATGCATTTGCATGGAAGTAAATTTGCAGCTAAAAAAAGAAAGAAAAAGAAAAAAAAAGAAAACAAAAGAAACTTATTGGTTAATTTGAAGATTGGCTGAAACCAGAAAAAAAACGAAACAAAAATACTGCTTTTCAATTAACGGTGCGTATCCTCCAGTATCAATCATCTACGAAATTCTTCACTTTATAGCACAGATAATTATAGCACAGATAATTAGTGCATAATACGGTACTCAAAAGCGTTTAGTCTCATTGATCTTTTCTAATCTCTAATACGATGTAAAAATAGCACACGAACCAGCGCACACACACACACACACACACACACACACACACACACACACAACACACACTCTCTCTCTCTCTCTCTCTCTCTCTCTCTCTCTCTCTGTTTACTGGTTTATTACTTTGTTTGTTTGCATGTGTGTGTGTGTTGTGTGTGTGTGTGTGTGTGTGTGTGTGTGTGTGTTTTGTGTGTGTGTGTGTGTGTGTGTGGTGTGTGTGTGTGTACGCGCGCGCGCGCGCGTGTGTGTGCGTGCGCGTGTGTGGTGTGTGTGTGTGTGTGTGTGTGTGTTGTGTGTGTGTGTGTGTGTGTGTGTGTGTGAGTTCTCATTTTCCCTGACCAAAATGTTACCCTTCCTCTCCCCTTCCCTCCCTCCCCCCCCTCTCTCTCTCTCTCTCTCTCTCTCTCTCTCTCCTCTCCCTCCCCACGTCCACCTCCACCACCTTTGCGCACAGACACCCACGCTAAAATAATTGATCGGAAAGTAATATTGACACTTGCGTGTGTTGCAAAGTAAATAGCCATTACTTACCCCACACATGCGTCTAACCAAATGAGACTGACGACGACGCCTACCATGTAGATGTAGGTCGTCCCTATACACACCACTAGCGTTCCCCACAGAAGGTCATTATTAAAGATACCTGTTCTCCTTCACTTTCCTGGCTTAACGTTTTGTGCTCCCTCAGTGGCGCGCGCGCGCGCGCGCGCGCGCGTGTGTGTGTGTGTGTGTGTGTGTATGTGTGTGTGTGTGTGTGTGTGTATGTGTGTCTGTGTGTCTGTGTGTCTGTGTGTGTCTGTGTCTGTGTGTGTGCCACTTCTGACCACATAAAACACAGCCACACCTGGGACTCATTCTTTTTACATCCCTAACACGGGTAGTCTACCCGGAGCCATAACTGTCAGTTTGTCCTGAGGCAAAAACAAACGAGAAAAGACACTGCACGAAAGTAAACATGTCTGGCGAATTTTAGGTCGTTGCTATTAGGGGTTCGTGGGGAAACAAAATGGGTGAACATAATCCGAAAGGATTTCTTGTCCGACGTGTAACTCTCAAAGACCAATATTTACCTTGTTTGCATGGAGGATGAAGTGGGTTAGCGGAGAAAAGCTAGAGTACATTGGTCATTTTTTGTTTTTTGTGCGCTCTGCTTTCAATTGTAATGATGAACAACGAGGATTAGGATGATGAAGATGATGCTAAGGTGTTTCATTCCGGCCTGAGACTACAGTGCAGGGCTGTACTCTGTTCCTATTTTCGTAATACATCCCTGCAGTGTTTGCGCAGAAGGTTTGAGAAACACTTTCAAAGATGCATCCATGAAGTGGATGAAATTCGCCTGTATGGTCCCATTCTTCCCAGTTGAGGCCATAAGATACTGAGCTCTGGGTTCAAGCAAAAGGTCCCCGAATATATAGCTTTTCATGGGATTCGAAACCACAAACTCCCAGCCTGGAATGCGCGAAGCTACCCACCGCGCCACGGCGGCTGGTTCATCTCTTTTTTCACTCCCGTACGATTGATAGGGAAAGCCAGTAGAATCCCCCTGTTGCACAGCTGCCGTGCTCACCAGTGCCTGATCTAATCCAAAACACACACGGGACACTACCGACTGTCGACAATAATTCTTCCGTCGTGGGTCCAGCGAGGATGTGCATCTCCCTGAGGAGGTTGCTGATACATCAGTCCAACGCCAGTCCGCAGGAACTAGGTCACAACAAGATTCTGTTTACCTTAACACACACACCCCCTCCCCAACCCCCTTAGGAATCTTCAGGATTTACAGTTTAGACAAAAAGAATCAAGAAAAAAAGACCTCACTTTCGTGACCAGGGGATACCAGATTCGTTTCCCATCAGAGTCATATATTTATGGTGTTTTTCTGTTCTCAGCGCCTCCGACCGCGAGTTTTGTTTGCCATGTGCTCAAGTGGGAAGCCTGGAACCACGCAGTCGAGTTTCTTCCACTTGATGGATGCGTCTCTGAGTGTGGCTAAAAATCTCCTGACCGACATTGCAGGTGTCTGTATCTCCCGGACCTGATCGGCGCCGGATTATGGTATAAAAGTAAGGAGAGACTAAAGCACTGTCACGCAATCTCACACCAGAGTAGAACTCCACGGCCTTACCTTTGTCATCCTCACCCTCCTTGATCAACCTAAGAATAGGTATCAGATTGTGTAGCCCTTCATGTGATCATCTCATGGTGACCCTTCTTTCCATTTTCTTTCCTCGTCAGTGCACTGGTCAGCTCATGACTGGGTACCCAGTATTGGCAAGTTCATCAGGATTGTCGTTGGACGGACGTGCTGGGGCCTTCAGGAGGGAGACACTTTCTAGAAAGACTCCTTGTCGAGTCAGTTTTTGTCGTCAGTACAGGGCTTACTATAGGTTGTGTTCTGCATATAGTGGATCAGACCAGTGATCACTGAACACCACTGAAGTGACTCGGCAGCAGTGCTAAGTCTCTTGTGGCGGGTTGCCTCATGATGACTTGATTTCGACTGCTCCCTGTGGATGGCTTCTCCCGGGATGCGATTGGTCGAGCCACGGTGCGGCTGTTGACGGGGATCCGGAAGAAGCGGCACGGGTGTAATGTAGAAAAAAAAAATGACGTTGAAGATTCAAGGAATTTTTTTTTCTTCTAATAACGGACGCAAAAGATCAAACAACACTGAAAAAGAAGATTTGAAAATCTTGTTATTGAATCTACTATTACAGTGCGCGCGTGCGCGCGCGCGCGCGCGCGCATACACACACACACACATACACACACACACACACACACACACACACACACACACACACACACAGAGGCACACACACATACACGCGCACACACATACACACACACACACACACACACACACACACACACACACATACACACACACACATTCTAACGTTCTGTCTGTCTGTCTGTCTGTCTGTCTGTCTGTCTGTCTGTCTGTCTCTCTCCTCTCTCTCTCTCTCTCTCTCTCTCTCTCTCTCTCTCTTGTCTGCCTCTGTGTATGCATGTATATGTGTGTCTGTCTCTCACTCTCTCACTCACTCACAGACACACAGACAGACAGACACACACACACACACACACACACACACACACACACACACACACACACACACACACACACACGTGTTCGCACACATCCATAAAGTACCCTTCCCACTTTTTTCCCTTCTCGTCACCCGAAACCCCCAGCCCCTCCCCCCCCCCCCGACCCCACCCCCCTCCAGCCCCCTTTCCATGCAAAAGAAATACATCACACGTAGAGATGATAACAGTTCCATGCAGTCATACAGCCTCACCCGATCGATCTGAATCATCCTTTCAAAACTGCAGCAAAACTTCATAGCCGAGGTGAACGACCTCTCTCTCTCTCTCTCTCTCTCTCTCTCTCTCTCTCTCTCTCTCT
>CM065718.1:20574638-20599638 GCA_033310375.1 Conus canariensis
ACCCCTCCCCCGACCCCGCTAAGTTCTCAGCCAGGCGCACAGAGAGAGAGAGGATTTCGAAGCTATTTCATACGTGAACTCACGTCATGAACGCGTCTAATATATCCCGAAATGCGCCTGCCCCCATGTTTGCATTACGTATCCCCAGCCAATGAACGTGTCGCTGATAAACACGTGACCATGTCTGCCATGACAGACGAACAACAGAAAAAAAAAAAAAAAAAACAGGATGGAAGCGCTACATCGTCGCTACCACCGCCACCCTCTAAGTCCTCGGCCATGCGCACAGAGAGAGAGAGAGAGAGAGAGAGAGATTCCCCCGTGTTTCTTTTGGGTTTCGAAGCTATTACGTAAGTGAACTCACCTTATGACCGCGTCTAACTTCTCCCGACAATAACCCATTTTCACTTTTCGTATCCTCAGCCAATGAACATGCTGCTGATGAACAGGTGACCAAGTCTGCCATGAGAGATGAACAGCAGAGGGAATTTGCATGGAAGTGCTACATCGACGCTTTACCTCCCCGGAACAGAGAGGCGTATGGAAGACTGACAGAAACAGGACCGCACGACAAACCAAGCAGGTAAATCACACAAACGATGAATTTATATTGTATGCCAGGCTAGCAGTCGGCAGTGGAATGCTGCAGCTCCAAGCTTTGATATTTTAGGGCGAGCTTTTTTTTTTTCAATTTTACGGTACTGGGAAGCACATCTTTGTGTTCGCTCCACTGTCGAATGCCTGTGTTCAGTGGAAAGTATTATGTGACGGTAAGCCTCGGGCACTGGAAGCGGTGGGGGTCTGGGGTAGGGATTAGGTCTCCCTTACGTTGATGAGGGGTAAACAATACCCCCATTAGTTGTTACAGAGTAGGTGTAGAAACGGAACGAAAAGGCTGTTTTGATTGACATTTTGGCTTAGGTTTCTTAAGTTCCTGCCTTTGGGTGGTATTCTCTCTCTCTCTCTCTCTCTCTCTCTCTCTCTCTCTGCACCGCGTCTAGTGTTAATGAGGGAGGAAGCGGGAAAGATTTCCGCCTCCTCCATCTCTTCCATTCTCTCCCGATTAAAACAAAGTCAACAGTTTGTAATGGGGCGGGGAGAGGGGGGGGGGGGAGGGGGATTTCATATTTTGTAGCATCCAAAGCTAGATCTTTCCGTCCTCGAATGAAATTGACTTTTTTTTTATGGAGAGAAGTTGTGGCGCCAAACAAGAATTAGAAAAAAAAAAAAAAAAAACATCCTTCTATCGGAAAATCCATTTCAGTGGAACTTCCGGAAAGATTTCCTTTCGTACCCCAGCCTGAAAAATATTTCTGCCCATCGAAGATCAAGGCCAGTTCTGGGGTATGACGTTTTGACGAAAGACGTTCGTACACAGGAAAAGTGCGAGAGAGAATTTTGCCGAATTACCTTGCACCCGAGGCGTTGTCATTTGAACGGAAACAGACTTTTGTACAGGGAAGCGTTGATAAGACTATCCGCACTTTTCTTTCACTGGTCGGTTAGAAGATTGTTACGATCAGATGACTGGAGATAAATGGACCTTGACTAGCAAGCTGAATATTTTCACAAAAAGATCCTTTTACTAGGACGAAAAGGTCTTGGACCCGGTCGGGTCAGGGGATGGGGGTAGGGGTGGGAGGATGTTCGGAGATACCGAAGGAAAATCTTCCCGCCGCCATCCCTCCTACCATGTTACAGTCAACAATTTCATGCAATTGTCGGTCGCTTTCAGACATGATTTCTGTCAGTCGCGTTTTGTCTCCAAGTCGAAGATCAAGTTGATTTTCCTTAGAAACCCCAGTTTATTTTACAAAATTTAAGTGTGACGTTGGTTTGAAAACGTTCTGAATGTTTCACAAATACAAATTAATGTTGCCGGATTTCAACAACTTTCGCCTTAATGTGAAAGAAGTTTAAGTGGGGTTTTTGAATAACCGACCCGACCTCCCCCTTTTAAAGTTTAGTTTGCAGATTTGTGTCAGCAACAGCAATGGTGGAAATCATACAGACGAGAAGACATTTGCCTTCCTGCTATGTTGATTGAAGAAGGTGGAACTGGAGGTCGGAGAAATCCTCTTTTGAAAGTATGCAGTTAATTTCCGCACTTCCCTTCCCCTTCTCCGATATGACATTCCTACCAAAATGTTTTAGAAATTATAAAAAGGCCTGCTTTTAAAGGTCAAAATGTACAGGTCTAATAATTTTGATTCATTTTCTCTGGAAAGAAAAAAAACCCTTTGATACTCCCCTCTCTTTCCGCCACCCACAGCCCCCGATCCTCACCCCCACCCTCACCCCCTTTCCCTCTCTCCTACAGAAACTAGTTTCCATTATACAGCAAGATATTTTCGACTGTTAAAAAAAAAAAAACGTTAAAACTCTTTTGGAAATGAAATGAGGCAGGGAACAGTAAACAATAAACAGTAAACGTTACCCCACTTGTTTACTGTTAAAACTCTTTTTTGGATGTTAAAAAAAAAGTGTTAAAACTTTTAATTTGTCGAGGAAACGTACAACGGCTTTGGGTTTCAACCAGTCGGTTGCAAACGAAAAGAAGCGCCAAGGAAGGCGCGCGCACGCGTGTGTGTGTACGTAACAAATTTTTTAGTTTTCGGATTTGTGTAAGCTTGTAAGTTATCGCTCGCTCTCTCTCTCTCTCTCTCTCTCTCTCTCTCCTCTCTCTCTCTCTCTCTCTCTCTCTCTCTCCCTCTCTCTGTTTGACATATTATGGTAGGGTCGGATGGAAAGAAGAGTGAAAAAGGTTACAGAATAGTGGTAGGCACTTCTTAGGGGGGAGTGAACTGTATTGTGTTACAGCTGTCTCAAACAAAAGGCAGAGGATGAAGAGGGACTGATGGGGGAGGGAAACGTCTTATCTTAACTGCATCCCCGCCTCAACACTGTCACCCCACCTACCGTTTTCTCTTCATCAACTCAATGAATATGGATTGAAACACTATGGGGAGAGAGAGAGAGAGAGAGAGAGAGAGAGAGAGAGAGAGAGAGTGAGAGAGAGAGACAAAACCATTAGCAAGATGATGTTGGTCGTACAAAGGAAGAAGGAGAGGGGGGGGGGGGGGGGGGGGAGAGAGAGAGAGAGAGAGAGAGAGAGAGAGAGAGAGAGAGAGAGAGAGAGAGAGAGAAGAATGTGGACTAAAACATACATTGTCGGCAGGGAGTCGGTCTTCACCCATCAGTCACCCACCCCCACCCCCCAATTCCCTCTCCTCTACCCCATTCCACCCCGCACCACTCCGCTTTCCACACTGCTACTTTGTATTGTAAGGGCCAGTTCAGTAAATATATTGAATTTATGACTTTTTTTCCTACTTTGTAGCCCACGTGCTTAATGTTTCCATTATTCAAGCCGAGATCGATGTGTGACAGAAAAAGCCGATGCGCTAGTGCGTCTATGAGAAAGGAAGAGAAACGGGGTCTGTTCAGAAATCTCATTAATGAAGAGAAAAAGGGAGTGACAAATCGTTTGTCAGTCGGGATTTAGCCCTGACGAGAGTTTGGCCAGGTAGACAGGCCTGATCCTGGAAGGATTTCCATTCGTGTCCCCACCCACACAAACGCCTCTTCCCTGTCAAATCTTGAGGACAAGTTTAGCTGCGGGAAATACTAGAGCACGTGAAACATGACAAAGAAACAGTGTCATATTTCAACCAAACGGCGTAATTAGATTCAAGAATTATGGATCACAATAAAAAGGTAATGAGAGCGTCGTAAAAGATCATTTTACGGATACAGGACTCCCAAAACACCCTCACCCATCCGATCGTCCGTGACGACGGAATCATGTAGGGGACAAGTTGAAATTCGTTTTCCACTTGTCCGTTTGGCAACCAGTTGTGTGTGTGTGTGTGTGTGTGTGTGTGTGTGTGTGTGTGTGTGTGTGTGTGTGTGCGCGCGCGCCCGTGTGTGTGTGTGTGTGCGGGGTTCGTGGTTCATAGTAATAAAGTAGTTTCATCACTTTGCAGTGTTTTTTTTTGTGAACTCTCACTCTGTCTGTCTGTCTGTCTGTCTGTCTCTCTCTCTCTCTCTCTCTCTCTCTCTCTTTTCTGTATATCTCTCTCTCCTTCGCTTCTCTCTCTCTCTCTCTCTCTCTCTCTCTCTCTCTCTCTCTCTCTCCCTCTCTCTCTTTCTCTCTCTCTCTTCTTTTTTTCTTTTTCTTCTTCTGTCTGTGTCTGCTCTCGATGGGGTTTTAACTTAATAGATAGGCACACAAGATAAGGTTCAAAGGACGCTTAGTGCACTGTGAAAAACGGAAAAGCTGCTGACAGCTGTATGGATAGTACTGTGCGTCTTTTATGTCTGTTATCTGACATTTGAGATTTGTTAAAGACTCGCACATCTTTCTAGTATTGTGTATCATATCAACGTTACTTTGTACCTTGTTCTGGGTGTTTTCTAGCAGTCAGAGTTCAACTGGGTTCGATTTCACAACTACACAGTCGACAGCTAGTAACGCTGCCCTTCGCAGCTGGACATTTCTTGTCTACGTGTGGGGTTAACAGGCGCATAATCATCTCCTCATGGGGGCATGTGTTACCTTGCTTCTTCATGTTTTTACTGTTTTCTGTTAACTGCCTCCTTCAAAAAACAAACAAACAAATAGGCCACTTATAATAATCTTTTTGTGCAGCCTGCAAGTTTAGAACAACACTCGGTGTCATTCCCGGCTGTACCTTCGCTACCGTGTGGCTGCTTGCCCTTCCGTTGACTATCTGATGAGTCTTTTGCATCTTCACTGGTTTTCACAGGTGAGGATCGGTCACATCACATCAGACGATCCGCCGAACGTTCTCATCTGTACTGACAGTGACAGGAGACTTCGCACGTTCAAACGCTTCGTTCAGGACGGTATGAATGTTTAATTTGGACAACCACTCCGGTTTTTTTTTCTTTCCAAGATTCCACACACACCATCACCACCACCACCACCACCAGCTCCATGCTGACATGGTGTTGGAGTGGTGCATGGCACTGCACAAGAACCTGTTGGTAGAAGCCGTCAGGTCTTCCCTAGTGCTGGTCCCCATCCTCTTTGAGGCGTCTCCGGTTCGCCAGCACCAGGTCCCTCACTTACGATCGGAAAATCACACCAACATAGGCCGCGGCTTGTCGCTGCTGCGTCTTCCTGTATGGTGGGCCATTTCGACGTCACACGGCTCCACATCAAGGCCGATACTGTCTGTGCAGATGCCACAGCTTTTCTTCGCGCGGTCTTCTGCCATCTCTTTTTTCTTTCTCTGGCACTCGGAAGACATGAAGGTGGAAGCGTCGCTCGTATTTGCTTCAAGTCATTGTTCGTTTTGGACTTCTCGAATTTTGCTCCGAGTTGTTAGATTAAACATCAGTTGTTCTGTTCTAAATGTTCGCATTTTCGTAAAATCTTGATGTCAAAGACATCTTCTAAGGCTGAAATCTTGTCCATGAATGTGGTTGTGAATTTATTCACTTCTTGCGTCACATTTCGGAAGTCCTCATTTGCGTTTTTCGATTGGAGAGAAGCAGCCTTGTGTGACAGCATCATCCTGTTTTTTCGACGGTCAAAAGTTTTGTTACAGTTCGCTCTCGTGGTTGGCTGAACAGTAAATTCACACTGAATAGTACTTTAATCCCCTTTCCCCCTGTATTCTTTTTCACCCACCTCGTTTCCATTTTGCTTTCTGTTTGTTCATGGACGTGCCAGACACATTGTGGTTTTTCCTCCTTCCCTTCTCTTGCAAATTCCAGGCTTTCTCTCTCTCCCCCCCCCCCCCCCCCCCCCCATTTCCTCCTCCATTCTCCAGTCTTGTGCAATTCCCTATTTCTATTTTTCTTCAATTCTTCACACCTTTCTTTTTAAAACATGCAGCTGTGTGCATTCCATTGTGTTTAGCTTGTCCTGGAAATCCAATTTCTCTCTTCTTTGATTTCTAATCTTATTAAAAATATCTTCTGTTGCTTTAACCTCTCACACCAACTCCCGCATTTTGCAACTTTCGCGCTATGAAACCACCACCTACAGTTCTTTCTAAATGCATTCACCTCCTCAAACATTTGCACCCACTTCCATCACTGTCGCTCTTCAATCTCGATACTGTTTAACTGCCCGTTTGATTAACTGCCCATGGCATTTAAAAGCTTTTTTCACCACTTTTCGTCCTCTCCAACCGTCAGCTCTAGATGTCCACGATTTCAACCCGTTCCGATTCCACCTCTCACTCATCGCAGCAGCAATGCTGTTCCATGCCAGTGCTGTCATTCACCAACTCGTAGCCCAGTTTCTTTTCCATCACTTGTAGCTCTCCTTTTCATCCTGCATCCTGACCGACCCATAGCCACTATCTCCATTTTCGATGTCTTATGAACCTCTTACAGGTGTCACACGTTTGTCTAAGTATGGGTGGGTGGGAATGATGGGGTGGACGGGCGCACCACTTTCTATTCCCAGCACCACGTAATATCAATATACCACCTCACACCAGTCTGATGCAACAACGTTTTCCATTACTTGAAAAAAAAAATCTTTAAATTTGTATTCTTATCGCCTCTCAAGGCATTCACATGTTTGACCTAATGTTACTTATTCCAGCTTCTGTGCGATACACGGGTGGAAATAGGATCTTCATGGGTGCATTAGTTCATATTCCCAGTTGTACACACCATCAAATACACGTGTTCTCGGATTCCATCCTTTGAATATCACGGTTTAAAGTTGACTTTTGTGGTCGGTTAGACAATAAACATAAATCAAACTGAACCTGATTCACGTTTCCCTTAGCAGCCTTTCCCTTTCTTTCTCTTTCGCCTCCTTTAGTTTGATTATCCTTATGCCATTTCGACGTGTATAACCCTTATCATTTGGTTTGGTTTCTTGTCTCGCTTTAACCTGCCTATCTTTCACGTTTGCTCCACCCAAGCTGTACCATATCCATACCAACACTCAAACCCTGTGTTTCCATTTTTAAGTCAACCGAGTCCCACTCTTATGCTTCCCCATGGGCCTCCTCGCTGACCCACTTTTGTCTCCAGACTCTCTGTTCTTTCAACGCTTCCCAATTTCATTGACCATTTTATTCCAATTTCTCTTTCAATCCTATTATGCTTCTTTATATGCTTTGCTTCTTCGCATCTTACAGCCGTTTTTGCTGCTTTTTACAGCATTTCAGTTGACCTCCTAACTACCTCCTTTTTAAAACTTTTATTGTACTCCCACGAAGTGACATTTTCCACAGATGTTCTGTATACCCAGTTACCCCTTCTCTTTCTGTTTTGCTCCCATTCTGTTTGCTAATTCTCCATTAACGGAACTGTTCTTTACGTTACGTAACCCAACAGCCCATGTTTCGTTTTCTATTAATTCCCTTTTCCAAAATTGCCCACCTTGTTAGTCGCACCTGATGGTGCTCTCCCCATTACTTTTTTTTTTAGTATTATTATTATTATCATTATTATTACTGTTATTGCTGAAGATGGTTTCTTTATGCTTCCGTCCCTTGACATTACTGCTGGCTCTCTACATATTCACATCTTTGTTAACGTTATCACCACAAACCAAATTACTATTACGCCCACCAAACAGAGTGGACAGAAATGTTTATTTGATACATAAGAGAAAACATACTGATGAATTTCCCACTAATGTAACTACTACAAAATGAGATGAAAGTAACACAAAACAAGATTTCAATGCTCACAGCCAGCTTCCCCCTCTTAGGGGAGGGAGAGGAATATCACCGTTACATCTTTTCTACACATTACGGAGGTGGTAATTAGGTGGATGGGTGCACCACCTTTTCCCATCTCCATGTAATGCTGCCATTCCGTTTTGTCATTTCTGAGCCCACTTTACATCTTTCAGTTTAGACTATCGCCATTGTACTTTCTATTCAATGCGTAACTGGGAATGAGGAAAAGGATGGGCGCACTAATTCTCAGCACTTTGCAATGTCAAATTCGTATCTGCGCCACCTCGTCTCACAAAAAAAACATGCTTTTTCACTGCATCTTACTTCAGTGATTGGCCAGATTGTGAATGTAAGCTGACCAATTTTTAACACCCTTTTTAAATACCTTTTCCCCATTTTCCAATCATCTCGTTTCCATTTTCCCATTGTGCAATGTTGGTGCCGCTTTTATGGCACTGACATTTTGCACCTAAACCTCTGGTGCACCAGATAGGGTGGAATGTTAGTGGATAGGATAGGTGCAGTTTAACCCCCTGCTCTCTTCTTTCCTCATTGTAACTTCTTATCTCATCTTTATCCCCATCACATATTCATTGTCCCAGTCCCTCTCGTGTCCACATCTTTTTTCTCCACACTGGGCTCTCCCCATTCCTCTTCTTATATCTCCTTTTTCATACGTATTTCTAGATGTCCTCTTTCACTCTATCTCCTTCCCATTTTCAACGTCACCCCTTTCATTTCCCCAAATCAAGGTTAGGTGAGGGATGGGCTGCACCCCTCTGTCTGCTGGTCTGTATCTGCTTGGACAATCCTTACGTTTCTCTTATCATTTTTCTTGATGTATTCTGCTTTTTTCATTGGCAATGTTTTCTTTCAGTTCTCCATTCCCGTTTTTTAACGTTTTGATTGTTCACCCATTCCTTTCTGGCCCTATCTAAATCCCACCATTTCTGTTTTGGTTTTCGGTTTCGACTTTTTGTTAACATCTCCATCTACCTGGATTCTCATCCATGCATATCTCCTATTTTACATCGTTTAATAATTTTCTAACTGGCAGTCCTGATCACTCTGGTTTCCCGTCACTCATATTTCAACCTTTCATCGTCTTCAGCTTGATTTCTGCCCCAAAACCTGCAACTTTTGCCATTCTCTCTCCATTCTGCCTTACACCAGTGTGTATGGCTTCAGGAGACGATCCTTTTGTACGTTTCTGTTTTTCTTCTCTCCTAACGTGAAGACTTGAACATAATTGCCTTAACGACCGTAAAGCTGGAAAGGAAAGAACAGGTGAACCACTTCTCATCCACTTTATCTTATTATATTCTAATTTTTTTGTAGTTTTTCATTTCATTCTGTTCACAACTTTCAATCTTTCAGATTTTTACCCTTACTTTTCACACAGTTCCATTCGATTTCATGGACCAATCTAGTCATTTTCCCACTGACCTCTTTCCAGCGCTTGTCCAACACATCGTTTCCATTCAAAATACCTTTTTAATTCTGACCGCTTGTCTGTGTTTATTCTCCCACGACTGGTACGGTTTCCTTTCCTTCATTATCTCAAACACTCCCTTTTGTCCAATATTCAACCAACCATCAAGCCACTCATTCCTTCTACAGTGTCATATGAATGTATAGCAGGTGCCACATCTTTGCCTTACTGTGGGTGGTTGGGAATAAGGTGGGTGGGCGCACCACTTTCTTTTCCCAGCACCTCGTAATACCATCAATTTACCTTAATGCGATCATGTTACCAGTACTTGAAAAACGATTTCTGTTGAATATGTATTCCTCTCGCCTCTCAACACATGTACGTTTGACCTGACGTTATCACCATTTCATTCCACATGCGTAACGTGTGGAAATGAGGAGGTTAATGGGCGTATCACTTCTTATTCCCATCTGTACGCACTGCCAAATACCCGCGTGCTCAAATTCCATCCTTCACTACTACATCCACAATTCTAAGTAGAGTTGGCTTGTGTGGTCGGTCGGATTGTAAACATAGACTGAAGTGAACTTGTTTCCCATTTCTGTAATGGTCTTCCTCTTTCTTTCTCACATTCTTTAATTTGATTTATCCTATTCCGTTCCGACATTTAAATTCCTTCTAATGTTTTGTGTTTTGCGGCCTTATTTTCACCTGCAAAAAGACTTATCTATTTCATTCATTTCCTCCAACTATGCCATAGTATACCCTTATCAACCCCCAGACCCTGTCCTTACATTTTTTATGCCAACCGAGTCCCACTTTCATGCTTCCCCATCGACCCTCTCACTAAACCCTCCAGTGTCCAAACTCTCAATTCTTCCACCTCTTCCCAATTTTACTTAGGATTCTGCTCAACCCAATTGCTGTTTCAATCTGGGTTATGCCTGTACACTTTGCTTCTTCTCGTCCTACAGCCTTTTTACTTCAACCCCTTTCTGTAGCTTTAATTACTTTGAAAAGTTGATCTTTTCCCACAAATGTTTTGTACAGTCAGTCACCCCTTCTCTTTCTCTTTCGCTACCTTTATATTAACTATTTCCCCATCAATCAAAGTGTGGTATTCTTTACTTTTTGTTACAATTTAACACCAGTACAAGCCAAAATGCTCAGTAAACACACTGAACTGAGTGGAAAGTAACACTTATTTAATACATGAAACACAGGTAAATTTCTGACAAATGTATCTTCTCCAGAAGTCATGAACATAACATGAAAATGTACAAACGGAAATGCTCCAATTCTTTACAGATAGCAGCCGGTTTTCGATTTTGGGGAGGACAGGGATATCATCATAAAAACCCATGCAATACAGAGGTGGGAATGAGGTGGACAGGCGCAATACCTATTATTTCCAGCTCCATGTGATGCCTCTCCTCACACTTTTTTCGCTGCCTTCCCGTTTGGCCATTTTTTAAACTCGAGGAGACCTTGCTTAAATTTGTACTCCTTCACCTTTTTAATCCACTTTCCAGTCTTTCACGTAAGACTTTCGTCATACCTTTCATGTAATGGTGTAGCTGGGAATGAGGAGGAGGATGGGTGCGCAGCTTCTTATTCTCATTCTTTACAAGATCAAATTTGTATCTGCACCAATTCTGCCCTACACAAACATGCTTTTCTTTAAAGTTCACTTCTGTAGTTGACTGTAAATGTAATTCCAACAATACTGTGACCCCTTCTCTCCATGTATTATTTTCCATCCACCTCATTTCCATTTCTAGTTAACTAAATAGTAGCTTCCACTCTCTTTGTACATTCTTAACCCCCACCTATCCCATCCATTTGGTCTTTTCCAGTTCCCTATTTATCATTTTTGTTTTGCATGTTTTACCTCCTTTGTATTCCATTCTCTTCAGATTGTCTTGAAAGTCAGATTTCTCACATCTCTGATTCCCATTTGTCCTCTGTTGCATTAGCTTCCCATACCACCTCATTTTGCAGCTTTGGAGTTGGTATTCCATTACCCACCATTTTCCACAGCTTTCTTTCCTCTTCAGCCGTTTCCCTTCCTCTCATCCATTTATACCTCCTCATCTAACCTCAAGACATGTGTTTCAGTGTCTTTTCGGGCAATCCAGTCCCATTTTCTTGCTTCCTTGTTGTCGACATGTTATCTTTAGGTCCTTTGCCCTCTTTTTTTTTTAAGTTGCCGCTGCTCCTATTTCACAACATTCTTCTGTGTTCTTAAATTTCGAAGATTTCGCTTTTTGTTCCCCATTCTCCTTATGACATTTTGTTAAATTTCTTTCCTAGATCACATGTTTCAAATGTATACCAAGCTAGTCTGCTATATACGTTGTTGAATTCCTTTCAACATCAATAGTTATCCAATATTTCTGTCTGTCCAAATTCCTACTGCTACTCTAAGCCATTCATGACCTACCACTACAACTGTTACATCTTGATACATTTATGATTGGGGAGAGTGGTGATAAGCTCCCCTTTTTTTTTATATCCGCTCCACATATCAGAACCTCCTCAATGTTATGGTACAGGGTCACTTTAAGATTAACATGCTTAAATCTCACTAATGTCCTTTTCGCTTTGTGATGGCTTTCAGACCCATCTCATTTTCATCCCGATTTGTGTCCACACCTGACTTCCTATTCCTCCAATATGTCCCCACTGCCAGTCTTCCTCTGCCACATCTCTCTCCTTCCGTTTATCTGGCTTCAGTTTCCATCCTAATCAATGAATTTATCCTTCCTTATTGCTGCGTACCACAACGCGTACCATCTTTACCGCCGTCCCTCTCCCCATGTCTTCTTTCCACTTCTGCTGATTTTCAACCGCATATCCTGATCCAGTGACACAGATGTTAGGTTTCTAGCCATGCTTTTTTTAGTTAGTTGGTTGGTTTGCCTCGTGCCAGCTCCCACCCACCTTCCCCCCTCCCAACAGCTCCATTTTTTACCCAGTGCGTATTATTCATTAGTTTCTTTGCTTCTTCCTCTGAAAACATTACCCACATTTTCACACATTGTTCAAATTTTCCCCACCATTAGTCCACACCGATCTGCCATCTGCGCCATTTCTTCCCATTCCCTCTGCCTTACCTGTTTTTATACGAACTTCACCCGTTATGCTCGTTGTATTGTTTACAGACTTTACCTCTGGTGTCTGTGCGACAAATGGTTTGCTGCCGTGCTTCAGTAGAATCGTAAATGTTGTTGGCATCGGAGATTCTCAAACTTCTGTGATTGTCAAATTGAGTGGATGTCAAATAGCGCCAGACTAGAATTATATGAAAACACGAGTTTTAACATCGAAAAGTCTTGTGTAAAAGTGCGTGAAGTATGTTGCAGCATTGAATTCGCAGTCAAATTTGACCATTTCAATCACATTAGTGTAAAAACCAGAGAATTTCCCTTTTCTTGACCTATTTTATCGTGCTGTCGTTCTGGAGGTATGGTGAAGTGTAAGATCCTGTTCCCCCACTCAGCCTGAATGGTCATCCCCGTCTTCCATATAAAACTGTTATGGACATCACATCTGAATAATCAAAGAGGCATGGTGGAACCGACATCGGTTTACATTTATATCAGGCCACACAGCCTTTGCTGCAGAACAAATGTCTATCTCAAATCTGTGAGGATGCTTGTAACATTGAGATTTAGCCCATTGTTGGCACATTTTTTTGTGTGAGATTGAATATTTTTCTGTGACTGCTGCTTTTTTCAGACATAACAGAAAGCAGCGACACAGGTGAAGAGAAGCCGACGACTAAGGTATGGATTGACAATATACCTATATCTGTGGCAGAAACTAAATTGAACATTCATTAAAACAACTCAGCTGTGAACTGAGATCCTCGATTAATATGGAGAGAGCGAGAGACGCAGATAACAAATTAACGGTTTTCTTACAGGGCGTAGATTTGTCTACATCACTGTGCCTTCAACTCTTCTTGACAAATTCATAAAGATTAACATTTTCACAGCTAAAGTGTTTAACAAAGAACAGAAATTAGTGTCCAAACCAGTCTCCTGTTCACGTTGTTTGCAGTCAAACCACCATGTCTCTCAATGCACAGACGAGATTGTATGCAGGCAATGTAAGCAACCAGGGCACAAAAGAGGGGATGCAGTTTGTCAACTGTCTGACACACAAAAGAAAGACAGACACAGAAAAATGCGAGAAACCCAGTGTGCAGTCGAGCACAAACGAAAAATCCCCCGCTGCCATTAAAACAAAACAAATAAAACAGGGAACAGAATGTAATAGTAGTAAATCTGTTTGCAGAAGTGACAGGAGCAGACCCCTGTCTCGGCAGTCTACCCTCCTCTCCTCCCTGGACCGCTCCCCCCCGGGACAGATCAGCTACCCCCAAGCGGAACAGATCCAAAGAGCGAGACAGTCCGAGGCAGAGGACAGGCAAACAGCGCCGTTGTGACAACGGACGACCGGACAACCCGGCTACAACTTCCACGGGACCTGACGACCCCTCGCCCGAGCGCTGCACGAGTGAGCAGTGGCGATAGGACAGTCCTGCCGGCAACGAATGCATTACATCTGGCTTATGGTAATGTGGAAATTGTTAGGCCTACTAAATTGTTTTCATGGCTCGCTATCGTTTGTTATTACAGGAAGGATTTTTGAATGTTCCCCTCCCTGTTCTGTCTCATTTTTTGAAAAAGAAAGAAAAAAAAAAAGAAAAGGAGGAAGTGAAAAGAGGTAAGGGAAAAGAAAAAAGAAAATTTTCAAATGTCCCCTCCCCCTATTCTTCTTAAGCCCCCCCCCCCCCCCCCCCCCCCCCCCCCCGCTTTTTTTTTTTGTTTGGTTTTTTTTTCCTCCTGAATCTTGGTTCATTGATTTCAAGCCGAAATTCCTTATAATGGAAAAATTGCGTATAATTTCGTTGAACGCTAGGGGTCTAAAAACAGTTTGAAAAGGAAATCATTGTTTGCGTTTCTAAAGAAAAATCGTGTTGATATAGCATGTTTACAGGAATCGCATGTTACTATGTCTGATATGAGAACTTGGGAAAAGGAGTGGGGTGGTAAAATCTTCGCCAATGAAGGTACAAATAGAAGTAGAGACGAGGTTATCTTAGTTTCAAAGCATTTTTCTGGACAGGCTGACTTAGTACTTTCAGAACAAAGAATTTTGGTTGTGTCTGTGCGCAACGACACGAACCATTTAACTATTGCCAACACTTACGCTCCAAACAACAGTAACGAATAGGTTTGTCATTTTCAATATCTGACTGAAATTTTGAATATTTTGAACGGAGACTTGATACTTTTAGGTGATTTCAACTGTTCACTTATCACTGACCTAGATATAATATCCGGTAAACCCCATGACAAGTTAGAAACTGAAGCTTTAAATAAAAAACAAACGCGTTAGGTTTAACTGATATTTGGAGATTGCATCATCCAACTGAAAAAATCGTTTACTTGGAGTAGATCAAATCCGTTTATTGCACATCGACTAGATTACGTTTTTTCTTCTGAAGACATTCTACATTTTTGTTGTGTCAGACCACGTAACTGTCCCAGGCTCGGATCATAAATGTGTAGTGTTAGAATTAAACGGTGATAACAGTTTTGTTCGCGGTCCGGGATACTGGCGTTTTAACAACAGTTATTTAATAAACAAATCCTTTGTTGAAACATTAAACAGATTCTTAGATGACTTTGTCAAGGAAAATGAAGAGGTAAGTTGTATTGAAAAATGGGAGTTCTGCAAAGTGGAAATTAGAAATTTTTGCACTGAATTCGGCAAATCATTATCTTGTCAAAAACTGAATGAGTTCCTAACACTACAAATGCAGATAAAGAACTTTGAGGAAAAGCTAGTGACTGATCCTCGAAATAAAGAGTTACACTCAAATTACCTTATAGCAAAGCAGAAAATTGAAATTCTACAAATTGAGGAAACTAGGGTGCCCAGATCAGAGCTAGAATCAAAGGATTGACGAAGGAGAAAAGAACAGTAAATATTTCTGCAATTTTGAGAAAGCACGTGGTAAGAAAAATATCATTACTAGTTTGTGTAAAGAGACAGGAGAAATTATAATTGATCAAAGAGACATATTACAGGAACAAGTAGTGTTTTACAAACGTCTGTACAATCAAAAGACGAACATCGCTAATGTTAAAGATGCTGCCAACTCGTTTATGAAAGACGAATGTTTTTTTAGAAAATTAGACAAAGATGATGCAGATGCTTGTGAAGGCATTATCACCTTAGCAGAAACTACTGAAGCGCTAAAGAAAATGAAAAATGGTTCAGCTCCAGGCAGCGATGGCTTAACGACAGAATTCTTGAAATGTTTTTGGAACAAAATAGGCTGCATGATTACTAGCTCATTCAATGTGTCATTTCAAAAAGGAGAACTCTAATTCACACAAAAGCAAGGCATCATAACTCTCATTCACAAAGGTAAGGAATTAGACAGAGACAAACTTAACAATTGGAGACCTATCACTTTAACAACTCAGACTAGAAAGTTTTGGCTAAAGTTATGGCAAAAAGATTAGGGAAAGTTATTTGTGGATTAATTGATGAAGACCAAGTGGGATACATTAAAGGTAGAAATATTACAACTGTTCCCTCATGTCAAAACTCGATTACTGTAACAGCATTCTTGCCAGTCTTCCCGCTGTCGATATAAACCGACTTCAACGTATACAAAACAACGCAGCCAGACTTGTTTTCCAAAGTCCAAAAGAACCCACACTACACCTCTGTTAGTTAGACTACATTGGCTTCCCATTCATGCGCGCATTCAGTATAAACTCGCAACACTTGCCTTCCGACACTTTGATGAAACATTGCCTGCTTATCTTTCCAACACACTTGTTACTTATCAACCCTCTCGCACTCTCCGCTCTAGCAGTGACAAACTTCTCAAGCTTCCCCGCATGAAACTGAAATCCTTTGGCCAACGTTCTTTCAGTTATCAAGCCCCCTTGTCTGGAACTCCCTCCCCTCCCAGCTCCGCTCTTCACAGACTCTCTCTGCGTTCAAATCTGGTCTCAAAACGCATCTCTTTCAGAAGTCCTTTTGTCTTTCTACATAGCGTACGAGTTAATGCGTGTTTCCCATGCATTCTCCATCCTTTTGCCTCTTGTATGTGCACGCGCGCTTCCGTGCCTGAGTGCTTGTGTACTTTTGCGTGTGTGCGTTCGTGTGTGTGCGTTTACGCGCGTGGGTTTTTGTTGCTTCGTGTTGAGTTTGCCTTTTGTGTGTGTGTGTGTGTGTGTGGGTGGGTGGGTGGGTGCTCCCTTCTGCATGTTTCATATTGTATCCCGTGCAGTGTTCACGAAATTGGAGTCGGGGAGGGGGGGGGGGGATAGGGCTGGTTCTTTTCTTCTATTCCCAAATTCTTGTCGAGCGTTGTTCATATAATGTCATGTGTGTGGGGTGGCGGTGTGTGTGTGTGGGGGGGGTGGGGGGGGGGGGGGGGGGGGGGGGGGGGGGGGGGGGAGGGGGGGGAGGATAGAGTGGGGGGGATGTGGCTTGTTCATCTGTTTTAGTGCTTGCTTGTGACCTATTGTTTTGATGCCTTTTTCTCAGTATTGTGCAATGTTTATGGAAACTTTTATTTTTCCTGTATTGTGAAGCGCTCTGAGGATGAGTCTTCTTCTCTCATCGAAGAGCGCTATATAAGCTCGATTTATTATTATTATTATTATTATGTAATAAATTATCTAAATAAAACAGGAAAAACAGGTTACTTACTAGCATTAGACTACTACAAAGCTTTTGATTCCATTTCTAAAACATATCTTTTACATTCGTTTGACATGTTTGGTTTTGGTGTTGATTTTCAAAGATGGATACGTGTGTTGACTAACAATACCCAAAGTTGCATTAATTATGGTGGATGGTTGTCTGAGCCGTTTGGTGTAAACTGCGGTGTTAGACAAGGCTGTCCTTTCTCTCCTTTGGCATTCGTCTTGGCCTTAGAACTATTAGCAATAAAAATCAGGATCAGTGAAATATCTGGCATCGAAGCGCCAGTCATAAACCGATCAAAAAATGAATGTATCAAAATAAAACAAATGGCCGATGATACCACATTATTTCTTAAAAATGGAGATCTGATTAGGTGCTACGGTATCTTGAAAACGATTGAAAACTTCTCCGGTCTGAAACTGAACATCAATAAAACTAAAACATTAAGAATGGGCAGACAGCTAGACGAACACAATATTCCTTTTTCAATGGTTGATAGAATTAAAATCTTAGGGGTGTATTTTCAAAGAGATAAGACGGCTAAACATATTGAAGAAAATTGGAAGCAGAAAGTTGCAAACATTCAAAGAATGACACAGGATTGGAGTAAAAGAGATATTAGTATTCATGGTAAAGTTCTGGTAATCAAAACATTTTTAATCAGTCAACTGATATATGTTATGCAATCAATTGGTATTCCAGAAAATGTTTTAAAGGACATTAATACGATGTTGTACAAATTCGTTTGGCAACGAAAATATACCAATCGTAAGGCTTTCGAAAAAGTGAAAAGTAAAGTGATGGAATTAGAATATGGAAAGGGTGATTTGAATATGGTTAACATTATTGATCTCCAAAAGTGTTTCTATTTGCAATGGGCTGGAAATCTATTCTCCTCAGAACAGAACTGGAGTACCATACCAAAATGGCACTTGAATAAAATACTAAAGAATGATAGTATATTCATGATTAATTGTAGATCAAAACATGTACATTGTATAGACCATTTGGAAAATGAATTCTGGAAAGCAGTGATTATTACATATTTAGATATTAAGAGAGAGAAAAAAATCGAAGAGATAAAACCATCCAATATGTGTGATCAGTTATTATTCTATAATGATTTAATTAAATACAAAGGAACTTTAAACTGTCAATTGTTTTCATATAATGTAATATTTGTGTTACTGTAGCCGCCAGGTAAATTACTTGTGTATTGTCATTTTGCAGAGCACACTATAAGCGTTCAGCTTGTTGCTGCTCACTTTGTATTGTGTAAATATTGTACTTACCTGTGATTAAAGATTTGTTTAAACCAAAGGAAAGGTGCTGTTCTTCCACAAGTGGAAAGAAAAGGGAATACAACATGTGAGAAATCTTCATTTCAACGAACGTAGACTGCTGCATTTAGAAGAGGTGGAAACACTACTAGGATATAAAAGTGCAGACACATTATTTGAATATAACGCCGTGTGCAACGCCATTCCAGCAGTATGGCTGGAATGGATACGAACAAACATGATCTCTCTAGATACTCGGGAGCCACTTTCTTGTGAAGCAAGTTTAATGTAAAACCCAAAGAATACATAAAATATTGGAAAGAAATAATACCACGAAAACCTTACCTCATGCTAATGCCTTCTGGCGCAGAAAGCTTGGTGTTCAATTAGAGAAAAACGTATGGTTGATTCCAAGAGAATCCACAAAGGAAACCAGACTATACGAGCTTCAGTGGAAGAAAAATCACACCATCTATCCCACAAATATTCTTCTTCAGAAAATGAAATTAACAGAAACCAATAAATGCGATAACTATGTCATTGACATTGACTTTATGGAACATTTCTTTTATTATTGCCCACCCGTGTACAGACTGTGGGAAGAAATAGAAAGGTTCATACCAACTATGGTTGGAAAAACGCTAAAACTGTCGTTGGCTGGCGCTATGTTTGGTGTGCAAAATAAAAAATTCAACAAGATTGAAAGAGCAGCAGTTAATCATATTCTTTTAATAGCTAAAATGTGCATTAGTATAGCTCGAAAAACAAAAGCGTTGCTTGCTCTACAAGTCATATTTGAACAACACTTGCAACTGAGAAAAAAAGTATATACCGTTCTTACAATCTTATTGAAATATGTTAAATAATTACAATGGCCAGTGTCTCTAAGATAATGATGCTATCATAAATGACATGATTCACATATAATAACTTAGAATTTAAAAAAATGAAAAGGTACACCCACACCCACAAGTATACACACTCACGTAAGTTCACATACATGCACGCGCACGCGCACACGCACACGCACACGCACACACACACACACACACACACACACACGCTCACGCTCACGCTCACACACACACGCACATACACACACACATATGAACCCGCGCGAGTGCGCGCACACACTTTTTTTCTCTTAATTCTATGAATACTTTATTTCCCTTATGTTGATTTAATTGTAACCGTTTGTTAGAATGAAGTGATCACAGCAGAACGAAAGTGTCAGTACACCACACATCGGTACATAAACAAACCCAGACATTTTGTATCATTCTCCTACACACTAAAACTATCAATTGTCCATCGGTAATGTACACACAGATTCTGCATGGTGAGCGTGAGTCAAGAAAGAATGGAAAAGGGGAAAGATGAAGAAGAAAAAGACCGCCTTAAAAAAAAAGGGGGAAAAAAAAGGAAAAAAAAACAAAACAAAAAGGAAAAAAAAGAAGTAAAGGCGGGTGGTGGTGGGGGAAAAAAAGCACACTGCAAATTCTTTCGATTTTGGTTTACATTCAGTGATTGAGATGAATCGTGTTCTTTGTACTGCAAAGCCGTATTAGCGCGTTTTGACACCGAAAATGTGTGCTCATACGCTTTTAAATATTCAAACTCGCGTTGTTTGGGCTCAAAATTTTCAGTTGCTCACATCTTTGCGCGCGTCTTTGGATGGAAGAGATAGGGCTGTGGGAAGGGAGTGGAGGGACTCTGTGCTGGGGATTTGGGGGATGGGGTTTCAGATCTATTCCCACCTGAGAGGCGAAAGAAGATAACGATGTGAACGGTTTTAAAGTTTCTTTCTCCTTTCTTCGTTCTCTTCTATGTTTGAACCTTTTTGCTTTTTCTCTTGGATGCTCCCCACAGACCCTGTCCCATTTTCTGTTTCGTGTTATGTTTACACTTCTGCTGGCTCAAAGCTGAATTTTAACATTTTGAGTGGGTTTGTCGAGTCATTCTCTCTCTCTCTCTCTCTCTCTCTCTCTCTCTCTCTCTCTCTCTCTCTCTCTCTCTTTTGTGCGTGCGCGCGCGCGTGTACGTGCGTGCGTGCATGCGACTGTGAAAGGATGGCGCAACTAGTTGCGCGATTTGCTCTCTAACTACAGTTCAAACTGTTTTGTTCTCTGAGCAGCCGACGCGGAAGACCGAGTAATGGCTCAAACCTCTTTTCTGTTTGCTGTCTGATTCACAACTGACTGAGGGTTACAGCGAACAGCAATCAGTTCACATACACATGAGTATCATCCCCGTGCTGTTGTCAGCAGGCTGATTACGGTGAACACACATCACATACGTCACGTCACACAAGCGTTCTGGTCTATGGCTATCCATTACCCTTTGACCTTAATAAGCATCTCTTTAGCTATCGTTTTGTCATTGTCGTCATGGCGATAGCGAGTTTCTTGCCCATAACAAAATAACCACGATCCACCACAATTTGTGTGTGTGTGTGTGTGTGTGTGTGTGTGTGTAATGGGCACACGTAAAGAAGAAACATTCCAATCACAAACATTAACTCTGTGCACAAACAGCATACAAGGTTGAAAAAAACAGTTACATAACTTCTCGTCTCAAAACCATCAAATCATGACATTCAGAGAAAGCAAATTACACAGATGAATTATCATATCACATTGTTCTGATAAGATTGCAAGGTCGCCGATAGCATGTAAATAGACAAGAAAGAAATATACAGGATTTAACCGCTGACCCCCTATTAGTTTCACACTAAGGGAACAATTTTGTTCGGTAGCATGCATTATTCATCTCCAAGGACGGTCATATTTACATTTTATATGTGTAGCCAACCTTCTTAAACATGTTCACAAATGAAATATTTTCTCATTAGAACCATCAGATTTAGCATGTCATCGGTTTTCGTTTATTCATCGGTGCTGAATAATACGGTCTCCACATTAAGGGACAGTAATTTACGGGATGAACGCTCAACGTTCAGAACTCATCCGAGTTCTTCCCAGAAAGTACTTGTAAGCTTACGTCCCCACGGGTAGAGATGAAATGAATCTTTCTGTTGCAGAAATTACATTTGTCACCATAGTTATTTTGCATACTTCAAGCATATTTTTAACCGAAACCATTTTAGTTTTCTTCCTATCAGTAACTGGGTAGAAGAATCCATAGGCACACAAACTTCGACAGCACCAGTAATATAAACAACACTTATCTGATGGCGTTCTTTTTTTTTCTTAGTCTTTTTGACCATATTTTGCATATTTTGAACGGGGTTTGAACTCCTGAAAATCTTTCTGCCAAATTTATTTGTCATATCTGACAGACCTATTCATAAATAACACCCTTGAATGTGGAATTTTGAAGGTTGCCATCTCGAAACGTTTTTAATCATAAGGAGGTTGACCGTTTTCGCGGAATTTGTCTACATGTTTAACCAAACATTGAACTCTTTCCATATGTGAATTTTAGCCCAGATATTTGCTCAGATTCAAACCTTTTCACATGACCTGTTATCTCCTATTGTGAAACGTAGCATTGTATGCATGCTGATTTATCCTAAATTCTGTATTTTCTATCTGTATGCATTTGATACTTGCCTTATTTTACCCTGTCTGTAATGCATACCGAAGCGATTTTGCAAATTACAAAGTGAGTTAGTTCTCCAAATCTTCAAGAACTCTCATGCTGTCTCTGCTTTCGGAAGACCAATTGTTATTCCTTCCTTCTGTGTTATTGGCATTTCTCCATTATTGTATCACTTACCTTAAGAATGGACTACAAAAGATCCCAGTTGTCTCCTGTAGAATGTAAAGAAGTCTACTCTCATAATACCTGTTACAGGACTTTCTCATCATTTTCCACATTTTAAGGACTTTGGTATGTTCTTCTAAACTGATATCATAAAAATGATACAGACCAAACAGCATCGCAACCGATTTTCAGAAAAAAAAAAACGCTTAAAATATACATTTTTTGGGGTCAAAATCTTATAGCCTCTATTTCAAAAACTGACATGAATGCGAAATGCTGTTATCCACTTTGCGAAACACCAGAAATGCTTTTCCGGATATATCAAATACACAGTCAAAAGATACACCCGAAAGTGCGATCCAGAGGAGTACTGTCTTCAACTGCCGGACACCAGATATACAAGTGCAGATACATTAGATACACACACATTTACGCACGCACGCACGCACACACACACACACACACACACACACACACACACACACACACACACACACACACACGCCAAACACTAGATATACAAATGCAGATACATTAGATACACACACACACACACACACACACACACACACACACACACACACACACACACACACACACAAGCTGTCTTACAAGCTTTAAAATATTCTCATACAAGAGTGAGAGGAGAAATGATATCAGAGATATACTATTTAATTCATTTTTTATCTTTATGTGGTTCTTCTATTGACTTTTGTTGGATTCCATCACATTGTGGTTTAGCAGCAAATGAAAGGGTTGATCGGTTAGCCAAAAAAAAGTGCAGCGAAGGAAAAGAGCTCTACAAAAATAAATATTCCTTTATCCTTGTATGAAAATTACAGCCTTTTAGGTAAAGCATCATGGGATTCGGTGATATGAAGACAAAAAGAGTGTCCAAACATAATAAAGGACAAGGGAAAATTCTTTAAGGAGCTTGTAAAATATAAAACGGGACACAATCTCCATCAGGAACGGATTTTGAAGAGTCTGATCTTTAGACTCAGACTTGATGCATACAAAACAAAATATTGTAAAAATGTCACTTGCATTTGTGGCCAGAATATTCCACCATTGCATGTCATCTTTCTTTGCAGAAATACTTAAAAAATATTTACCTACTTGGTTATTAAGTTTGAACCCATCAATCGCGAATTTTTGGGACATTTTTGGGAACGAAGCGAAGGCTATGGAAGTTGTTAGGGCAATTGTTAAGAGTCCAGTTGGACATTCACTTTGATTCTCGAGTTATTTGTTGATTTTACTCTCTTATTTCAATGCTTAAAATGTTTTGTTTCTTTACAAATGTTCAGATATGAATCCAGGCTAAAGTAGTTTACCGTTATGCTGGTAGATTAGAATGGGGTTAAAGTGATGGTCACTTATTGGTACCTCATTAATTAAATAGACTATGCATGCAAAGATTAGCATACTACACTACCTCCACACTCCATACGCTTTTAATGACATTTTAAAAACAACACACACACACACACATTTATGCCCGCCCCCCCCCCCCCCCCCCACCACACACACACACACGCGCGCGACATACACACACACCGGCCCCTTTTACATGTGTTCTTTTGTTTTGTCTTTGTTTGTTTGTTTGCCTGTTCGTTTGTCTCTTGTTTTTGTCTAAGATCACTGTAAAATGGATAGACATTAAATTAAAGAACGAACGAACACACACACACACACACACACACCCCACACACACACACACACGCACACACGCACACACGCACACGCACAACACACACACACACACACACACACACACACACACACACACACACACACACAGACACAGAGTACTGGTTCATTGAAGTGACTCAACTTTGCAGTGATAGCGAACACAATTTTTTTTTGTTCCCGTTGAAAGAAAAGTATCGAACGGTGAAAAATACAACGATTTGGCAACTAAGTACCTGAACTGATCGATTCCAAAATATCAACAGCCCACAGAATTACACCGTGTTGCTGATTTTGATCGTACATGATAGTACTTGTTTACGGCGAACGCTGTCAACTTGAACGCGGTAAAAATCGACGAATTAGTCTTTTCGTCTTTATGGAAATAAATCTTAAATAAATGTTAGCGAACCGCCCAGAGAACGTGGACAAACGAGTCACAAGACGAAACACAACGCGTTTCGACCTCTTAGGTCTTCATCGGGTGAGACATAAACGAATAAAACAACGAAAATTCACTTAGCTTTGATCGCTTCAGATCACTTCACAGGGTTCAGCGCAAGGAAGGGCGCTGAACCCTGTGAAGTGATCTGAAGCGATCAAAGCTAAGTGAATTTTCGTTGTTTTATTCGTTTATGTCTCACCCGATGAAGACCTAAGAGGTCGAAACGCGTTGTGTTTCGTCTTGTGACTCGTTTGTCCACGTTCTCTGGGCGGTTCGCTAACATTTATTTAAGATTTGTTTAGATATCCGCCTGCAGTCGTCTGGCTTTGCAACTACGTCTTTATGGAAACCAAAACACAACAAACAGCACGGACGAAAGAGAGACAGACACACAGACAGACACACAGACAGAAGTGGGGGTGGATGGGGGGGGGGGGGATTTGACTGTAGAAAATGACGGGGAACGGCGAACAAAGAGGGAAGCGAGTGGAGTCGAAGGCAGTGCGGATCAGGATCTGACCAGAAAAATAGGAATACACTAATGGGAACCTACTGACTAAACGTCGTCTTTACCTGGCTTTTATGAGGGATAATTTGTCCTCTTCTGACGTCATATCCAGCTTCTGTCTGTCTTGTCAGTCTGTCTGTCTCAATTTGTCACTCTCCCTTACTTCTGAAAAGAGTCGTATGTCACTGCAGTCGAAACTATACATTACTGTCTTCGCCCCTCTTTTACTTTTAGCCGCTATTAAGGTTTGAATAAATCATTGGAGTCGGTGTCAGAAATTCGCTTTGTGTGTGTGTGTGTGTGTTTTGTGTGTGTGTGTGTGTGTGTGTGTGTGTGTGTCCATCTTTGTCTCTGCATCTGACTGTATGTGTCTCTCTGTATGTTTTTTTTTTCTGTCTGTCTATCTCTGTCTCTTTCTATCTGTGTATCTGTCTGTCTCCCTCCCTCCCTCCCTCTCTCTCTCTCTCTCTCTCTCTCTCTCTCTCTCTC
>CM065718.1:20612138-20657138 GCA_033310375.1 Conus canariensis
CCGAGACCTCACTGTAAAGATAAGTTCAGTGCGTGCTTTCTGCCCTAGTTGGACTGAAGTAAATTATCTGATCGTTGCATATTAACAACGCAGCATGCTCATAAATCCGCCGTCAAGATCGTCCACATGAAGGAAGCTAACATGTAAAAACATGTTTCAGTATAGTTGAGCGCTGGTCGCCCGTTGGCCATGCTGCACACAATGTCGTCATTTATTTGCAACACTTACTGTTAAAACTTTTTAAAGTAATCGCCAAGATATTACTTAAAATACCAATCGTGCAAACAGACCCGACTTTATACTTGCATTCCACAAATTTACAGCCAAACGATCGAGTTTACGACATACCGAAAAGTAGGGAAAACATTTATGAATTTGCGTAGTATTTTATTCCAAGCCGCTGTATAGTCTTCGGCCTTTGTATCTATTTGAAATAACGAAGAAACAGCTTTCAACGTCAGAATGAAACTTTCAGAACAAAGAAGGTAGCAGGACCAACACAAGGTCGATGGAGCAAGTTTACACGTGAAGTTGCCATTCGCAGTGCACCGAATATTGTCGCACTGAGAATGCGTCGTCTACTTCCCTTTGAAAAACATAGAGGAAATGTTACTTTCATTAATCACAATGCAGCTGGGGAATTTTTTTTTCTGTTCTTTGGCTGATGCCGAAATCGAAAAATTTATTTTCTGATTTCAGAACAACCTCATTCTCTGTCATGGCTTGCGATGTGTTTATCCGTGACATGAAAGCCAAAAATACTTCTTTGAAGATGAAGAAATAGTTACATCTTAGTAAATGTACTCTTTAATCTCATCGGAGTATCAATCTTTGCTCGCATGCCTCCTTTTTGTAACATAGATGACTTTCATCTTACTCTCTATTAATTTTTTTTCTTCTTTTTTTTCTTTAGATTCATTTTTAACTTGCATGATGTCTCAACTTTCATTTCACTTAAAATGAGCAGTTTCTCCTTGATTTTCAGTTACGAGTACTCTCCCTTCTTAAAGCATGAAAAGTATAACAATGCATACTACATCTCTAAGTCATGATGGTTATGGTTCGACCGATCACGGACGGAGAGCGTCACTGACTTCCTATCCAACATCGACTACAGTGCAAAAACAACTCCGGGAGTGTGACTGGAGTGTGTGTGTGTGTGTGTGTGTGTGTGTGTGTGTGTGTGTGTGTGTGTGTGTGTGTGTGTGTGTGCGCGCGCGCGTGCGTGCGTGCGCGCGTGCGTGCGTGTGTGCGTGCGTGCGTGCGTGTGTGTGCTGTGGTGTTTTGTCGAGTGGGTTATGCCACAAAGCAGTCATTGCCGTCAGTAGGACTTAGTATTAGAATCCCGCGTATATCAGATACAGCAGGCAGGCATCTCTGAACACCGCCAAGTGACTCAGCAGCAGCGTAGTGTCTCCTCAGGCGGGGTGCCCTCGGACGATCTGGTACTGGTTGCTTTCTGTGCGGACTATTGATGCCGGTGAAGCTGCAAAAGGACTTACTAGCGTGCAGCTGTGCGTACAGGAAGCAGATGAAGACTGTGGGTGCACTGGCTCTGACATATATGGAAAATGATACCCCAAACAAACAAAGAAAGAAACAAAGCAAAACAAACAAACAAAGCAAAACGAACGAAACAAAGCAAAAACAGGCTCCGAACTTCCTGTTTCTCTTGCCATGTTAAATCTGGAGCTGCACGTCAGAAAACAATTGGCATGGAAGACACGAACGGCCTGGGTGTTTTTGCTTGAATGTACGTGTGCGAATGCACGTTTAACAGATTCCGTTAACACATTACTGCTGCTGCTGCCGTTGCTACTACTACTATTACTACAATTTCTACTACTACTACTGCTACTACTCCTGCTGCTGCTGCTGCTACTACTACTAGTGCTACTGCTTCTACAATTACTACAACTACTGCTACTATTACTACTACTGCTGCTGCTACTTCTGCTGCTGCTGCTGCTGCTACTACTACTACTACTACTTACTACTACTACTACTACATACTATCATCATCATCATCATCATTATTATTATTACTACTATTATTATTATCATTATCATCATCATCATCATCATCATCATCATCGTCATCATCATCATTGTTATCATCATTATTGTTATAATTACTTTTATTACGCTAACTCACAGGTCTGACTTACAAGGCCAAGCCTTAGCGCTACGTAACGAATGAGTGGCTACGCACTGATTTCACCAGAGCTACAGGTCTCTTGTTTCCTGACAATGAGCCGGGGGGTAACCCCCCCCCCCCCACCCACCCACCCACCCAACCCCTTCATCCTCCTGCTGTCAGACTTCCAGAGTTCTCAGCGCCAGTTGATAGTCCTCCAAGGCTATAGGTGTCGAAACATCTCCCTCGACAGGCTGTATGGTAGATTACAGGTTTTTCCCAAACGAACAACATATCGTAGAAGCACTTTTCTCTTTACCTCGGGAGAAAAATAGAACACTCCAGTGGATGGAAGCGATGACCGTGTGGTAATGGTGTGGTAATGCTTTTATAACATAGATTAATGGTCCCCTGTGCAACTGGGGCCTTCGGAAGATTGAAGCACATATAAAGAGTAGATGGGAGACACTGGGAAGTGGAGGGAGAAGGGGTGGGATTGGTAGATGAACGAGGGAGGAGGAGGAGGAAGAGGAGGAGGTGGAATGGGGCAAATGGAGATGGCAGTGAAATCTTGGGAAGATGGAGTGCAAATGGCGTATGGTTCTCAACCATAAAACGAAACGGAGAGTAGTGGAGGCCATTCGTACAGGACACAAACGCTAATGGCTTCGCTGAGGCTATCAGAACATTGGTGCAAGAGCTTGCTTGCTTTCTTAGAAACGCCTGTGACAAATAAATGGATTTTAAAAAAAAACAAATAAAAAAGAACTCTCAGGTAATCACAAAAGCAAACAAATATCCATACAATGTGCAACTCTTTTCACTTTGCGGGAAAGAATACATAGGCGTGCCTTAAAAGAAATGAACAATATACGCTGCCGGTTTTAAATTCGGGCAGTGACACACAAACAAAAGCCCAAACCACTTCACAGAACAACATTTCGCTGATTCCCAGATGATTCCAGACAGCGAGAAACACGGGAGATGTGTTTCAGAATTACGAAGAAAATGAAGAAAGAAAATTGCTAATCCTAGAGGAAGTAGGCATCGATAGCTCAAGACGGGCAGCGATGAAGATTTTTTTTGGAATGGAATCGATGTATCTCATTGTGCGCATATGTAAAAAATCAGCTAAAGAAAGACTAGGCCCCTTCAGACTCACGTGTGATCTAGCCAGAGACATGCAGAAATGGAAAATGTGTGCAAAATGAGAGAGAGAGAGAGAGAGAGAGAGAGAGAGAGAGAGAGAGAGAGAGAGAGAGAGAGAGAGAGAGAGATTTACTTGGCACCAGGTGCCAGAAACTGAAAGAGCTGGTGAAGAGACCTGTGGAACAATCTTCGCGTGAACGGAGAAGCGGATACGGTTGAACTTGGGAATTTGGAGGCTGGGGACAAAATCTAATTAACAGCAGACACATGTACACCTTGCTACCATTATGCTTCCTCAGCCTTAATGATAGTTTTTCAAAGTCCTTCAGATCCCCCCCCCCCTCCCCCTTTTTTTTACACTTTCTTTTGTAATGTTACCTGGAATGTCAAAACCTTTATCGCATATGAGTGAATGCACATGCTAGTAGGCGTGCGGACACACATGAGAGCGCGTGCACATTCAAGCGCACATTCAAGTGTGTGTGTGTGTGTGTGTGTGCGTGCGTGCGTGCGTGCGTGCGTGCGTGCGTGCGTGCGTGCGTGCGTGCGTGCGTGCGTGCGTGCGTGCGTGCGTGCGTGCGTGGTGTGTGTGTGTGTGTGTGTGTGTGTGTGTGTGTGTGTGTGTGTGTGCGCGTTGTTTTTTTTTGTTGTTGTTGTTTTTTCGACCGTTATGCGAAGCAAAATTCATGCACACCATTACTGTTTTTTTTCTTTCTCCACTGTAAACGAACAGAGTATGATTGAATGGAACAGAACGGCACTGAATAAGCTGTTCATCAATAAATCTGACTTGTCAAGGGATGAAATGTCTCTGATCACGGACTGAATAGCTACACACTAGATTCGACGCTTCTGAGAGAGAGAGAGAGAGAGAGAGAGAGAGAGAGAGAGAGAGAGAGAGAGAGAGAGAGAGAGAGAGAGATTCAGATCAGATAAATTAATCATTTAAGGCCATAGCTCCATATGAAAGGGGCGATAACAATATTGCAAGAAAATATCATAAAGGCAGCAGTATCAGGAGTCCTTACAATTACAAAATGCAGTCAATCAAGAAAGCAATGTTTCTCTTAACTGGAAAGCTTTATATACATAAAGAACTAAACTGCGAATTACACTCTCTTTTTCTGATGACATCAGCAAGGAAAAACGAAACATTCATGGTTGGTTATAAAATTTTGTAGGTATTAGCTGCAAACGGAGATTACTATAAGCAGGGCACTGCAGGACAAAATGAACTTCATCCTCGACTGATTCTTTACAAAGGGGTCAGAGCAATTCATTGTAACTCGTATTTATGTAGAGATTAGCATGTACATTAATATCAGAGATTCCAAATCTAAATCTAGTGAAAGTAAATCGTAAGTGCATTTTCATATTAAACAAAAGGTAATTCTTAACTAAATGTGAGGAACTGTAAACTCTGTACACATCAAATCTGTTACTTGATTGAATGTGACTTTCCCACGCTTGCCATCTACTGTCGATCAATCTTTGTCGAGTTGTTTGGATAAACTTACGTTCTTCTCCTACTCCTTGGTATATCCATGCATATCCTAATCCCAGCTCACACAAACAGATACGGACATTTGAAACCCAATTACTTTTGCCCCTTGAGTCGAGATCAAGTAGTGTATTGTACGCTTTTCGTGGTAATCTACCATTTGTCATGTTTAATAACTTTAACCAGTAGCGGATACTTTTAACTGCAGAATTTATATATATATTGGATACCTATTTGTTTCTCCGTATATTAAATCATTTGGCGTTCTAAGTTCTACACCAAAAAACTTTTTTTAACCCAGTCAAATGAACCGATTCACAATGAACCACAGCATTCTTATCTAAACCCCATAGCTCCGAACCATACTGCACAATGGGTTGTATCTGTGCATAAAAAATGTTGACAAACACTTCTAAGGAATTATTATGAAACACAAACAATTTCTTCATAACACATAATAATACATTCCTAGCCCTACTAGAAAGGTCTTTATATGCTGCAGCAAAACTCAGCCGGGTAGAAAAAATTATGCCGAGATATTTATAAACGTTTACAACGGGCATGGCAGTACCATCATACAGCCATTTCTCGGTTGCAGCCAGGTAACCTCCCTTCCTAAAGACAATAATCTTACTTTTATCAAAATTGACCTTCAATTCTAATTTATCAGCTGAGTATTTCAAATTATTTAGTTGTCACTGCAGACTAACAACAGTCTCCGAGAGCAGAGCTACATCATCTGCTAGTAATAAAATAAAGAGTTCTGTAAGATCGTTTGTAAACCTAGAACCATGCCTACCGTTTTCTACTGTTTCAGTTGCAAGCTCGTTGATATATAATGAAAATGAAATAGGACTGCACACATCTCCTTGTTTTACTCCTCTAGTGCACGCTATAAAGTCAGTTAATTTATTGCCACTTCTTATCCTTGTTTTAACTGCATTGTACATACTACGAATACATTTAAACAATTTTCCACTAATACCGTTTTTCATCAATACAGGCCACAGTTGAATTTCGATTGATCGAGTCAAACGCTTTTACAAAATCAATAAATGCTACGTATAACTTGCGGTTAAAAGAAAACTGCTTTTGAATCAAGGCAAGAAGGTTATACATATGATCAACAGTCGAGTATCCACGTTTAAATCCAGCCTGATGTTCGCCAGTTATGTTATGCTCTTCTACATATTCCTGGAGTCTTGAGTTGATAATAGCACTAAATACTTTGCTACTTATATCAAACAACGAAATACCTCGGTAACTATTCACATTGTTCACATTCCCTTTTTTATATAGTGGAAGGGTTATAGACTCACACCAAGACTCAGGAAAAATACCCTTCTGAAGCAATGCATTAAAAAACATGACAAAAAAGTCTATAATTTCTTCGCACTGTGCTTTAACAAATTCTCCAATAATTCCGTTAGGACCTGCAGCCTTGCCAGATTTCAATTTCTTAAGTGCAAGCAAAACTTCGTCTCTTGAAATAGGACGGTCAGTTAACTCATTTTCCGCATTTGGTAGAACGTAATCAGATTCATTTGGTAAATCTTTGTTCAGTAAGGACTCAAAATGTTGGAACCATTCCTCCAATGGAATATTATTCTTAGGTTGTTTACGTTTCACTGAATTTTTTTTTTCATGCAGTTTCAAAAATTTTTTAATTATGAGCAGATACCACAAGCTCTTCTAGTCTACTATTATCAAACATTCGTTTTTTTCTAACTAACAAATTTTTGTATTCTCTCCTAGCCCTTACATACAGATTTTTATCATTCTTATCCAAAGTTCTACGAAATATTCCCAACAAAGTACGCACTTTTTTCTTGTTAACATGACATTCTGCGTCAAACCATCCCTCTTTACATTTAGTCTGACCCATCTTTATTGTTCTTTTCATGCATGTGGCAAATGTTCTTATACAATCGTTAAACAGATTCAAAGCTTCATTGATATTTACATCAATTAACTCTATGGCATTTTTTTTAGTCTACTGCGATTTCCTGCTTCACAGAGTTTACCATAAAAGATCTGACTGTACTGTTCATTCCACATAACCTTTTCAATAATTTGTATCTCCTTATCATCATTTCTGTTGAACACATTCTGAACCGAAAGGGCAAGACCAAGAGGACAATGGTCAGATTCAATGCGGTCAACAACATTCATTTCACACGAATCACAAATGATGTCATAAAAATCATTAGACAAAATGAAATAATCATTCACGCTACATCCATTTTCACCAATATATGTGTAGCGACCTTTTTGGTCGCCATTACATAAACCATTGGAACAACTAGATCAAGGGCAGTACACATATTAATCAACAATTTTCCATAAGTGTTTACCTGTGTATCTTGAGAGTGACGATTAGAATGTTTAGTGCTGTCTTCAAAATGAGGTATATGATTCTTTACTGGTCGAGGCGGAGGAAGAGTTGAAATACGGCTGTTCAGATCACCACAGATCATACCATAAACATCATCCAGTGTTAGTAATAAGTCAGTCAAACAATCTTCAAGTATTGTAATCCCCTGATCGTAACCAAAATAACCATAGAAAGGAGAACTTTCCGGTGGAATACACACGCATACATATAGAACGTCACAAGAGCAGCCAAATAAACGCTTATCAAGAACGAAAGCACACATATTTTCATACTTAACGTTCAGTTGACGTACAAACGGACAAAACTCCTTTTTTATTAAACAAATTATTCCCCCTCAGTTTCTCCCTTGACTAGTAAATTTTACAGAGGGCTTACAATACATTTCAAATTGAACGAATGAACTGGAATCCCAGTCTTTTTCAGAAGTCTCCACCAGGCAAACAAAATCGAAAGAAGAAACATAAAAGAAAAAGTCATTAAATATTAACCTTGAACGTAAACCATTGACGTTCCAATGGGGCGTACGTTCCTCGTGCAAGGTGTCAGGTTGCTGGTGTCACGTCGTCCTCAGTTTTTGACTATTTGCGGTAGATTTAAAGTCTGAACCTTCTTCAGAATCGGTGACCTACGACCTATGCCATCATGCCATCGGCGCATTTAGATTTCAGGATGACATGAGGAACATTTATACCAATATTCATCAGTTTTATGTGGAGGAGGGCTGTTGTGAAGAAGGCAAAACGGATAGCCATGTTAAGACCACGAGCCGCACGGCCGGTGCTCTGCTTGGACTGACCCTCGTTCTGTTGTTCTGGGGGGACAATTCCTTTCTGCATCGGGGCGAAGGCAAATTACTTCTGCGCTGTGGAGACATCGAGTCAAACCCCGGCCCCAACCCCGATCAAGGCAACCCTTCGTCGGCTGGCAATACGCGGCAGACCCGGCTCTCCACCTCTTATCCCTCACGCTCTACCAAGGAAGCTTCTGTGGCGGAAGTGATTTCAAGACTGGACAACATGAACACCATCCTCAACAGCAAGCTGGACGACGTGAAACAAGACGTGAGTCATCTCCGGCAGGAGTATGGTGTTCTTCATGAACTTGTGAGTGATTTTAAGAGTCAACTTAATGATCTGCGACACAAGAATGACATTCTGGAACAACAGAATAAGGACTTAAATGGAAAAGTGGAGGATTTACAGAAGAAATGCGACGATTTGGAAAATAGGTCAAAACGGAACAATCTGATTTTTTTTATGGTAACCCGAAAAGGGAGAATGAAACTAATGAAGTTTGTGAGGGACTAATTCACGATGCCATCACTGATAAATTAGAACTGACAGATACCATAGAATTTGACCGTGTCCATCGACTCGGCTCAGTGCTCCTTCTATAAGCAAAAAGTTAAAATCCTAAAAGCGAAACAAAAACTGAAGGGCACCGGAATATTCATCGGGGAGGATTTTTCACCAAGTGCGCGTGAAATCAGGCGCAAGTTGAGCCCATTTCTGAGAGAGGCAAGAAGCGAAGGCAAACAAGCACGAATGATTTTTGACCATTTGCTTATAATGGCAAAAAGTTTGCTCTAGATGCTCACGACTCTTTAACAGAAGTGAGATAGGTTGTTGGCCGGCCCGTTAAACGTATTGATTTCATGGAGGGGGGCAGTTTTCAGAGGGGCACAAAGGTCTCGCTGCCATTTAAGCATTCCCTTTCTTGCTCACACACTCGCTCTGTGGCGCCGAGCGGGGCACGTGGAAATCAAGCGCTCGTCCTGTCGGTAGAGAATGTTATAAACCCAGATTCTTCTTCGCAGCGTTTTGGTTTCCCGTGCGTCATTTGGTGTCACGGAGGGGGTGGAAGGAGAGTTTTTCTCTAATGGAGTCGTGCAGAGCAGTGTTTCCTCTGAAAACAATACTCCAGATCCTGTTCCACGCTCTAAAGTATCCATTGTACATACCCTGAGACCTTTATCTTTTCTGTCTTGGAGAGAGAGAGAGAGAGAGAGAGAGAGAGAGAGAGAGAGAAGAGATTGATTCCCCAACTCTGATGAACTATTCAATCCAAGCTCACGGCTAGAATTGAACAAGGGGATCACAATAATGATCTAGAGTTGCGGCTGCAACACGACTCTTTTCAGAGCTAATGGAGAGTGACAAAGACAGACAGACAGACAGAATGGTCGATATGACGTCAGTAGGGGACACAATGTCCCTGATAAAAGCCAGGCAGAGACGGCGGTCAGACGGTAGGTTTCCATTAGTGTCCTCCTGTTCTGTGGTCAGACACGCCTAATTAGTGAGGACAGCGACCAGGACCAGCCTTCATTAACTTCGTCTGCCTTCGACCCTCCTTCCCCCCCCCCCCTTCCCATCCCCATCCTCCTTCCGCCTTTTACTCCACCACCCGCTTCCCTCTCTGTTCCCCGCTCCACAGCACTTCCTACAAATAGCCCCCTTGTCTCTGTCTGTCTGTCTGTCTGTCTCTCTCTCTCTCTCTCTCTCTCTCTCTCTCTCTCTCTCTCTCTCTCTCTCTCTCTCTCTCAGTTAGTCCCTTAGCGGGGCAAAGGTCGGATGAAAAAAAAAAGCGCATGTGTTTGCTTATCTGTTATCCTTGGAGATAAAGATCAGGACCTATCATCATCATCATCATCATCTGTGTGTGTGTGTGTGTGTGTGTGTGTGTGTGTGTGAGTGTTGTGTGTGTGTGTGTGTGTGTGTGTGTGTGTGTGTGTGTGTGATATATCTGGTTTTCAATAGCTTGGTGTTTCTTAACACAGCACGACAAAAATCAGCATTTGTCATTTCATTCATTTTTCCAGAGAGAGGCTATCGGACTTTCACAAAGATTATTGTACTTTTTGAATGATTGGATTTCGTAAGAGCATAGTACAGTCTAAAGATGGCTTCCGAAGTAGTCAGATGCATAGGTTTTACTACATTACGTATAATGATTTATCCAAAATAGATTAAGATGAACAATTCACTGTGAGAGCTGTTTATTTGTGTATCTGCGGAGCTCGTAGCAAACTAGACTCTTGCTTGGTGCTCACTGAAGCAGACAAATCCTACAAATAAATAGCCCAGATGGAAATCAAGCCCACAACCTCCAAGCCAGCACGAGTCCGCGACGCAAATCACTTCGCTACGGCGGCTGGTTACATCTGTTAATAGTTAATAATCATATTTTTTATTCCAATCTTACTAAACTGAATTTATTTAAATAGAGCATGTTGCTTGCTTTTAATGATTATGCTTTTTTTGTTGTTGTTGTTGTTATTTTAGGTTCCATGCTTTGAAGTGTGGACGTGTACTGTAGCTGCGTACGCACATGTGTTTGTACGTGTGTGTGATGTGATGTGATGTGATGTGATGTGTGTGTGTGTGTGTGTGGTGTGTGTGTGTGTGTGTGTGTGTGTGTGTCTGTGTCTGTTTGTGTGTGTGTGGAGGGGGGGGGGGGGCGGGTGGGTGTGTGGGAAGAGTGTTTGTGCTTGCGTGAAGATATTTTACTGATGGGATTGATTTGCTATTGACTCTTACACAGGAAGTTTACGCCTTTTTTCTTTCTGTGTTTGTGTGTTGTCCTGGTATATGGTTGTTGTGCTGTCGAAAATGAATTTTCCATCTTGTGGACAAATAAAATTGTTATCCTGTTAATAGTATTGAACTTTGACATGCTTTATTTTTAGCCCTTTATATTTTCTGTGTGTGTACACTGTACGGCACACATGCTTGGCCCTGAAATACGCCATGTCGACTCTCTTGTAACGTGCCAAACACATGATGTTCCACTCGCATTCAACATTGAGCGTAAGCAGTTTTTGAGCTACCAGCGGAGATTATAGTTATTTCCCTTACATATTTTTTTTTCCCTCTCTGAAGCATAACTCCCCATGGAAGTCGAAGCAGACGATCGTTTTGATCGTGACGTCGGGAAAAAAAAAGTTCAGATTATGCGTCAGCAACGATGAATCAGATACATTGTTTTGCTTCATTTTTTGCTCGTATAAGAGTATTACACTTCCTTTCTTTCAAAAAAAAAAAAAAAAAAAAAAAAGAATTTCCGACCGTTGCTCTCTCTCTCTCTCTCTCTCTCTCTCTCTCTCTCTCTCTCTCTCTCTGATCATTGCGCAGAAACGGTTTCCGGGTCACCGGGATTTACCTCACAATAGAGATTTTACACTTTAATTCACCTGGGTACGTGCATGGGCAAGAACCAAATCACCTCCCTTGCTTCGTGCTTGTATAATCAGCTCACTGACAGCAGGATAGAGGTGGCTTTGCTCGATGGTGGCTTCCACAATCTTAGATGTGATTACTTAATTCATTTGGATCATGTTTGTGTTGAAAGCAGTAAACAAATATAGTAGCTTCCCCTCGAACTCGTTTCTTTCCATGAAAGACGATTTAAAGTTTGTTTTCGAAAGGTATTGATAGTGACTATAATTACTAAGAAGCAGACTGCTCATTTCCAATGAATAATTCAGATTTGGATGGAAGAGCTCCCTTGCTACTTTGAATGGGGGTTGCTTTTCTTTACGTGCTCAGCATATGGCATTTGACTCTCTACATTGTGTGTAGATGTTGTCTTTGTCTTTCACTTGAGAACCAATGAAAAGAAAAAAACGTTCAATGAAACGACAGAGAGAGAGAGAGAGAGAGAGAGAGAGAGAGAGAGAGAGAGAGAGAGAGAGAGAGAGAGAGAGTTTTGCTTATGTTTTCAAATATACCGTGAAAACTTTCTTTCAAAAATATAACTAGAATTTATTATCGCACAGAACTCGGTAAAGCTTTATCATGAAAGAGCGAAATCTGCGAGAAGTTCATCATCAAACATGGAAACGAGAGCAGTTTCACAGCAGCAGCAGCAGCAGCAGCAGCAGAGTTGCAGTAATAGCAGAGGTGGTAATGCTATCAGTAGACAGTGAGACCCATTTTCGGCTATTTTGACAGCAGAGTTAAAGCAATGAAAAATACAAGCAATGACAGATAATCTATAGAGGAATTATTGTAGCAAACAAATCACATTCCAATCAATGGAATCAAATTTTACAGAGAAGCTCAAGGAGAAGGACAATATGACAAGCAGCTCATGCAATAGTTAGTCGTAAGAATAAAAAACCTCTTCAACGCCGGTTAGTACAGTGTGGCTTTCATATATAAAACACTGTTGGACACACCTTTGAAATCAGACGATCTTTTTTTCAGTAGGTCGGAGAAACTGGTTTTCTTCGAAATGTATACTGACCAAAACATAGCCTCCCATGGTTAAGCTATTCTGCTGTCTTTTTTACGATATCCTCACACTGGTAGAATTGTTTTTGCAAATCACATTTGGAAACATCAGACATCAATCCCATGGATTATAACAGATAAATTTCAGTCTTCTGTCGTGTGCGGTATGAAGCATGTGTAATAGTTGACTTATTTGACTTAACTCTTCAATTTCTCCCAGGAAGATCAGAAAGTTGTCTCACCCACATTCATCACGCCCACACCCATTCACAAATGTGCACTGGATTAATTTAAACAACATACATAAATATTCGAACACATGTAATCGTCACTTCCCTTACCTCTGAATTGTCACCAGTATTTTCACATCATAAATCATAAGATGGGGGCAACAGTAATAATCACGCACATGTTCCAATAATATACACAATTTCATATATTTACATTATATTTTACTACTTGTACGAACTGATATCAGCGTGGAAGTGATGACTATGTCAAGGCCGCAATCAGACTTGTTCTAAAGAGTATATATGATAATATCATCTATCAGATGACAAGTGCACAACTTTTTTTTATTTCCACTCCCCTTCTATCCTTTTCTCTCCCCCCTCTACACAATCCCTCTTCCGTTCTTGTGCAGATTTATCACACACACACACACACACACACACACACACACACACACATCCCTTTCCCCTCACCACATCAACATCCGCTCTACCACCATTCCCCCCACCCACACCCCCTTTTTTCAAACTTTTAATTGTTTTGAATCAGGCCTGTATCTAGCTAGCTGTCTATTTTGGTTTTTTTGCTAGTTATATTACTTTTTGTCTTTTTTTAATTTCATTTATTTTCCTCCCCCGCACGAAAGCCCCTCCTTTCTCTTGACATTTCCCCCTTCCAATTTTCTCTTTCGCCTAACTTGACATCATTTAAGTCATTTCTGTCATTGTACTTCAACTGTAATGTTTCCACAGAGTGACGTTTTAATCACCATTCATTGTGATTTTGAAGAACATCTGAGTCAAAACGTCGGTCCACTCGAGTGAACACAAGAATTTAACGTATTTCAGTTTATTCTTATTTTTCACAAATCTGAACATACAATTTCAAGCACCATCCAAAGAGAAAAAAAATGAAGACAGTCTAACATTAAAATCCAACGAAATACATACAGGCCTATAACAACGCAACGTGTTCTTATCTATATATTTTTTTCACTTTGAACCAATATTTATGTTATGTTGATCGAGTGGTTCGAGTTTAACATGGTTTCCGGATCATTTCTAAAAGTTGGAAAAATATCAAAGCAAAGACTTCGACTTGCCTTTGGGAATTAAAGACAAAAACGCCCTTTGGCAAAATGTTCTGTAGCGAGAATTAGAACAATAATTGTTTGCACTGCGGTGCTGTCCACTGGCTCCCTGTCTGTCTTTAGGGACGGCATCTGTTTGAAATGTGACGCAAGGGACCTAATTTGAGCAGAAGATGCGCGGTTTTGCGTCCAGGGATGCATCTCCAGTATTCAAAATCTCTGTTTACAGCCATTTTTCTTTTCTGAATCTTATCTGCCCATGTAAGTTGAAAGAGACGATGTAAAAATTCAGCGAAGGGGGGGGGGGGGGGGGGGGGGGGGGGGGGGGGGGGGGGGGGGGGGGGGGGGGGGGGGGGGGGGGGGGGGGGGGGGGGGGGGGATTGTGAGGGTGGAGGTGGGGGTGGGGGTGGGAGTGAGGGGGGGGGTTGTTTATACTCTGACGACCACGACTCCAAATTGCGTTTTGTTTTTAGTATGTGCGCATTTTGTTCCCTTTTTAAATCCTTATTTCATGGAATGTCCAGTCCTCTCTCTCTCTCTCTCTCTCTCTCTCTCTCTCTCTCTCTCTCTCTCTCTCTCTCTCAGTGTGCTGAGCACAATCACTTGCTTGTTCACTCTTTCGTTCATCATCCACACCTGAAAATAAGAACGCAATAATTTGCATATTGGTCAGCCCTTTCTCGTTTGTCTTTGCCATTGTTTTTCTCCTTAAAATACTTGTATCGATCTAACATCATTAGCTATGATTTTAATATTAAAAGTGTACGACAACAAACAGAAGCGTTTGAAGAGTGCCTCAGACATTACTCTTCCTGTTTCATTCTCAGCATCAGGCCATATCAATAATAATAATAATGATAATAATAATAATGATGATAATAATAATAATAATAATAATAATAATAATGTGGACAATTTCTATAGCGCCCATCCTAACAACGTAGGCTACATGGCTTTACAATTATATTCCCTCTTTCCACCAAGTTCCAGTCAAATCCGTTTTCTGTTTTCCTGGATGTGTGCGTGAGTGCGTGCGTGTGTGCGTGTGTGTACGCGCGCGCACGCGTGTGTTTGTGTGTCTGCGTTTTTCCTACGTGTTTGCCCTTGAGTGGTTTGTTTCAGTCAAGAAGAAATCTTTATCGCATTTGATGCCTAGCGGCCCAGAAAGTGATTCAAGGTGCTAATTCAAGCCCGCACTTTTTTTTTCAAACAGCTCAGGCGCCTTAGCCTCTGTAATTGTGCAATCCTTGGCCACTATGGCTCAAAGCACTGTCACGATCGCTCGGGATGGACGTGACGTTCTAGGTGCTATTTGGTGTTTAGCCCAGAGCAAAGCTTTGGGGCCAGCATCTTGAAAGCTGAACCACTTTAATTCTGCACTCTTTGAACAACACTGCTGGAAACGCTGTTAAGATCGCTCAGCATGAAAGCTCTCTCTCTCTGTCTCTGTCTCTGTCTCTCTCTGTCTCTCTCTCTCTCTCTCTCTCTCTCTCTCTCTCTCTCTCTCTCTCTCTCTGTCCTTCCTCATCTATATCCCCCTCTCCCTCTGTGTGCTTGTGTTTCTGTCTCTGTGACTGTCTGCCTGCCTGCCTGTCTGTCTGTCCGTCTGTCTGTCTGCCTGTCTGTCTGCCTCTGTGCGTGTGCGCGTGCATGCGTGTTCGCGTGCGTGCGTGTGTCCGTGTGTGTGTGTGTGTGTGTGTGTGTGTGTGTGTGTATGCGCGCGCGCGTGTGAGTGTGAGTGTGTGTGTGTGTGTGAGAGAGAGAGAGAGAGAGAGAGAGAGAGAGAGAGAGATGATTAACTTTTTATCAGCAAAAAAAGAAAACCCCTCCTCTCGCCATAATGACGAAGGCATTACGACAGCCGCAGACTTAAGGTCAAAGGGTAAAGGGTAGCCACAGTCTTGAGTATTTCATTGTTAATTACAGACCGTTGATCGTACAACTAGCATGCACCGCCATTTCGCAGATGAACACATGCGTACATAAACACACACCAATACACAGACAGATATAGTATACGCACATACATGCACATGCACACGCTTGCTCGCACACATTAATACATACCATATAGTTAAACACACACACAAAGATTTCAAAGATTTCAAAGATTTTAATCCTGCGACCCCTTTTGGGGCATGGAGGACTTGAAACAAATCAAACAAACAGAAATGAAACAAACCAAACATCAACATTTTCCCTATAATTAACGTACTGAATGTAATGTTACACAACTTTACTAAGTTTAAAAAACTTCGCTAAGTTTAGCAACACTTTCTTACTACCACAAAAGCAAACGACAATAGTTAAATACGGACTTTGTATATGTAAATTTTCTAGGTATAAATTGATTTCTAATGTCGTTATATTTGTTACATTTCATTACAAAATGAAATTCATCACCAAGGTCATTCTGGTCACAGTCCCGACAGAATCGTTCATCGTGAGGTATTCCAAATCGTCTGCCAATTTCTATCATGAGTTTATGATTGCCACAGCGAAACCGAATCAGTGGGTATATATAAACATCAGGTAACATCTTAATATATTTTTCACGGCGAAACTCTGTTTTAAAATTTCTGTAAAATAAACACTTATTACTAGATTCTAAAGCATCATTCCATGCACGTTTGTAAATGTCTTCTAATGAATTACGAACATTTCTACAGAGACTGTGAACAGACGAAAACTTTTGTGTCTCCCACACACAGTCGAATCCTGTTTCTATTAGGATATCCCGTATACACATCAACCACCTGGATGTAAAACCCTGATTTCTGTATAAATCATATAATACCTGATACAATCTAGATGAATATTTGTTTGTTTGTGGAGAAAGTAAGGATGACCAGAATTTTATCATTCGTGCATGTACTTGAACTGACACAGGATACATTCCTAGTTCTCCATATATCAATTCTTTTTTGGTAGAACGATTTAAATGAAAAAGATGCTTAAAGAATTTAAGCTGAAAACTTTCCATTAGCTTTAAATCACTATATCCCCAAATTTCACAGCCATATAAAAGCACAGGCAGTACCATTGACTGGTATAAGTCCAGTACAATGTTTATAGGCAAATCTTGAAATCTTGCCATCTTTAATAAAGAAAACATTGCACATTGCGCTTGGTCATACAAATGCTTCTTACATTTATAAAAATTTCCTGTTCTGCTAAAGATTATACCTAAATATTTGAAAGTGTGTACTATTTCTATACACTGGTTTTTGAATTTTAGTTTTTTTCTTGGGCTATTGCGTCCATTAAAGACTACACCCTTTGTTTTTGCTACATTAACATTAAGCTTCCATGTACTACAATACTCGCTTAATACATCAAGAGCATGCTGTAAACCGCAAAAAGAATCTGCAATAATAACAATATCATCAGCATACAAAAGTAAAAGTAAACTAATGTAACTCACACACACACACACACACACGCGCGCGCGCGCATCTCCACGACGCACTGCCAAAGGAAGTCGCATTCTTCGTGCTGTCCTAAAAAATGTGAAAGTTGTTCAACTTCCAGATGACATATGTGTGAAATGTTTTGCAGGAAGTTGTATGTCCATTAGTTAGTGTTGTTAGTTCTTGCCGATCGTTTTTGGATTTTGTGTTAATTGCTTTTTCGCTTTTTATACTTAATTCAGAAGATGTGAACGGTCAATGGATTCCATTTTTGAAATCCCTGGCAAAGAAGTGTGGTGCACGTGCGTACCTGAGAAAATAGTTGTGCCCTGCCATGACCGTCGTTGAATGTTGAACACTGTTCTGTGAAACGATGCTCCGTGTGTAAAGTCAATGAGTATGGCACTGCTGACACATGTGCGTATGTGCGGAGTGATTCTGTGTTTCTGAACTGCATGATGTCAGAACACACCTCCGTGAACGAAAACCCACAGGCACATGAAAACAATGACATTTCAAGCGAAAAGAAACTTCTTCACGCCGCTGACATAATACTAAAACGTTTTTGGTGCGGGGTACAGGAATTATGTGTTTGGCGAAATGTTCTTCTATATCGTTACTCAGCGATCTCTGACAGCTCCTTTAAACAAGTGACTGATTACAACCGAAACGATAAGATGTTATCATTTCCTTCCTTACACTGGATCACCGACCTTCCCACTGCTCTAGCTAAAACCAGCATACGTCTTTTTTGGAAATCAACAAAAAGAATTGCTGTTACTCTTTATTTTGTAACTGATCAAGACTCGGGCACACTGCTGTGTCAAGGAAGAGATTGCTCCCTCTGGGATCTTGAAGAGTGTGAAAAACTAAAACATATTGTCAGTGCATTTCTGCTGAACAAGGACCTCGACAGTTTGACTTCCTCCACTCTTCACGTCCCTCTTACGTTTGTCCATCCCCTTGGCCCCGTGTCCCTGACCACCTCCACAATGGACCCTCACTGCGAACCTGCAGCGGTGACAGACCCCCAGGATGGATCAAGTCCCTGTGGAGACCCAAGAGCAGTCACAGAACAGGAAACATCACCACCGGTGTCCGTCAGTGACCTTTACCTGATGAGTCCCTGTCAGTGCACCCCTCAGCAAGTTGTGTTGCACACACCTACCCCCTCCGCATCAGCGCTACTATCTTCCACCGAGACAAAGTCAGACATTCAAGGCAACACCTCTAGGACCTAGAAGTAAAAGACTTCTCAGACGGACTCTTTGTCTCAGACAAAACCAAAACAAAGTTTCGCGTTCCTCTGTCCACTTGTACAGACAAGAATTTCACCAGATGAAAGAAGAAGTGGATGATCTAGATGCTTCCCAGCAAGACATGAAAAATGTGTTTTTCTCATTGATTGAGGATGCAAACACGGCAACAAAAATGAACTAAAATCCCATATTAAATCTGACAGGGATTCCTTCAACTCAAGAATCGATGACTTAGAAATCACAATTTTCCAGTTGAAGGACTCCGTTAATGTTTTAACGAAAGAAAACAAATGGCTTAAATCCCAACTTGGCAACCTCCGTTCAGAACTTAAACAAGTAAAATCCACGAAGTCAACAGCTGACACCAGCACACAGTTCAGCCTCAAAGAAGCGGTCTCAGGGAGTGCAGACGACACAGCTAAACCTGTTCATCTGTCAGTTTCTCAGCCGACTTCGACTGACAGCCTGAATAATACGGAATGCCTTCTCGCCAAACCTGCTAACCCACGGCCAGCTTAGCAATCAACTGTTTATGGCAGTGACAACAGTTGTGTGGAGAGTGGGGAGCCTTCCTCACATCCTGTCAAGTCCCGCACGCTCACAGATCCTGCTAATGAAGGCACTATACCCACTGAACTAAACACACCCAGTGCCACACTCTCTGATTCAGCAGCCCTTCCTGCCAAACCTGGCGTTTGTGATGACGCTTCCTCGTCTGCTCATCTTACGACTGACTATTCCATTCCTGTCAGTAATGTTTTTGCTCCTTTGTCTAGTAGTGCGTTATGTGAAAATACATCCAGTGACATGTATTCTCAACATCAGCAGAAAGCTAAAGCAGACAATGTAAACTCTCAATCCGATAAAACAAGACCCAAACTCTCTCCCCGTGATATCTTAAGTTCTATATCTGTGAATGATCAAGTATCTGCGCTCTTAACTGCTGACTCTGTCTTGCAGTACCTGGACCCCAAGAGACTAGCCTTACGCTCTTATAATATGTTTAAAATCGGTGTGTCAGGAATTTCAACCCATGACTTAGAGCATTGGCTTATCCGTCAACCAGCTAATCACAAAGTCAAAGCCCTAATCGTCCATGTTGGCATAAATGACTGCCCGTCAGGACAGGTCACAGTTCAACAATGGACACATTTGATTAACCTGTGTCATCAAGCTTTCCCTACTTCAAAAATAGCATTCAGCTCCTTAATTCCAGCAGAGGGCAGACACAATTTGAATAATTGTTTTCGCCACAAACCGAAATCTTAGAGAAGCTTGTTTCCAGTCTGAAGCTACTTTTACAGACAACACTGATACATTTATTGCCGCTTCTGGTGCTCCTAAGCTGGCCATGTACAAAGACCTCACCCACCCCAGTTTTAAGGGTACAGCTCAGCTGGCCTCTAAATTCAAGAGCACTGTCTTGGACTGGCTGGTAGACACACTGCCACAGCGCAGAGGTCACCAGACAAAGCGGGATTTGCCAAACGGTCGGCAGGGAGGGAACAAATATTCGCGGGATTTTCATTTCAGATTCAATGATGGCAATGTCAGATTTAACGATGCCATCCTTTCTGACGTCTCCCAACCAGCAGTTGCACTCCGCTCCTCACAGTATTCCTCATACCTCCCATCCTGTCCCCAGCTTCCGTGATACCTGGTATGATTACCCATCCAACTATTCCTCACAAGCTAACCATGACAATGCTCCTGATGGCCGTTTGTCAAATAACCCTTCTACTCCTGGATGTAATGTTAGCCAGCGTAGCTACTATTCACATTGTCAATCTCCTTTTAACACAGAGGGCCCAAACCAGGCCTCTAGCTATGCCCCTGTCCATCGTTCCTACTTCCCGCGCCAACAGGATCCTGGCTGCAACAATGGCCAGGTTAGAAACCGTGCCATACCCCCTTTACAGTCCATGCAGCATTTCCCTTCTTTGGTGAGGCAACCTAATGATCAGAATCGATGCTTTCAGCCAGAACCAATGCTTCATCCTAACCCACCCCCACACAGACTGCCTAACCCCCGTGTGCATCCTGACATAGAGTCAGGGTCACCGTACTACGATCGGAACCCGGATGTCTTCCCTGCCCAGCGGGAACTGAACTCAATGTCCAATACCCAGCCCATGTTTCCCACTAATGACATGACCCGTTATTTGCACTGGCTGAACATGATGACATCCCACATGTTGAATATTCAACATAATCAGCAATTGTGAATGTATATGTAAATGCATTGAATTAAGCAGTGTCAGGCGCCTATTATTGTATTCACAGCATGTCTTTTACTGGTTTGAACAATCCTGCTGCGTCGTTGACTGCGTCGTTTGCATGAACACGCGCGTACGTATGTGTGTGGAGGCGGTGGGAGGAGGGAGGTCATGGGGGTGGGGGGTCAGAGGGAGTGAGAGAGAGAGAGAGAGAGAGAGGGAGGGAGGAAGAGGGAGGGGGCGCTGAAGAGAGAGAGAGAGAGAGAGAGAGAGAGAGAGAGAGAGAGAGAGAGAGAGAGCGCATGGTGTGTGATGCCGTTGCCTACTCACAAGAGGGTTCAGACTGATTGTGCTTTCCTGTTGGTTTTCTTTAAAGTGTTTTATTTACGTTCGTACAAACGTTTCTTGGTATTGTTCACGTAGTTTTTCCTTTTTTTTGTCTTTGAAATACTCTATAGGTTTTCACCTTGTGCTGTGTGAAAATTACACACATTAATTTGTAATCTATTTTCAAATCATAATTTTTTTTATGATTCGTGGTTTCTTTGATACTTGTGATTATTAGATTTGATCCTTTGTTTGATTACTCTCACCTTGTCTTCTGATTTTTTATATGATTTTTTTTCCATATCATTATTAGAATTTCAATAGTTAGGCCACTGGTTTAGAAACTGAATATTTGTTTTATAAATAAGCAGTGATTTATTTAGTGTTCCCTCTCACCATTCTATTTAAGCCATACCTAGTGCTATACACTGCAACATGCCTAGGACTTGAGTAGACATATGGCCATCCAAACATGGACTTCGTGTAGGGTACCTTAATATCAATAACGCAACAAACAAAAAAGATGATATTGCAACTATACTTTGCAGTGATGGAAATAGTTTTCATGTATTTTGTTTTTCTGAATCACGGTTGTCTTCTCATATATCAGATGCAGAAATGGACATGCCAGGATACCAAATAATGCGACTAGACCCCTATAAACCAAAATCCACTGGCTTACTTATATATCATGCTTCCTCATTAAAATGTAAAAGGCTAGTTAATTTTGAAAATTATGGTGTTGAATCTGTCTGGATTGAAATAAGTATGAAAAATAATCAACCGCTTGCAATAGGCTTTGTCTATAGAAACCCATCAGAAACCACTGATTGGCAGTACAGATTTAATGCAATAATGGATGAAGTAACCATTCTAAGTTATGAGACAATTATTTTAGGAGATTTTAACATTGATCTGATAAAAACAAAATCAAAGTGGTATCAAAACTATATATCACATAATTTAGAACAACTAATCGATAGACCAACACGCATAACTGAAAATTCCGCTACTCTAATAGATCATATTTACACAAATGCAAAACAATTCATTATCGAACTTTGTTCCCCTCCCTATGGCTGTAATGATCACAACCCAATTTGCTTTACTTGGTTCAAAAACCGTGTAAAAATTCCAAAAGTAGGTCATGAAGTTATTTACTACAGGAGGTTTAGAAACTTTAAAGAAGAAGATTTCCTTACTGACCTTTCTGAAGCACAATTTGATCTCATCTATCAAATCAGAGATCCAAATAAAGCAGCTGAATTTTGGATTGATACGTTTAGCTCCGTATAAAATAAACACGCCCCTTTTACAAAGAAAAGGATTAAACAGGAACCAAAACCTCGATGGATAACTAAAGAAATTGACACAGAAATTATTCATGAAGAATTCAGAAAACAAAGAAATAAAGTGACGTCATTAAAACGGAAATCGAAACGTACTTACTTTAGAAAAATGTTAACTTCTACCAAAGATACCAGGCAAATCTGGAAAGCAATTAACATATTAACTATTAAACATGTGTCAAAAAGTCAACAAATGAGCTCAGACATATCCGCAGATCAACTAAATAATAATTTTGCAACCATAGCAGATAGAATCATATTAAATGATAGATCTAGTGAAAATGATCTCAATTACTTAGAACAATACATCCATTCTAAGGATATTCGTGTTCCATTTAGTCTGAAACCCATGACCGTTTTAGATGTTAGTAAAGCCTTGTCTACTTCAACTCAATCAAATACTCGTGATTTAGATGGTATCGAGACAAAAATACTTAAGTTTTCATGTCCTGTTATCACAGATACTTTGACATATTTATACAATTTATGCATAGATAAACAAACTTTTCCTCTAAAATTTAAGGAAGCTAAAGTTATTCCTCTGTATAAAACCGGGGATTCTTCAAACCCATCAAATTACAGACCGATATCCATTTATCAGCCATTGCAAAACCGATCGAAAAACACATGCATAAAGTCTCTGTATTCTTATTTTGCTGATAACAAACTTCTCCACGAAAGTCAGTCGGGCTTTCGAAAACATCATTCTTGCCACACAGCCCTCATACAGCTTACGGACAGTCTTCTTTGCGGCATAAACGAGAATAAATTTGCAGGTATTCTCTTCGTAGACTTTGAAAAAGCTTTTGATGTCATCAACCGTTCTTTGTTGTGCCGTAAACTTGAACTTTACAAACTGACTCCAGAATTCATAAGTCTTATTTCATCTTTTTTATGTGACCGAAAACAATTAGTAGCTGTAGCCAACAAATTGTTAACATTTATGCCTGTCAAATATGGTGTTCCACAAGGCTCTGTGTTAGGTCCTCTTTTGTTTACTATTTACGTAAATGATTTGCCTTGTTTTGTTAAATGTAAATGCGAAATGTTTGCAGATGATATATCTCTTCACGAAAACGACACTGATGCCTATGAATTAACAATTAAGCTTCAAACAGATATCGATAAACTTACTGAATGGACACAACTAAACCATATGTCTTTAAATGCTATTAAAACAAAGTGCATGTACGTGTCTACAAGACAAAAACAACAAAAAATGAAGTCAAATTTTCAGCCTTTACTCATATCCAACAATAAAGTTGAGGAAGTCAGTTCACACAAAACACTAAGTGTCATTATTGACAAAGATTTATCTTGGACTGAACATATAACATTCTTAGCAAAACGCCTTTCAAAAAAAATATTTCAGTTGTCTCGGATAAAAAAAGATTTCCTCGATGGCCACTCTCGAAAACTTTTTTCTGTGCACATATTTTGTCATTAATTGATTATGCATCAACCCTTTGGGACAACTGTTGTGAACATAATTTAAAATTAATTCATCGTCTGTACAAACGAGCATTGAAATTAGTATTGTTAAAATCGAGCTCCCTAACTGATGAAGATTACAAACAACTCAAAATATTAACCTTCCCAAACAGACTCTTTTTTCGATAAAGCCCTTTGTATGCATAACGTCATTAATGGAACAGCTCCCCAAAAGATTACAGAAACATTTAGAGTCAATTGCCACAGACATAATCATTTATTGTCCATTCCTAGACCACGCAACAATTTACACAAATCCAGTTTTGTATATTCAGGTGGAAATCTGTAGAATAAACTCACAAACCTTTAAAAATACAAAATATAAAAACACATTTAAGAAAAAATTGAAAGATTATCTCATGAATCGTTAATCACATATGATACTGAAAAAATGTCCATCCTGTGCAGAAAAGAAATACATTGGTAAAGATATACACTTCGTGAATGTAACCATAGGGACGGCAATGAGCATTGATACCTTTTTACGTGAATGGAAGTGAGTGGGTAAAGGGGAGGAGAGGGGAGGGGGAAGACGGTATGTTTACTTTTCTTTTGATGAAAGGCATTGTACACGATTGATTTTTTTTTCTCTTTCTTTCTTTTTTCATAGATGGCTTGATGTAAAAAAAAAAAAAAAAAAAAAAAAAAAAAAGCAGATATGCTGCTTATTCAATGCTTCCATCTCTAAATAAAATTTTGACTTTGACACACATACACGTACTTACCCTCCCCTCCCCCCCCCCCCCCCCCCCCCACACACACACACACACACACAAATATACACGTACTTACCCACACACACACACACACACACACACACACACACACACTTGTACTCTCTCTCTCTCTCAGAGAGAGAGAGACAGACAGACAGACAGACACACAGACACACAGACACACAGACACACAGACAGACAGACAGAGACAGACACAGACAGACAGACAGAGATAATTGACAAAGCCGTTCAAAATAGTGCAATCCGAGCGTACTCGGGCCAACAGACTTGTAAAACCGAAAAAAATGGGACAGGGCCTAAGGGAAACATCCCAGAAAAAAGCAAAAGGTTGCAGACACACAAGAGCTGTAGAGAAAAAAAGACAGAGAAAAGGCGAACACCGTTCAAATGATCTTCTCTTCTTTTGCACACCAGGTGGGAGAGGATCTGTCCACCACCCCCACCACCCACACACCCTCCATCCCCACCCCCATCCCTGATCCTGTCCTTTTACCTTCTCGCAGCCCCACCTCTCCCATTCAGAGAGGACCAAGAGGTAAGGTATGGTGAGGCAACGTTGCTTTATAGCCCAGCCGACCGCAAACGGCCATATCAGGGCTGTCACCGCGTTGAAGTCAACTCACAGGTCATTCGTTCATGCTACCCTTTACAATACTTCTTCTAAAAACATACTGGAAATGTTTTTAATTTTTTTTTTTCCACTGCAAAATCTTAGATCAGATGAAAAATGTTAATCTCTTTCAGAAATTCAAAGATCACATCAGGTGGAACATCTCTGAACAAGGTTTTCACGGAGTCTGCTGTAAAAGAAGCTGAAATACTGAGCCCCCAAAGCGAGATTTCGAATACTGAAAAGCTTGGAAGGTGAATGTCCCAAAGCACACCTGTTCGGCGTCAACACACGCTAACAGAATGAAGCTGAAGGTTAAGACTCAGACTTTCAAGAGCCTAGGCTTTGCTTGTGAAAGTCTGATTCTTCAGTGTAACCTTAATCATGTTTTTTTTTTCTCTCCAACCCCTTCATTAGGACAGTCGCGGAGAGGGAGTTTGGGGGTGGGGGGTGAGTGGGGGGCAGGGGAAGGGGAAGGAGGGTGGCTACAGCTTTGACTGTCTCTAATCAAGACGGAATAACCTACGCAAGTCGGTAACTGCCATTATAATAGACATGAGATGCTACTGACATTTCATCTGATACTCTGATGGTGTGGTCGATACTCCTTTAGTCACTGATTACAGTGTGTACATTTTTCCCCAACATTGTTTCTTAACTCCCAGTGTCTTATAGAACAGGAGTACTTTAGAATGGGAACAAAGAAATGCTGTCTGTGTGTCTGTCTGTGTGTCTGTCCCTGGTCAAAATGTGTTCCACTCGCTCCAGACAAAACTTCTGGGCTGATCTTTCTGAAAATTTGTAGGTATGTTCATTATGGGTCACGGATGATGCCCGATGTTTTATTTTACCAGAATAGCCGTTACTAATGGCTATAATGGCCCCAAACGGTTTTTCTTCTTTATGAAATATCTCAGAAAGTACTTGGCTGATTTATAAGCGGTTTGGATATTCTTGTGACAAATCGGAGCCTCTTTCCACATGTAAGTGATGGAATGGTGCACATCGGTTATATAACCGTTAAAACCGTCATTTTGCCGTTATTTTTTGTATATTGGTGGATTTTAATGAAATTTGGTATATAGAAAGGTTATCGCACACAAATGGCACTTCCATATAATGTTCCAAAATGTGACCGTTAAAAACCGTTATTCTTGACATATTGTCCGATCTGGATGATATTTGGTAGGTACATAGGCTTTAGCCCAGTGAGGACAAAAAAAAAAAAAAAAAAAAACAGTTTCAAAAGTGTACCTCTGTTAAAGAACCATTAAAAGCGTTATTTTGCCGTTATTTCTTATTGTTGGTGGGTTTTGATAAAATTTGGTATTTTGAAAGGTTATCACACTCAAATGGCACACAAGATAAACTGGAGTGCGTTTATATGCTTTGCATCTTGTTCTTCTTTATAGAATATCTCAGCTGATCTTTTGGAAAGATGACGTTCAGTAACGATGATGCGTTAGAAAATTACGTTTTGAGTGACGTCAAATACATTATGACGCATGTTTAACTGTGACGTTTTTCAGCCCCCGTCCCCCCCCCCCCCCCCCCCCCCCCCCCCCCCCCCCCCCCCCCGGAGTATTCATAGGGGAAAAAAAAAACGTTTCGCATTATTCCTCAGTGCGTCTTGTGATGAGAAAGATGAACTCTCTATTGAAGGCAAATTTGCCAGATGTTTGGATAATGATCATATGTAGGCAAAAATTAGCAAGTGAGCTTGTTGCTCTCATGGTTGTTGTCGTTGTCGCTGTTGATGTTCTGTGGTTGTTGTTGTCGTCGTTATTGTTGCTGTTGCTGCTCTTTGTTGTTGTTGTTGTTGTTTTTTCGCCATTGCAGTGGTTGTTGTCGTTGGTGTTGTTGTTGTCGTTGCTGATATTGGAATTTATTCTTTGTTGTATCTTTTTTCCATGTCCTCTCAGTGGCTCTCCTCCTCAAACACATATCATCTGTCTGCATGTTTGTCAGTTTGTCTGACTGTCTCTTTAACTTTATCTGTCTGTCTGTCTGTCTGCCTGTCTGTCAGTTTGTCTGACTGTCTCTCTAACTTTATCTGTCTGTCTGTCTGCCTGTCTGTCTGTTTCTCTCTCTCTCTCTTTCCCCCTCTCACTCTCCCTCTCTCTCTTTCCTCTGTCTGTCTCTGTCTCTGTCTCTGTCTGTCTGTCTGTCTGTCTGTCTGTCTGTCTCTCTCTCTCTCTCTATCTCTCTCTCTCTCTCTCTCTCTCTCTCTCTCTCTCTCTCTCTCAATATCATTGCATAATTCAGCTTAGCAAGGACAGATTGGAAGAATAGGCTCTGCCTAAAATCTCAATCCTTGATCGGATAAAAGTTGTCTGAGTTCTGAGTTCTCTCTCTCTCTCTCTCTCTCTCTCTCTCTCTCTCTCTCTCTGTTTGTCTGTCTGTCTGTCTGTCTGTCTGTATGTCTCTCTCTCTCTCTCTCTCTCTCTCTCTCTCTCTCTCTCTCCCTCCCTCCCCCTCGCTCGTTCGCTCGCCCCCCCCCCCCACCTCTTGTGTGTGTGTGTGTGTGTGTGTGTGTGTGTGTGTGTGTGTGTGTGTGTGTGTGTGTGTGTGTATCTCAGTCTGTTTCCTTTTCTGTCTGTCTGTCTGCAGTCACTTGTTTGATATTTTGTTCAGTCTTCAGACAAAAAGATAGGAACGAAGTATTATGCACATAATAAAGCCCTTTTTGACTGTTCCGTTACCAGCACCGTATTTTTTATGCAGTCTGATAGTGTTATCAATTGTTTATGTTAATTAGGTGCGGTTTTGAAATTTGAGGTGTAAGACAACAAAGAGAAGCATTTGGAGAGTTAAGCGCGGGCATCAGGGTTCTGACACCAGTCGTTACTTCAGGCCACGATACTCCGTCTTTTCACAGAGTTCTGTTCAAACCCGTTCTCTTTTTCCGTATCAGTTCAGTTGTTTTTGCTTTATCTTGCTTTTGAGCACAACAAGTCTATTGATCGAGATTTCAGTATTTTGGGATGGATACATTGGGATTGCAAACTTTTTCTTATGCCAGTAATTGGTTTGTTGTAGAACAACTGGATACAGACTGGTGTAAACTGACAGGTTTCTTCTCTAGCTGTTCCTGTGAAGGAATTTGTTCATGGATTTGCTTCTGAAGGCTGCAGTTAAGCATCCATGCATTTCAGTTACATCAGTGCCCACACTTTGTGAAAGCCACGACATGCACGGAATTGTTCTTTAGCTTCACTATGTGGCCCAGCAAGAAGTACACATGGGCATTTTCTCAGGAATATAAGCATGAACTTAATCAAACTGGACAGAATGATAGATCATTTTCAGACTTTCCCTGTGATTTCATGCATGAAGATGTAACTAAATCGTAACAGCCACGAACGTGAGATTAACAGTTTGAGCTAAAAAAACAAAAAACAAAAAACAAAACCAAATGAACAAAGTGGTCACTTTTAAGAATAATATCTAATCAGTTGAATCTATTGCTTTATGAAAACATAAAAACCCGTTGAATTATACAACACGAAAAAAAAATGAAGAAAAAAAGAAAGAAGAAAAAATATCAAGTTGAAAGTGTTTAATGCCATTGTATATTAGGCCGAGATGGGAACATGAGTTGTTCTATCACTAAACATAGAAGTAAAACAGGCCACGTAATCACAGTAGAGGGTCATGTATAACACATGAAATATATCACATCATGCATATGATGTAATCTTTCTATTCATATATAAGCAACTCTTTTGTTTCTACTGTGACCACACACTGTCTGACAGACAAGACCTTCTAGAATGAACTGTTCACCAAGAAATGCAGATTTGCTCATTGCGTAAATGGCTGAGAGAGAGAGAGAGAGAGAGAGAGAGAGAGAGAGAGAGAGAGAGAGAGAGAGAGAGAGAGAGATGACAGGAGTCATGGTAATCAAGATAAGGCATTACAGAGTACAGCTTTGAGGAAGAAAGAAAATCAGTCAAAAAGGAGAGGGAGGGAGGGAGGGAGGATGCTGGGGTGGGGTGGGGGTTGGGGGTGGAGCCGGCAGAGTCAGTGAATGGCGGTGGATTAACAATGTGACTGTTCATGAACTGAGTGACGTCCTGAGTGTGGTGTGAGTGTGTGTGTGTGTGTGTGTGTGTGTGTGTGTGTGTGTGTGTGTGTGTGTGTGTTGTTGTTGTTGTTGTTGTTGTTGTTGTTGTTGTTGTTGTTGTTGTTGCTGCTGCTGCTGCTGGTGTTGTTCTTGTTCTTGTTCTTGTTGTTGCTGTACTTTTTTTTTTAATTTCAAACAGCAAATGTCTTACCAAAGTAATTACACATCATATAAAATATTGTAATCTTTTGAAATAGTTATCAACTCAGCATACTACGAGCACACACACACACACACACACACACACACACACACACACACACACGCACGCACGCACGCACGCACGCACGCACGCACGCACGCCACCGCCACACACACACACACACACACACACACACACACACAACACACACACACACACACAGTGATTCGACAAACCCGCTCGAAAAGTTAAAACTGTAGTGAAGTCGTGCCAGCAGTAGTGTAGGCGGATAATGTACAACAGAAAATGGGACAAGACCGGTGGGAAGCATGCCAGAAAAAAAAACCCAAAAGGTTGCAGACACACCAGAGCTGGAGATACAACCTTCTCTACCTGAATCTGTATAAAGTACCTCTCTTGAGTGTGTAAATTTCCCAAGGGTCTGACCAGCACGTTTAGGACTAATGTGTAAGTCAAGACATTTGCCAGTCATTGCTCAAAATCATACTCCCCCTTCATCCCCATCATTCCTTTCACTCCCATCTCTATTGCCGTCCCCCTCCTCGACTATCACCATTATAATTCCTGCATCCTTTACTTTTTGTGTTCATTTAATTTTCTCTGTATTCCTTTTGCACCTCCAGCGTCTTGGCTAAGCGTATGTAGGGTATCATGTGTAATTAATTCTCATGCTAGGACGTGACTTCCTATCAGATTCAAGAAAGAAAGAGGAAGCAAAGCAGAGATGCTTACTGAGGACAGAGAGAGAGAGAGAGAGAGAGAGAGAGAGAAAGAAAGAGAGAGAGAGAGAGAGAGAGAGAGATAGACAGAGAGAAGAAGACAGCCATAGAGTCAGAGACAGAAAAAAGAGTCAGAGAAGAGAGAGAGAGAGAGAAGACAGACAGACAGACAGACAGACAGCAAGGCAAGAGGGGAAGAGAGGGAGACGAGAGGGAGACAGAGAGAGAGAGAGAGAGAGAGAGGAGAGAGAGAGAGAGAGTACGGAGTGGAGTGAGTAGGAGGAGGATAGGGGAGGGGGGGGGGAGGTGAGGCCAAACCAGAGAACGGAAGGGGGAGTCAGACAACAAGAAGAAGGGGAGGAACAGGAGAATCGTGATGTCACCCTGAAGAATCAGACGGCTCGGAGCATCGGTTATGCCCGTGACAGTCCTAGTCTCTCGGGTAATTATGATCAATTATTTTTCTTTTCTCTCCATCCCCTTCATTGGGGGAGTTAGTGCAGAGGGGGACTTCGAATAGGAATAGCGAGGGTGGGGGGTGGGTGTGTCTGAAACGACTGCTGATCAAGACAGACTAACCTGCTACTAGAGCAACTGCTGTCATGATAGGACACGGTATGTCCTAAATATTCCACCTGATCCTCGGGTGATTCAGTCAATACATCCTCCGTCACTGATCTCAGTAACACTGCAACCTTTAGCACTCTTTCCCTCCTAGTTGGTGTTTTTAGTAACAACAACAACAACAACAACAACAACAACAACAACAACAACGTGATTATTCTACTGAAGTCATCTGTCTCGTTTTGAGAAGGACGAATCCCAAAGTTTACTTTTACTCCCAAAGTACGTTTACTAGTTGTTTGGATTGGATAATGACCATAGTTAGATAGTCAGGTGGTTGTTGTTGTCGTTGTTGTTGTTGTCGTTGTTGTTGTTGTTGTGTTGTTGTTGTTGTTGTTGTTTTGTTGTTCATTGTCTCATGTTCTGTGCCCTCTAGTGACGTTAGTCTTAACGCGGCTCCTCCATGCAAAGCGACACCCAGGTCTCTCCATTCACCGGCAGCCTAAAGGGAGCACTCAACATCAAGTCGATAGGAAGCAACCCACCAAAGGAGACGCTGCACCACTGCGCCAATGCCGAGTCACTTCAACTGTGTTCAGAGGAGCGTTTTCTAATTCAGCACAACCGAAACACCATAAACAAAACCCCATGCTGACAATAGATACTGCACGTCGCAGAGCTGATTGCAGAGAAAAGATTTCTGTGCATCATCTTTTGCTTGATTGTTCTGTGTTGACCTCGCTTCATCAGGAGAAAGGTATTGAGATGAATAACTCTAATAATGTCAGTACTGTCTTATATGGTCCATATGCTGCTGAAATTGCCATGAGTATTTCGCAGTCACGGGTTGCAATTTTTTTTATTTTTTTATAAAGATCAACATTTTTGTGTACCACTAGGGTATTTCACTTACATAAATATGCATATATCAGATGTGGGTTTGAAAGTACTTGCATGGATGATAAGTTGAGTGTGGAGTGGGCTTTTTTGTTTGTTTGTTTGTTTGTTTAAGTGTCTAATATGATCTGACGATCAAACAAACAAAAAAACACTCCACACTCAACTTATCATTCATGTAAGTATTTTCAAACCCACATCTGGTATATGCATATTCACACAAACAAACCACTGAACTGAACTGAACTGAACTGAACTGAACTGAGCTGACATGAGTTAGTGCCCTCGTGGGGTGTGGGGTGGGGGAGGGGTGGGGGTGAGGAGCGCCACCATCTCCATCCAACGAGAATCCTCATGACCTTGCCAACTCCAAAGTCTTTGACTCAAAAAAATCGCCTTGGGCATGGACGTAGAAAACAAGACAAAACTGTGACCATGACGAGAGCAAGAGATGAAGTGCCACAGAATTTGACACTTTTCAGTAATCGAAGGATATTGACTCTTTCTCCTTTGTTGATGTGCTTATGGACTCTGAACCGTTTAGAAGTGATGATATACACCTGTCAAAGGTCTGCTGTCCCTATACGCTGAAAAAAAGGTATTATGTCATAAATTATGTAAAAGAGAAAGCGAGAGAGAGAGAGAGGAAGAGAGAGAGTGTGTGTGTGTCGCGCGCGCGCGCGCGCGCGCGCGCGCGCGCGTGTGTGTGTGTGTGTGTGTGTGTAAGATGAGCAGCAAACTGTCACTTCTTTAAATGCTGGGGACTGGCGATACAAAGTCGTTGTCTTGAGAATATACGCTCGACTGTCTCATCGTCTGAAATCTTGAATTAAGGCGCACAAGAACACACCACGACACCTACAGTCTGAAACGAACATGATGCTGCAGCGATGCTGCGTCTTCGATTGTTCTTACAATCGCCATTAAACATCATGGAACATAACGCCAGTACCTTTTCAGTTCTTGCATCAACTACATAAGCAATGTATTATTATAGTTGAATGACGCCATACTAGGAACTGGAATTTTTTTGTTTGTTTGTTTTTTTGTTATTTTTTGTTTTACAGAATGGAGTGTGGAAGAACAGCCTTTCTTTTTGCCCGCTACCTCAGTAGCTTCTTCCTGATTTTTTTCTGTTTGTATGACGTCATGTAGGACACTACCATTGTAAACTGTTTGATTATTTCCAACAACGATGCGACTGGGAGGTAGTAGGATGACAGACGCAATTACTGAGGGCGAGGGGAGAGGGAAGAGGGAAGGTGGGGGGTGGGGGTGGGGGTGGCGGGGGTTGTCTTTCCAGTCTCTTACCAGAATCTGGTATGCTAAAAGGAACTTTGAGTCGGAGGACAGTTTTGGTTCGTAGTGTGTAATGTGCATGCATGAATGGGCGCGCGCGCGTGCGCGTATATAATATATATATATATATATATATATATATATATATATATACATACATATATATATATATATGTGTGTGTGTGTGTGTGTGTGTGTGTGTGTGTGTGTGTGTGTGTGTGTGTGGTGTGTGTGTGTGTGCGTGTCTCTATCTACCTATGCATCTATCAATCTGCCTCTCTCTCTGTCTGTCTAGCTATCTATGTAATATCTTTATTGCTACACACACACACACACACACACACACACGCGCGCGCGCCGCGCGCGCGCACTCGCACATCTCTTCTCCCTTTGTCTCTCTCTCTCTCTCTCTCTCTCTCTCTCTCTCGGTCTGTCTGCCCCCCCCCCCCCCCACACACACACACGCGCGCACTCACACAGTGACTCGACAAACACACTTAAATTGTTAAAATCCTGATAAAGTTGGGCCATGAAATGTGTAGGCGGACAATGGAAAACGGAAAATGGGACTGGGCCAGTGGGAAGCAACCCTAGAAAAAAGCCAAACAAAACAAAACAAAAAACGTTTAGACATACTTGAGCTGTACGCATGTATTTCTTTACCTGAATCTGTATCAAGCACTTCTTTGAGTCTGTAAATTTCTCAGGGTCTGGGCAGCACACTTGAGACTAATGCATGGGTCGACCTTTGTTGACCATTGTCCATAATACACCTTCCCCTTCACCTCCACCAGCTCTTACACTCCTATTCTATTCCCTTCCCCCTCTCCAACTGTGCCCACTTTTATTCCTCTATCCATTACTTTATTGTGCTCATTTTCTTTCGTTGTTCTACTCGCAATACACGTACAGCATCTTGGCTGAGTACACTTTGAGAATCAGGTGTGGATTAGTACCAGCCGCCGTGGCGAAGTGGTTAGCGTTGCGGACTCCCGGCTGGGAGGTCGTGGGTTCGAATCCCATCAGAGTCATGTGGGTTTTTCTGCCCTGACCGGCTCCTACCCAGAGTTGAGTTTGCTGCGGACTCAGTTGGGAAGACTGGGACCACACAGTCGAATTTCATCCACTTAATGGATGCGTTTCTGAGAGTGTTGCTCAAATTTCCTGACCAACACTGCAGGTGCCTGTATCTCTCGGGCCTGGTTGACGCCGGGATATATATTATGAAAGGAAGCGTAGAGTACAGCCCTGTCATGTAGTCTCAGACCGAAATGGAAATCCGTAGCATCATCTTAATCATCCTCATTCTCATCGACCAGCATCGAAAAAAACAAAAAAAAAGTCTCAAATTCTGTGGCCCTTCATGGCCTGCTCTCATGGTGACCTCAATTTCGATGTCCTCTCCACGTCTGTGGCCTTGGTTTGGTTCCGTCGGGGTCACCGGTATCGGCGAGTCCATGGGGGCTGTCGTTGGATGGTCGTGGTGGCGCCCTCCGGAGGGAGAGCTCACTCACGCCGGCTCCGCGACTAAGCAATTATTGTCGTCAGTAGGGGGCTTAGTAGGTGGTGTCCTGCGTATGTTAGATCAGAACAGGCGCCACTGAACACCACCGAGTGACTCGGCAGCAGTGCAGTGTCTCCTCCGGTGGGTTGCCTCTTGACGACTTGACATTGACTGTTCCGTGTGGATTGCTGGTGCCGGGGCTGCGGCGGGGCCGACCGGGCTTTGGCTGTGGACGGGGTGTCGAAATGAGCGGCGTGGGTGCACTGCCTCTGAGGTGGCGCAGAGGTTGGGACAGCAAAAAAAAAAAAAAAAAAAAAAAAAAAAAAAAAAAAAAGAAAAAGGTGTGGATTAGTCCTCACACCGAATCTACTTCTCCTCTCAACACGCCCAAGGAAGAAAGAGGGGGGCGAAGCAAAATGCTTACTGAGGAAGGAGTTATAAAGCAGAGAGAGAGAGAGGAGAGAGAGAGAGAGAGAGAGAGAGAAATACTACAGCAAGAGAGAGAGGAGATGAAGGTGGGGGGGAGGGGGGGCAGGAGGGAGGAGGGGGGGGGGAGGCGAAACCAAAGAATGGAAGGTGGAGTTGGAAGATACGAGGAGGGGGTGGAGCGGAAGACTGTTAATGTTACCCAGAAGATTCAGACTGTTATCTGGGCAGACTCTGCCCTCAAAAGTTACCAACCTCGTTTCCAGAAACACGAACCGTAACGTGAGGGTAGGTTTACTAGTTCTTTGGATGATGATCAACTGTGATAGGGAGGCAGCTAGTGATGTATTGTTGCTATAGTTGTTGTTCTTCTTCTTGTTGTGTTGTTGCTGGTTGTCACATCTTTTCTCTCTTGATAGCGATGTTAGCGCTGATGCCGTTGGTGTTGTTGATCACAAGGTTTGTCTTTTTTTGGCTGTGATCTCCAAACCAAAAGCAGCGGAACATTTAATGTTTTAGATGAGGGATCAAATCCTGAAGTGCTCTCCAGAGTTGCGCGAACGACAGCAGCGCTAGCCATAATAAGACCCATCTGGAATGACAGAAACATCGCAATCAGTTCCAAAATCAGACTGATGCGCTCCCTGTCATTACCATAAGTCTCTGTGCCTGTGGGAACGTGGACTCTGACAACTGAACTTGACAGAAAGATTCAGGCATTAGAAATAAGATGCTTCTGCAAGATCCTTGGCATCTCATACAAAGACCACATTACCAACTTGGAGGCGCAGACCAGAGTAAGGCAAGCCATTGGACCATAGGAAGACCTGCTTGTCACGGTGAAAAGAAGGAAAATGAGATGGTATGGTCATGTATGAAGATCAATAGGACTTGCCGAAACCATTCTACAAGGAACAATGCGATGAGGCAGAAGGAGAGGAAGACAGAGAAAGAGATGGGAGGACAACATCAGTGCAAGGACTGACCTCACACTCAGCAACAGCCTGAGAGCGTCTGTCTGAGAACAGACAAAAAAGGGCTGCCATGAATCTTCTGAGCTCTTCTGGTTAATGGACTGTCATGCTTGTATGTTGTTGTTTTTTTTAATGTCAGAACGGTGAATGCTTTAGGATACCAATTCTTTCTACCCGCCAGTTCCGAAAGTTCTTCGTTTAGTTCTTCTTCTTCTTCTTTTCTGCTTGTATGACGTCATTTAGGACACTACTATATTATGGTACAGTTTTACTACTACCATCCAGAACAGCGGAAAAGTGATTGGCGGCATGGCCAGCACAGTGGGAGGGAATGGGTGTTCAGAGGACAATTACTATGGGCGGAAGCAGGGGGAAGGCGAAGAGGATGGAGGAGGGGGGATGGGGGGGGGGGGGGGGGGGGGGATGGGGCCTTTCCGGCCTCTTACCAGAGTCCGACATGCTGGAAGGGAACTTAACGTCGGGGGACTACAGAAACGATCGTTCTGGTTCGTCATGAATAATATATATACGTGTGTGAGTGTGTATGTGTGTGTGTGTGTGTGTGTGTGTGTGTGTGTGTGTGTGTGTGTGTGTGTGTGTGTGTGTACGTGCGTGCGTGCGTGCGTGCGTGCGTGCGTGCGTGGTGTGTGTGTGTGTGTGTGTGTGTGTGTGTGTGTGTGTGTGTGTGGATCTATCTGTCTGTCTACTTGTTCGTCCAGCTGTCTATGTATTTATCTCTCTTACTAAATTATATATACATACATACATACATACATACATACATACATACATACATACATACATACATACATACATACATTATAAATCATATATAATACATACATACATACATACATACATACATACATACACATACATACAACATACACATACATTACTAAATCATACATACATACATACATACATACATATATATCTGTGTGTGCGTGCGCGCGTGCGTGCGTGCGTGCGTGCGTGTGTGCGTGCGTGCGCAATGTGTGTGTGTGTGCGTGCGTGCGTGCTTGCGTGTGTGTATGTGTGTTATCATTACAAGAATATGTTAATCTGACAGTAAATGGTTTCAGTCAGTGTGTGCGTGCGTGTGTGCGTGTGTGCGTGCGTGCTTGCGTGTATGTGCGTGTGTTCTTTTTGTGCCTCTGTGTGTGTGCTTGCGTGTGCGTGCGTGCGTGCGTGCGTGCGTGCGTGCTTGTGTGTGGTGTGTTGTGTGTGTGTTGTGTGTGTGTGTGTGTGTGTGTGTGACCGTGTCTCTCTCTCCCTTTATCTCTGTCTGTCTGTCTGTCTGTCTGTCTGTCTGTCTCTCTCTCTCTCTCCTCTCTCTCTCTCTCTCTCTCTCTCTCTCTCTTCTGGTCGCTCGCTCTCTCTGTATTTGTGTTTGTGTGTCTGTGCGTCTGAGACCGTTTTCTCTCTCTCTCTCTCTCTCTCTCTCTCTCTGTCTTTGTTTGTGTGTGTGTGTGTGTGTGTGTGTGTGTGTGTGTGTGTGTGTGTGTGTGTGTGTGTGTGTACATTTTGAAAGGAAGTATGCGGGTTGACATAGACAGACCACTTTACTGACATCACGAGACCACACTTTATTGGGATAAGCAGTGGGAACAGTAAGTTTAATTTATTACAGCGCAAGTGGGATTGGAATTCCCGTTCTGTAATTTGCCATTTCAACATCAAGCCAATCAAATATGCAAGTTCACAAAACAACACCTATCCATATTGTTTACATCTCAGTGTCTTTTCCTATAGCTTGTCACGTTTAAATAGGTCAATGTTTATACATTATACATTTTACAGATAAAGTCAAAGCAGTTTGTCGAACTAAAAGTATGATTAAAAGGGGAAAAAATATGGAAATCGTGAAACTCATAGCAGTCAAAGCAAATAACAACAACAACAACAACAAGTGGAATTCGAGCAAAATCTGAACAGCAATGTGAAAAGTGAACAAAAAAGGCAGTTTGCCTATTGCACTCATGTGCTACGTGTATTATGGTTTTACTGACACAGACAATAGTAAGCGAGATGAGGATGTGGAGAAATGTAGGCTAACACATATTTGGTACAATCATATAACCCGCTGATTCTAAGCCATTTTTTTGCGTGTATTTTCCATTAACACAATGAGTACATGAAGGTCATTACATTCGTGCAGTGGAAGGGGAGGCCACTGGAATGAGTGTGGAATGTGGGGATGGGATGGGAAAAGAGTAGAGAGCAGTGTGTCTGGAAAGGAGATGCAGATAGGGACTTTTCTTCAAAGCGCGGCTGCTCTTCCATTTTCCCTTCTTCAAGCCTGAGGGTAAGCACTTGCATGCTTCAACCCGTATTGTCATCTCATGTTTGCGTGATTCATGAAGTATATTTTGTGACTTGGATATAGTACTTCACTCGGGTTCATCAAAGCAAATGATTCTGATTGAACTTATTAAAGCAGAATAGAGAAAGTTCATATATACAAGACTGAGAAGTATGCCGGTATAGCCAACACAATGAGGGAATCCGGCTTCCACGCCAAAGACCTCGCCATACATGCTGGAGAAAGGAGGAAGGAGAAAGGAGGAGGGGGGGGGGGGGGGCGTGGGGGTAGGCTCATCAGCCTGTGATTTTATGAAACAACTCTTGATTCCTGGGAAGACGAAGTCCAGAACCCTAAAGGCAATAACAGAGGGTGTTAAAAACAGTTCTAACCAGATACGGTCGAGGAGGAATACAAGTGAACTTTAGAAGGCTTTTCCCCCAGTTTTGTAACAGATGACCGGTAGCTATCTGGTTACGATATGGGAGAAAGATGTGTACCATAGGACGCCCAGCCATCCGGCATGTACAGGTTCGAATCCTGGCAGACCTAAGAATATTACTGACAGCAGAAGGGCATATTAGAGTCATGACATGGGTTCGGCCCGACCCTCTTAGAGTGTCAAGAATGCCCGGCTGAAACACTTGTTTGTGGGGTGAGAGGGTGAAGAGAAGCGGGGGTGGGGGTGATGTTTCTTCTCTCAAAAACAAATTCTCCTGCTAAGCTCTCCCTAGAGTTTCTGCTTGTTATTTCACATTGTCATTTCGGATTTTTCCTGCACGCATCTGCCCACCTGAAACTGGTTCGCTCCATCACAGGGACGAGCGTAAGACGTATTTCGTATCTTTTTTTTGTTTTGTTTTTTTTGTTTTGTATTACCGTTATTGCAAAAACGAGCATAGCCCTGTGAGGCCAATCTTTGTTATAAATTTAGTAAGATTATATCTGCCCCACTACTTCGAAGAAAGTGCATACACTGTTCTACTCTACATAAACAGTAAGTCAGTTATTTCAGAAAAGCATAAAACACTCTTTCACATACATTATATCAGGTTATGAAGCATTAATTTCAACTGATGAATTATGGACAGAATACTTCGATTTTATAGCATTGAAGCATTTGCCAAAAAAAAGAAAAAAAAAAACGCAGATTATAGATCACACACGCACGCGCGCGCGCGCGCGCGCGCGCGCGCAACACACACACACACACACACACACACACACACACACACACACACACACACACACACACACACACACAGTGAGCTTTCTTCACAATGGAATTCGAGTCTATGCTCACATATGGAAATAGAACACACAGGCACGCACGCACGCACACACACGCATGCGCGCACACACACCCCTTTTTCACACTGACATGCGGGTCCTTGCGTATATATAAATAAAAATGAAGTTGTGAATAGTCCTACTGTCCGGGACCTTTGAGGAAGAGAGAAAGACAAAATCGATAGACTACAAACGTATCCAGTGTGTCATATTTTCGCTGGAAAATTTCTTAGCTTCGACACAGGCATTTTCTGGCACCCTTTTGGGCTTTAATACTGGCTTTTGTTAATTCCTTCCATAGATTCATTTCTGGAATTTTGCTTGGTTCTTTTCCTGGCTCTACCATCGGTTTTGATTGGTTGTTTCACTGATTCTGTCAACAGTTTTCATTGACTCCTTAAGTCCTTGGCTGGCTTTGACTTTTTTTTCCGTTGGCCCTAAATACTGGCTCTGATTGGTTCATGTATTTTGGCCATGACACCAACGTTGACATTTTTGGCTCTGTCGTTGGCTTTACTAAGTTCATTTCTTGTCTTAGCTGCTGGATTTGATTTGTCCTGTTGGCCTGTGGTTTTGATTGGTCTGCGATTTGATTTGTCCTGTGTGGCCCTGCCCCTGGTTTTGACTGTTTCTGATTTGATTTGTCCCTGTGTTGGCCTGCGCTGGTTTGACTTGGTTTCTTTTATGGCTCTGTCACTGGGTGTGGTTTTGTTTTCTTGATTCTGCCATTGACTTTATTGAGTTTCTTTCTTGTGTCTGTAACTCGCCTTGATTGGTTCTTTCCTTGATTCTGCCAGTGGTATTATTTGACTCCTTGTTTGCCTTGATCACTAGCTTGAATTAGGTCTGTTCTTCACTCTGTCTCTGGTTTTCATTGATCTCTTTCTGGCTCTGTTACTGGTCGTGATTGGTCTCTTGCTTTATTCTTTGACTGGTTCATTTCGTGACTCTTCCGCTGGCTTGAATTGCTTCTTTTATTGGTTCAGTCACTGGCGTGGATTGATTTTTTTTTAGCTCTTCCACTGCTTTTGACAGGTGTTTTCCTCCTGACCCTGTCAAGGACTCTGGCTGATTCCTTTTTTTTTTTTTGGTCTCTGTCAAAGGCTTTTATTGGTGCCTTTCGTGGCTCCTTAACCAGCTTTTACGGGTTTTTGTCGCAGCTGACAATGTGTATGATTGTGTCTCCTTCCTTGACTTTGTCACCGTCACTTAAATTCTCTTGTCAACGTAACTGCTTTTGACTGACTTCGTTCATGGACCTGTGCCTGGCTTTCATTGACTCTATTCATGGTTCAGACTTTGGCTTCGACTCATTCTTTTGATTTCTCTCTCTCATTTGCTTTTGCTATCTCCTGGAATGACTCTGTCCGTGCCTTTCACTGGCACTATTCACGGTTCCGACTTTGGCTTTGACTAATTCCTTTTTGTTGTTCTCTGTCTGGCTTTTGCTAGCTCCTATCTTAGCTCTCACTGTGGTTTTGTCCCACACTTTTCGTTGCTCTGCAACTTTCTTTTGCTAGGTCCGCTCATGGCTGCGTCACTGGCTTAGAGTGGCCACTTTCATGGCGTTATGACCGGCCTTGTTTGACTCATTCCATGCTCTGATATTAGCTTTGATTGACCCTGTTAACGGCTTTGTCACTGACTTTGGTAGACAAACTCATTTCAAGACTGTATCACTATTTTTGATTGGCTCCTCTGAACTCTCTCACTGGCTTTGATTGGTTCAGTTTGTTTTTTTTTTTGGCGCTCTTACCCTGGCTTTCCGAGTCTCCTTTCATACCTCTGACAATGACATGGACTGGCTGTCTGCCAACTTCTGTCTTTGATTATTGCCGGCACAACTGCCAGATGTTTCAATGGTATTCACTGTCCCTGACACCATCAAAGAAACGGACATAGACTGGTTTTGTTGTAATCATCATCTGTGACACCCATTTCTATAGTCTGTCATCAGCACCCATACCAGCTTCTCTAACTCTATAACAAGTTCTGTCATTGGCTGTCATTAATGCTATCACAAATTCAGCCCGTCGCTTCAGCAGTCGCCTGGACCACAGGTTGTGTGTCACGGGTTATTACAGGCCCTATAACATTAATGCCACTGACTTTCGCCGGCTCTGACACGAACTCTCTCTCTCTTGCTGGCTTGATCTACATTTCTGTCACGCACTGCCTTTTGCTGTTTTTGTCACGCTTTTCTGTCTACATCTCTCTCTCTCTCTCTCTCTCCTCTCTCTCTCTCCTCTCTCTCTCTCTCTCTCTTCTTCTTCATCCCCCTCATTCTCTATCTCTGTCTCTTGTCTGTGTCTGTTCTCTCTCTATCTGTCTCTGTTTCTGTTCGTCTGCCTGTCTGTGTCGCTGTCTTTGTCTGTCTGTCTATCTGTCTGTCTGTCCGTCCGTCCCTCCCTCTCTCTCTCTCTCTCTCTCTCTCTCTCTCTCTCTCTCTCTCTCTCTCCCCCCCCGTCTCTCTCTGTCTCTCCTCCTTCCCTCATTCTCCTCTCTCTCTCTCTCTCTCTCTCTCTCTCCTCTCTCTCTCTCTCTCTCGTCTGTATCTGTGTTCTGACTGTCTGTCTGTCTGTCTGTCTGTCTGTCTCTCTTAGTTCTATCGATGATATTCTTCAGCTGTCTTCATTACTATATGTACATCAGCAATGAACTGCTGTGTCGTAACAGCTCACCCCATGACATTTACAGGTTTTGTCACCAGCTCTCTCACGATCTTTTACTGTACTGGCTTCTACGTATGGGCTTTCTTGCAGCCATGCCCCAACAGCTTCTAACCAGCCACATCTACCCCGCGCATTGACTCTCCCCGGGCGGCAAAAAAAAAGAAGAATAAACAAAGAATCCCCCACCACCGTCAGCATCACCTCCAATCACATACTTTGCCTGGACCTGTCCCCATCCTGAACCCCACCCATGGCGGAACTTTTACTGGGAGGAGAAGAAGAAGAAGAAGGAGGAGAGGAGGAGGAGGAGGAGGAGGAGGAGGAGCAGCAGCAGGAGGAGGAGGAGCAAAAGCAGGAAGAGCAGGAGGAGGGCTGGACGTAGTCTGATGCTGAAGACTATCATACTGCCTGGCCTTCCCAGATCCAGGACCTCCCTTCAGCGAAGAACTCTCCTGACTCGACTCCTTCTGGCGACCCAGCACCTGCAAGAAGGCGTTGCGGAAGTTGGTGTTGAACCAGCCGTAGAGTAGCGGGTTGATGGCCGAGGACGTCATGGCGATCAGCAGGGAGACCGCGTGGGCCAGGTAGAACTGCTCCTCTCCGAAGAGGCCGAAGATGGAGTTGTCGTGAGTCCAGTCGGCGATGATGTTGAGCAGGGTGAGGGGCAGCCAGGTGACGGAGAAGGACACGGCGATGGAGGTCAGCAGGATCAGGTTCTTGCGGTACCTCTTCCACTGTCTCAGATGGCGCTGCCTCTGAGATAGTTAGCGACAAGAAAGAGGGAGGGGTTATAAAAGAGGTCTTTTTGTGATAGGGAAGTGGTAGTAGTAGAAGTAGTGGTAGTGGTAGTGGTGGTGGTGGTGGAGGTGGTGGTGGTGCTGGTGGTGGTGCTGCTGCTGGTGGTCGTCGTCATCGTAGTAGTAGTAGTAGTAGGCGGAGGAGGAGGAGGAGGAGTGGTAGTGGTGGTGGCGGTGGTAGAAGTAGTAGTAGCAGTAGTAATAGTAACAATATTAGTATTAAAAGTAGTAACAGTTGCAGGCAGCAGCAGCAGCGACAGCAGCAGCAGCGACAGCAGCAGTAGCAGCAGCAGCAGCTGCAGTAGTATAGTAGTAGTAGTAGTAGTAGTAGTAGCAGTAGCAGTAGTAGTAGTAGTAGCAATACCAGTAGCAACCACAGGAGGAACAGTAGTGGTGGTAGTAGTATTCGCGTATTTTCTGTAATTTACTGGATGTTTTTGTGCAGTGCGATATTTACACTGTTATTTTAAGATTATTTCATACATGTCTTTTAAACAATTTTAACTGTCGTTCAGGAATGAGATTACCTACCTGGATTCTGATACATCTAACACACATTTATAGTCGTGCGCCACCACCCCCACCCCCCCCCCCCCACACACACACATATCACTCTGTCTGTCTGTCTGTCTGTCTGTCTGACTGTCTGTCTGTCTGTCTGTCTGTCTCTCTCTCTCTCTCTCTCTCTCTCTCTCTCTCTCTCTCTCTCTCTCTCTCTTCTTTCGTTGTTAGTTAACTAAAAGCTTCATATCAAATAAATCAAGTTGTTTCGGTTTTGATTTGCCAGTAACTGCTCTGTACCTCACAGACGATGGGTGATTTTTTTTGCTTGTCAGCTGTCACTAAGCTTCTACCAGACTAGTGTGCCATCTCCCTTTGTGCGTGCCTTATGGTTTAAAGCCACTACCTCACACACACACACACCTGGGTTCCCTTCTCGCTCGCCCACGACTGCAACGTTTAAATCTCTCATACGCTTCCCTTCACGTATGCAGCTGTTACTTATTCCTTCATCCTTGTCCATGGAAAACGACCCTTGAGAAGGAATGACAATGCACAGAGTAAAAGTGAAGGAATTCTGCACACTTTAGAAATAGATCTCTTGACGCGTTTGGGGTTAACACTTTGTCAGATGAGGAAAGACATGAATATTGTGGAAGGAAGGTGTGCGAATGTGTGGAAGAGAAGGGGTGGTGGGGGGGTGGGGGGGGGGGGGGGGTGAGGGCGCGTCAATTGTCTTATTTTTCAATGACTGAGACGTGATGTATTTTGATATGGTATTTTTTGTTTGTTTGAAAGAAAAGAACCAAACCAGAACGGATGAAAAAAAATCGTTTTTTCAGTTGTCAAAAAGGTCATCTCCACTAAACTTGCAAACCGTGTGAAGGACAAGAGTAAACCTGAGCTTATCAAGGTCGCTTTAATAAGAAAAAATCTCATTCTGATCCGATTGTTTTTGTTTGCTTTTTTTCTGAAAAAAAAAATTATGAAATGCCATCTTGTCAGTCCTGACACAAAGAAAGAGAGAAAGAAAGAAGAAAGAAAGAAAGAAAGAAAGAAAGAAAGGAAGAAAGAAAAGAAAGAAAGAAAAACAAACATACATACATACAACAAACACTTGCTGACATACGCGTCATTTCATTTCCCACAACCACGCACAATCAACGAACAAACCACCCCACATTCCTCAACTCTTCTTCCACAAGTCGTTCCACACTCTCCTCCTCCTCCACCTCCTCACCTGGGCTTCCGAGGACGGGCAGTCGTTGATGCGGTTCTGCAGGAAGTTGCAGATACGCCCATGGAGGCAGGAGATGAAGATGGAGGGCGTCAGGTACTGCACGAGGGATACGAAGGTGGAGTACACCTCACGGAAGCGGTCGTGTGGCCAGAGCTCAATGCAGGTGTGAAAGACAGGTTTGCCCAGGACACGCTCGGTGCTTAGCTCGTGGAAGATGAAGAGCGGGGCGGCCAGGGTGATGGACAGGAACCAGAGAGTGACCAGGACTAGCAGCACCTGTTGTTGAGCAGTTGATGAGACTGCCGTTATGTCACTGACGCCGCATTCAGAACTAAAATGATATCTCAACGGCAGTTAAACGAACACAATCTGAAGTAAAAAAAAAAT
>CM065718.1:20664638-20669638 GCA_033310375.1 Conus canariensis
AACGTACCATGTAAATAACATTAAGAGTTCATGCAGAGATATGTGCTTAATAAAAACAAACAACAACAACAAAACATTTCGTTCTTATTTTCCTTCATAGAACAACTTTTTTCTCACATTCATTGGCCAAAAGCAGATACCCTGAAAATTACTTGAAAGTTATCATTGCTGACGACTCACTTCTTTTCACTGTAGAAAAAAACCTCTACGAATTCCTCTTGGGACATTACTGCACTTGCTTCTAACAACAAGTCGTTGATAGGAAGGTTTTGTTCGTTGTTGTTGTTTGTGTTGTTGTTTCCTATAATCAACGTATTATGCCTTTTGTGTAACCGGCAATTTCAAGTTCTGTCCAAACCATTTCGGCAAGAGAAGACGTTAACCTCGCCAAACAAAAAGTGCCCTGTGTACAACCAATGATTTTACGATTTGTCTGCACACATTTTTTTTTTATATGAAAAGACATTCTCTCTCTCTCTCTCTCTCTCTCTCTCTCTCTCTCTCTCTCTCTCTCTCTCTCTCTCTCTCTCTCTCTCCATTGATATTATAGTCCATTTGCAAATTAATTGTACGTATGATTGATTTTTTTTTTTCACGTTGGCACTGGAAAGATAAATGTGCTAGTGAATACAATGACATTCTACAAACATTTGAAGAAGGAAGTACCTTTGCACCTAGTGTAGACATCAATCATGCATGGAGGGTATCCGTTATGCACATAAGCATGCCGCAGAACATATGTAAATGATCAGAATGGCTCTGATTTTTAAGACTGGCTTGAAGCAGAAGATTAAGCTGTTGGAGGAAATCTTCACAAGCTGTTAAAATCTAATCAGCAATGGAGAACTGTGCCTAATATTTTCATTTTATTGTAATTCTGATTGCTATTTAGAGAGATGAGTGACAATGGCAATTTGTGACGTTGGACTCCATCGGGATTGGAACTATCAGTGTCTCACCGCAAAACCAGTCTCATAGGAAGCTTTTTTTTTTTTTAAGATATGTTTACACTATTCCATCATTTCAATTTAATACGTATTATTCACGACGTATTATGAAACCCGCTTCAGTGTGAGGATTTGGCCTAACTATGAATAAAGATTCACATTCACTGCCAAATTGGTGCTGTGCTACTGAGCCAATCTGGCACTGTGCTCCCTAATCCTGCTGTGCGTTAATATAGTATTGTTCATAATGTGATATGTTCCGGAGATTTTCGTCTACACCTACACCTCTTCTTTTCAGACTCGTTGCTTTTTCTTTCGCCGTGACATACAATCAGTCCCTACTCTTCCTCCTCTTCTCCAAAACTCGTGTTTCTATACATGACGCATCACAAAGTACGTGATTTCGTTTTGTTCCTTCCCCCTCAAAAATGCAACCTGATATGTTTTTTTTTCTTACTCTTACTCTTTCTAAAACGTGCTCTCCCTCCCTCCTCTCTCTCTCTCTCTCTCTCTCTCTCTCTCTCTCTCTCTCTCTCTCTCTCTCTCTCTCTCAAGAGAAAACAACAAACAAAGAAAAACTTCGGACGGTTTGTCGTTACCTTTAATATATAAACTCAGAGGTTTTCTAGCTTTTAACATGTTCTAAACTGTTTTTATACTCTTCTTTTTCCCCTCCACTTTCTTACGTGTGTGTGTGTGTGTGGGGGGGGGGGGGGGGGGGGATGGGCGTGCGTGCGTGCGGGCGCGCGTGTGTGTGTTCATCAGAAAAAAACCTGTTTAGAACGAAAGGGTATATTGGCTTGGGAAGAGAGAGCGGAAGAAGCATGTAGGGATAGAGAATGGACCTAGAGGAAAGGAGAGATGAGGAAGATGTACAAGGCTTACTTTCTGTTAAAAAAAAATCAATTAAAAGACCGGCGCGCATTTTCTTTAGTCGTGTTTATCCTTTCTTTCTCTCTCCCTTTTCTTTCTTTCTTGTTTTCTTTCTTCCTTCCTTACTTTCATTCATTCATTCATTCTTTTTTTTCTTTTTTTCTTTTCTTTTTTTTAGCAGAAACCACCAATATTTTAACGATATTTGCACATTTCATTTCAAAGACAATACAAATGCTATTAGCTTTTCTGGAGAATGGAAGTGGTTTAGGATCAATTCACGAACGGAAAGGTCAAACAATATGTACCATGACCATGAATTAGGATTATACTTTTAGATGAGACTCATTCACTTACTGCCGTTTCTTCTTCTTCTTCTTCTTCTTCTTCTTCTTCTTCTTCTTCTTCTTCTTCTTCTTCTTTCTTCTTGCTGTTCGCTGCTGTCATTGATGCTGTCGTTAGTTTTGTTACTGGCATGTTCATGAATATTTGTTTTCAGCCTATATGTACATATAAGTGCAACAGTAGGCCTACCATAAGGAGTCCACAATAGTAAACACGATCTCTCGTATAGTCAACTGTCACACGGAAACATTAGAGCAATAAGCTACTCAAAAGAAATGAGGAAAGCAATTAACAAATATATTCTTTTCTGCACGACCCGCAAAAATGAAATAAAAAGAACAAACACTTCATGTGAAAACAGTCTAGATATGGTACACAGATCAGTATTGTTGTAAGAAACTATTCCTTTATCAACGAGTATGGTGACCAAATACTATGAATGATTACATGAATTAAGAAATACATAAATTCGAAAATCGATCAGTCAATGCGCATGCGAACAGACCGAATAAATAAACAAATGAATAAACAAGCAAGCAAACAAACAAACAAACAAATAGATAAAGGACTTACTGAAAGTTGCGACAGAAAATCCATAGATAAATAGATAAACAGACAGATATACAAACAAATAAATAATAGAAAAATATATAAATGAATCATTGAAATTGCGGAAATAAATGGATGGAAATAAGTAAATACATAAATAGAAAGAAAACAAGCGATGAAAGAAAGAAAGAAAAACCGTCTGTTGACATATCCACGGACATATCAGGCACAGAAAGTAGTTTACGCTACGTATAACCTAGTTGTGATAATGTTGGAGGTGAAACAAATCAGTCTGTAAGAAAAGGCGTGATATGTGGTCGCTTAAAATCTCTTAAAAAGTCCAGGCCACTGGCTTAATAAGTAATCCTAGCCACATGCTGCTGATAGTCTTTCTCAATGGGCTCAAAAAAAAAAAAAAGCGAAAAAAAGAAAACAAAAAGGAGTACAGTAAAACACAACAAAAGTAAGAAACAAAACAGAATTAAATAGGAATGGTTGACAGTAAAGCAAAAAGAAAACATAATAAAATACTTCACACACCACACACACACACACACACACACACACACACACACACACACACACACACAACATATATATATATATATATATATATATATATATATATATTAAACATTGAAATGAAACAAGTTGCTGAGATTCTATCAAAGCAACAGACATGGTTTTGATGAAAGCAGAGAACACTGAACCACTGCGGGTCCTGGAATGAAACACACCTGAACAGCTTTCAAAATTTTCTATTTGCTTTAAAACAGAGGTGTGCCATGCAAAAGTATACATTAAGTTTTCAAAACAATCAGTAAGTGAGGTCAGGGTAGACAGAACTAGAAACATTTGTTTAAGAGAAATTATGATTGATCCCCCAGGCAAACTGGCAAACAAATCAACGCCCATCTTGTACCGAATTTGAGAAGACAAGTGACAAGTTCTTCGTTTTCGTTGTCCTGATTGTTGTTTGTCTTGCCTGAATAAGGCCAAAGAGGTCGAAACGCGTCGTGTTTTGTCTTGTAATTTGTTTGTCATTGTCTGGCGGATTAGTTATAATTTCTTAGTTAAAATTTGTTTTAAAACAATTGTCTTGCTTCATGGATGAGTGGTCATCCTATTTCTCTTTTACTGTATAACCGACGAAAAATCATGATTATCATATGTGAATAAATCAGAGCAATCTTTTCCCCCTAAATTAAATGAATAGGACAGGTTCCGGAATCTGGACGACATTTCAAGAGATCTCTTATCTCTGCACATTTCTTCATGACCCATCTCTGAATCTGTGATTTTCCTGCTTCATTTCTTTGCTTGTTTCTCATTCGTTTGCCAGATGTCACTGTTTGTACAGCCATAAGCTATTACGGAATTGAATACAGAGTTCCCCGCAAATTAACCTATAAGTTTCGTATTCCGTTATATACTTGACCGAGGTACCTGGGACTCTTCACTACAGATTATCTATGCATTTGAAAGAAAAAGCAAAAAACTTTGCCAGAAAGATGGGTGTGTACAAGAAGGTAGTACAAAAGGAAATCTTTCTGTCTGCGTGGGAGATTTTGCAAGATATAGAGTCGGGTGACTGACGTAAAACGGGTACCTTGTACTGAAACACCATGTTCTGGCCTTTTTAACACTAACATTTGACGCTCTTTGATATTTATCATTAGCGTTTTTCAACATCTAAACTGCATTTTTGTGTGTTTTAGATAGCCGTTCGCGCCTTTGGGCATCACTGTTCCTAACCGTATCTGATTATACTAAATACGTGACCATAATAGGGAACAAACAAGCTGAGTTTCGAGGCTTTACCAAGGCACGCGGAAAACATGAAGAGCGTATAGAATGGAAGGCCTGGCACAGATACAGAAAAAAGGTTGCTTTGCAAAACTTGAGCCAGAGTTACCAGCTTACCATGTTGAACAGAAGTTTGTTGACAACTGCGGAAACCCAGATCCATACCCCTTCCCACCTCAACCACAATTCCTTTGCGCTTATACCCCCCCCCCCCCCCCCCCCCCGTCTCCACCCTTGCCCGCAACTCTTCATCGCCCCACCCCTCCCTCTTCATCCGCATCCCTCTGTCGCCCCACGCACCCCCTCCCCCCTTATCTCTCCCACACTCTCTCTCTCTCTCTCTCTCTCTCTCTCTCTCCACAAAACAAGTATCACATCAAGTATCACAGTACGACCCCGCACAGCGGCGCTGGCAATGCGGAGAGTTAATAACAATCGGAGAAGCCATCCCGTCCTCTTTTGTGTGGGAGATAAAGTTAC
>CM065718.1:20674638-20684638 GCA_033310375.1 Conus canariensis
CAGGCTGACCTCATCTTGTGTTGCCTCCAAGACTAGATTCTGAATTCATTTCAAACACACAATGTGCAAAAATTGTTCCCCAGTTGGTCTGGGTAACCATATCTTCAAAACATACGCCCATACTGTCTTCTGTGGCTTGACAGCAAAAAATATATATTTATCATCGATTGTTAGAGAGAGAGAGAGAGAGAGAGAGAGAGAGAGAGAGAGAGAGAGAGAGAGAGAGAGAGAGATACGGATACGGATACGGATACGGATAGATGTTTTATTCATACAGGCCATGGCCCCTAATGAAGGGGTGTTGAGATCAAATCGTTTCAGACAGAAATAAGCAAATCACCAAACATCTAGGCATCCACAATTAAAAGCATACACGATATGAAACAACATACAACAACCAATGCCTAACTACATGCTATACTTCGAATTTAAATGCCTTGTACAAGAAAATAGCAAAACGAGAGAGGGAGAGAGAGAGAGAGAGAGAGAGAGAGAGAGAGAGGAGAGGAGTGAGTGTGTGTGTGTGTGTGTGTGTGTGTGTGTGTGTGTGCGTGTGCGTGCGTGCGTGCGTGCGTGCGTGCATGTGCGTGCGTGAGGGAGTGTGTGGGTGTGTTACATGCATCTTATTTCGCCACAGTTGACTTCCATGACGATAGGTATGTGTGTGTGTGTGTGTGTGTGTGTGTGTGTGTGTGTGTGTGTGTGTGTGTGTGTGTGTGTGTGTGTACGTGTGTGTGTGTGTGTGTGTGTGTGTGTGTGTGTGTGTGTGTGTGTGTGTGTGTGTGTGTGTGTTTTGCGTGTGTGTGTGTGTACGATTTCGCGTGCGCATGCGCGCGTGTGTGTTTGTGTCTGTTTATGTGTCTGTCTGTCTGTCCGCCTGCTTTTCAGTCTGTCTGTCTGTGTGTCTGTGTCTGTGTGCGTGTGTGTATGTGTGAGAGTGTGTGAGTGTGTGAGCGTGCATGCGCGTGCATATGTGAGTGTGTGCATGTGTGTGTGTGTGTGAGAGAGAGAGAGAGAGAGAGAGAGAGAGAGAGAGAGAGAGAGAGAGAGAGAGAGAGAGAGAGAGAGAGAACAGCGGATGACAAGACTGCATTTATTCGTAAGGTTTTACATTCAAAACCATTTTGGGTTGGGGTTTTTTTTTGTTTGTTTTTTTTAAAATTAATTTCCTTGATGCTGTAATGTCCGTGACTTTTTTTTTTCTGGCGGCCGGTGGAAGGGAGATCAGTCTCTTCTTCTGCCGAACACGTCACATGATTCCGCGCTGTTCCGGTGTGCCGGAACAATAGACCCGTACTCGGTTAAATGTCAAAAGACAGTTCATTTCCGGACTGAACTATAACATGATTCCCCTTACGTAATTTGGCTCAACAATATGTTTAAATGTAAACAACAACAAAAATGGTCATCTACCAGTTGAAAGACAAAGGCACTAGATACACCGTAGATAAGCACAATGGAGAGTTTAAAAACAGACACACCGACAAAAAGCAAACAAACAAACTGACAAAATCAGACAAACACGCAAACAGACAGAACAGACCGACAAACTGATGAGTACATGAATTGGTAGATATAGATAAAAAGATATATGGGCAGAGAGAGAGAGAGAGAGAGAGAGAGAGAGAGGAAGAGAGAGAGAGAGAGAGAGAGGCGGACAGACAGACAGTCAGACAGGCAGACTATGAAAGAAATAAGAGAGAGAGAGAGAGAGAGAGAGAGAGAGAGAGAGATGGGTGGGGGAGGCGGGGGGGGGGGGGGGGGGCAAAAGAGATATTCTATACTCCCTGTGCACTGCAAAAAGCATCTCTCTTTGAATAGTTCATAGAATACAAAAAAAAACAGAGCTCAGGATTTTTTTTAATCAATGACACACGATCCATTTACTGGCGGGACTAATCGTTCTTAGTTTCTTTATTCAGGAAAGGTAGAAATATTGCACATTTGTATTTCTTGTAGTCCAAATTATCTCACTTGTACGCCAATAATTGCCCCTTTTTTCTCGTTATTTGATGTCGTTCCCATTTCCAAACAAGTGCATCTGCAGAAATGCATTATTGTTTGAGGTGGATTTGGTAGCGACATCTACAGAGAGAGAGAGAGAGAGAGAGAGAGAGAGAGAGAGAGGAGAGAGAATACTTTGGAAAGAATAGGAGGGTTTTTTTTAGCAAAGTCACATAACCTAACGGTGTCGTCTGACTTGTATTCAAAGTTTTTGTTACGTGTATTTTTATTTCACATCAATTTTTTCGATGCACAATTTCAGATAAAAAAAAACTCCAGCTTCCTGATTTTCGCTTTCTCTTGCCTGCCCTTACAGTAACCACTTTTCTAATATTCCAACAAGAAAGAGTAGAACCATGTCTTCGATCGTCTACAAGTTACATTCTTTGCATCTAAGGTGGGGGGAGGGATTAGTATTATTATTGATTACTGATTTTTGCAAGATTTCGATCTCTTGGTGACCTGCTTGTATTCCTCTGATTGTTAGCTTTTTTTTTCATCATATTCCCATTTTATGCAAGTGAAAGATATTAAGTTTGCAAAATACCACCCCTTCTTCATTCGCCTAAAAAGGAGTACAAAAACATTTTTCTTTCCTTTACCGAATCAGCATATTTAATTCCTTTCCAGGAAATATCATCCGGTGTGTGTACCTGAGCCTAAGCAAAAGGAGACATTACATTTGTTTTCATAATTCAGGAACAGAGGCAGTTTCACTATTATGGTCAAATGATTAGCTGTCATTCCATGTTTCAGTCTTGCAATTATTGTCAAAAAGTGACCAGCCATGTTGCACGTTAGGTTTCAAACAATAAACAATTCAAACAGATGAAAACAATTCAATACGTTGAATAGTTATAATAAAAACTGTAATTATAATGACCTGCTTGGTTATAATGACAATGACGATAGTGATAATAATTCAACTGAGAAACAGTTTAATAAATGCTACAAATAGATTATTTTATAAACAAACAAATCAACAAAACCAACTGGCAAAATAAACATCTACGTTCACAGGTAATACATTTTGCGCGGATCACATTGTCACAGCTGTAACGTTCTATAATTTGCGTACCTGATCCTTGAAAATTTTAACACTTGTTACAATTTGCGCATGAAATGTATACATATTGTTACCATCGTTACATTTTCTCTGGTAAATACATTCCATAGGAAATGTTAGGAACTCCAATGCCTGCACACGTACACAGACAGACAGGCAGACACAACACACACACACACACACACACACACACACACACACACACACCGCACGCACGCACGCACGCACGCGCACGCACGCACGCACGCACGCACGCCCCACACCGTGCACATGCACGCACGCCGCACTCATACACGTGCAGGCGCGCGCGCGTGCGTGCACACATGCACACAAAACACACACACATGCACACACACACACTCACACACACACACACACACACACACACACACACACACACACACACACACACACGCACGCACGCACGCACAAACACACGCACACACACACACACACACACACACACACACACACACACCACGACGCACGCACGCACGCACGCACGCACCACACACACACACACACACACACACACACACACACACACACACACACACACACACGTCAAACATTTTTCTCTGAAAAAAAAAAACAACACAAAACACACACACACACACAGATAATAACAAGAACGTGTACAAATCGAATGACTTACTTGATATCCGCTTCACTCTTAGTTGTACCGATTAACTGTGACCCATTAATACACTGCTTCATAAGAATGACGACTGCATTCACACCAAGCGCGAAATGAGCTTTGCAGGAACGCGCTTATGTTGATTCCGCATATATACAATGTCAAGAGCTCTCATCACCGAGTCAAGCACGCAGAATGTGAGCAGGAGAAACCGATGAATGCACGCGCCCACGCCCCCCCCCCCCCCCCCCACACACCCACACACCGCACACACACACACACACACACACACACACACACACACACACACACACACACACACCACAGAGTAAACTAGGTTGTTGCTGTTGTTGTTTTTGTTTTGTTCCTGTTGCTCCCCGAGTTAAACGTCAAAGCAGATTTATGCACGTCTCGCGCGCAGACCGTTAACATTTTACAATGTTTCAATTGTTACAATTTGTGCTGCGCAAAAAAGTAGCCGAGTTTGCGCTATTGTCACCTTTGCGTTGTACCGCACTACTACGAACGCACTGGAACAAGATATGTCACGCAGCCACTGACCCCCCCCCCCCTCCCCCCACACACACACACACACACACACACACACACACACCACCACACACACACACACACCACACACAACACTTACGCATGATCGTAAACCTATCGTGCCCAAATGCCCTTTTTATTCATAGACTGATAAATAGAACCTGACCTACAAAACCCTTTTACTGACAAATACAATCTGACCTACAAAACCCTTTACTGACAAATACAATCTGACCTACAAATCCCTTGACCTCTAATCGAAAGAAATCAAAAGCGCTTTGAATCAGTAAATAAACACACGATACTTTAGATATACATCATCGAAGCAGACTCAAGGTCTGATTCCCGCGTTGGGCTAATGCGTAGGTCAGACATTTGCTAGGTCGTAGCCACCAGACCCTCTTCTTCAATTCTGTCATCTTAGTTATCAATGTATTTATCTATCAGTTTGAAATCACGCGGTCTCACTGTGGTTCCAAGCTGAGTGGATAACGTGCAGTGTATATGGACTAGTCCGCATGCAGTGACACCTTGATGAAACTGAAACTGAAAAAGACGAAGACGCAGTGACACCTTGATGAAACTGAAACTGAAAAAGACGAAGATGCAGTGACACCTTGATGAAACTGAAACTGAAAAAGACGAAGATGCAGTGACACCTTGACGAAACTGAAACTGAAAAAGACGAAGATGCAGTGACACCTTGACGAAACTGAAACTGAAAAAGACGAAGATGCAGTGACACCTTGACGAAACTGAAACTGAAAAAGACGAAGATGCAGTGACACCTTGACGAAACTGAAACTGAAACAGACGAAGATGCAGTGACACCTTGATGAAACTGAAACTGAAACAGACGAAGATGCAGTGACACCTTGACGAAACTGAAACTGAAAAAGACGAAGATGCAGTGACACCTTGATGAAACTGAAACTGAAAAAGACGAAGATGCAGTGACACCTTGATGAAACCGAAAAAGACGAAGATCTGAAAAAGCAGTAACATTTTTCAAGCTATTCTCTTTCCCGTAACCCTCCCCCCCACCCACCCACCCCACACCGCCGTCCTTTTTTCCAAACTTCCTTTCACCAGTAAGCTCAAAAATGCAAAGTTTACGACAAAACAGACATACATTTGGGGAGTTGTCATGGGAAACGAAGATTGAACATGGAAAATAGAGCGGGACAGAGAAGGAAATAAGAAGACAAATGAACTCAAGATCTTGGAAGTTTAATTCAAACACGTTTTAATTTCGTGGGATAGCAGGCAGGAAATAAAGCAAGAAATTAAAGGTAGATTTATTGGTCCGCCAGGTGAATGGATCAGATAAACTGCAACACAGATATGCACGCACGCACGCACACACACACACACACACACACACACACACACACACACACACACACACACACACACACACACACACACACACACACAAACACGAACACGTTCTCTCGCCAGAGCATTGTTGATGCCATCCACTGAGCACCGTTCTAAGCACAACACGGATCACGTCCAAGTGACAGCGCTCTGGCAGTCAGTCGCACAGCGACCACTGTGAATGAATTATGCAGGAGTGCCATCTCGTTGCCAGACTAGGGACCCTCTGTCCACTCGGTACCAGCGCCAAGAACACACCCTGCGTTTGGATCCTTGCAGTACACGACCCACACAGTACACACTCCTCACCCAGCACTACACCCGGTCTTCCCATCTGATTTTGCCGTTCTCCTTCCTTCTTTCCTGAAAAAAAAGAGACACTTTACCTTATCTATCTCCATCCCTCCGGCTCCCAAGTAATAATATACACAACCTAATTTGTTCTTCGGTCTTCCTTCCTAATGATCCACTTTTTGCCTGGTTCCTCATTCAGCGCTTCGTCTTTCTTGCCTTCTGAGCAATTTAATTCTCTCTCTCTCTCTCTCTCTCTCTCTCTCTCTCTCTCTCTCTCTCTCTCTCTCTCTCTCCCCTCTCTCTCTCTCTCTCTCTCTCTCTCTCTAGCCTACTTCGTCTTAAATGCATTTGCTTATTTCTCTTTCTGATTATTTTTTTCTGCCATTTTCTCTTCGGTTTTATTATTATATTTCATTGACTCATTCATGTCATTTTTGCTGAAGTTGATTTTTTTCAGTAAATGAGGTTTTTTGTTTTTTTTTTGGCTGACCTGAACTGCTGAATGCGACTGATAACAAAACATAAAACAAAATAAGTGTTTGCAGAAAAACAACAACAACAACAACAACAAAAACAAAGCCAAACAGAACGGGAAAACTACAATTACTATTACAAAGTTTCTAAACAACGTCCAGATTTTTTTCCTCTTGTTTAATTTTATTCCCCACCCCCACCCCCACCCCCATAAAACACCTATAAACATGCGAACTACCTAATATGTGTTTACAACAAAACATTGCGAGAGAAAAAATGAAAGAAAACACAGCAAAACAAACAAAACCTTGCATTAACATATTGTCAATTTAAAGGGTCATTCCCGGAATTCTGGCGGATCATTTCCCAGAATGGAAATTGATGATTATGACCGTTCTACTTTCCGGTGTCCAGGCATGAAGATTCCATTCACACTGAGGAATGCGGGCCCTGAATTCTCTGAGGCACACGAACAAATAGCCACACAGATAAACTCATAAAAACATTCAGAGAGAGAGAGACACACACACAGACAGAGAGACAGAGACAGAGACAACAGACGGGCAGACAGACAGGCAGACAGAGATTGAGATAGAGAAACAGTGACAGAGAGAGATAGAGACAGACAGACGAACACAGAGAGAGAGAGAGAGAGAGAGAGAGAGAGAGAGAGACAGACAGACAGACAGACAGACAGACAGACAGACAGACAGACAGACAGACAGAGAGAGAGAGAAGGAGGAGGAGGAGGAAACTCAAAACTTCGTAATGATAATTATTCCAAGAGCAGATGCGGAGATATAAAACAAACAAACAAACCAATCAAAATGGAGAATAACAAAACAAAACACACGAACAAAAACAAAAGCTCAGGAACAACATCTTTGTGTATGCATCCTATATTCCAAACCATTTGTTCTACTGGAACAGACAACAAACAAACAAACACCAAAGAAAAAAGTTTACAACTTCCACATTGTTATCATAAAAGTTATATGGGCGAATTTCTTTTTATCCTGGTATTATTTTAAAGGGGGGGGGGGGGGGGGGGGGGGGGGGGGGGGGGGGGTCTGGGAGTGGGAGGTCCGGTCCGGTCCGGAGAACAGAGTTTTTAATTGCAAAATCATTCCTCTGAATATTGTTCTTCTTATTGTGGGTCATCATAGATCATCATGATAATTACAATACCCGTTACAAACAACATGCATTTTGCATTCACCGTCCACCCCAGATCGAGTCTCCTCATGTGTTAAATTTCCCTCCATGTGACCGAGTGGCATAGTATCGCTACAGTCAAGTTTAACGAATTCACACATAGCTCATGAAAACGACCTATACAATATTCTTATAAAACATATTGTCGTCTCTCTTGTTACAGTAACAAACCTTGACTGGCCCTTCTCCACATTTTCCCGATTTAAGCGCCCGCGCACATTTTTTTTTGATGATAACTGAATGTTACCAGCAAGAGATGACCTTTGAAGAAAGATGATGATGAGGAGAAGAAGAAGAAGAAGAAGAAGAAGAAGAAGAAGAAGAAGAAGAAGAAGAAGATGATGATGATGATGATGATGATGAGATGATGATGATGATGATGATGAAGAAGAAGAACCCCCCCTCTCTCTCTCTCTCTCTCTCTCTCACACACACACACACACACACACACACACACACACACACACAAACACACGCACACGCACGCGCGCACACAAACACAAACACACTCACACACACACACACACACACACACACACACACACACACACACACACACACACACACACACAACACACATACAAGCGCGCTTACGTAACCGAACAGAGAGAGGAGAGAGAGAGAGAGAGAGAGAGAGAGAGAGAGAGAGATAGACAGACAGACAAACAGAGACGAAGACAGAGGCAGAGATGGACAGAGACAGAGACCGTCCAGCAATTAAAGACGAAACAACCAAGCAAACCCATTTCAGTGCATGCTTATCAACTAATGAGACGCCCACAAATCACCAATTCCTGAGCGAGCGACACACACACAGAACAATGGCAATAATCCCTGCGCTTTGCTACCGTGGTCGCTGCCCTGATTGCCTCTGGTCAACAACAGGAGAGACCAGATGTAGCGTGGTCAAGTGTGAGGTCCACACACACACACACACACACACACACACACACACACACACACACACACACACACACACACACACACAGTCACTAACTCAATGACCTGACCAGAAAAAAGGGGTCTTGCAAAACTGTGTTAATGAAACAAAGACAGGGAAAAAAATATTTAAAAAATATACCCAGTAAGCGGTCAACAACACCCTCCCTGCCCTTTCCCTCTCCCTCCCTGCACTCTCTCTATCTCTCTCCTCACCCTCCGCTATTACGCGTTATCTTCACCACCCAAGGCACCCTAAATTATCTCTGCTATTACTGTCCAGCATCAAGACGAAAAGACTAAAGAGTGATTAACCGAATAGGTACCAAAACATGTTATCAGTCTCCGTATGAAAACAATTCATTTGTGTTGTAAGCACCGATCGTAAGTTCGATTCTGCCCACTCATTCGTCTTGTGTGTGTGTGTGTGTGTGTGTGTGTGTGTGTGTGTGTGTGTGTGTGTGTGTGTGTGTGTGTGTGTGGTGTGTGTGTGTGTGTGTGTGTTGTTTTGCTTGCTTGTCTGCCAAAGTCGCTCTGGAAAACACTGTGTGTTTGTTTGCTTGATTCTAGGTGTCTGTTAACCTGTTTCTTAGCTGAGTCCGATGAAGTTATATCTGACCTAATTTTGTTGTTTTGTTTGTTTATTTGCTTGTTCGCTTTTCGGTAGATTACGCAAAACCTATAGAACCGATCTGGGCAACACTTCTGGAATATCAGAATGTCGCAAAAAAAGGAAAAAACTCATTTTTTGCCCCCAAAATTTAGACACATCATGGCATGTGGAGAATGCAAAATTATACGCCAAATTCCAATGTCCGAATCACTCCCATACTACACCAAGATTGCCTGACACAATGCCAAGAACATACATTAATCCTCTGTTTTAGAATCGCTATATTATGGGAACTATTTCCCCTGTATTTTGCGTAATTCATCTCTGTCAGGCACAGACTTTCCTCCATGGTCTGGATCCTGGCCGGCTCCTTCAGAAACCTGTCAAGATTAAGCTGTACTTTGTTTCGAAAGTTAATGTCGCATTCCTAGATTAAAAGAAAACACAAAACATGAAACTAATCAGATCGAACATATTTTTGTTTAGTTTTGTTAACTCACGAACCAAGCAGAATCACTTTCACTTTAAGAGGTAAGCTTTGACAGTGTAGACACCTAATTCCAAAACATTATGATGGTCTTTTCTGAAAAGGTGGGTCCATTGACAGAGCTCACTTAATTTGGAAACGGATCCGGAACAAAGGTGTGGCTCCACGATCCGTTTGACCTAGATGGAGGTTTGTGCTTTCTTCCTAGTGCCATGTTGTTGTGTTTTGTATTGTTCGTGTTCAGGCTGGCCAGGTAATATTCCTCTCCATTTCTTTTTGTTTTCATTCTTTGCTTCTTCATTCATTCCTTTCCTTTCCCCCTTCCTTCCTTTCTTCTTTTCT
>CM065718.1:20694638-20700301 GCA_033310375.1 Conus canariensis
AATGTGTAGGATTATCTGTTTTTAACACTAATTTAGAAAACTTTTGAGACTTAAGTTTTTGCTTAATCCTTCGTTTTTCTTGGGAATTTTCAATAAATCGTTTTCTTTCATACATTCATCAAAAGCGTCTCTGTCTTTCATGTGGAATAAAACCACTGTCTTTAATTGCTCTCTAAAGTCTTTTAAAACTGAGTTATATTTTTGACATAAAATCCACACACTTATCCCAGCATGTCTTCCACTGAAAGCCAGTTTTGACAAAGCGTTTCTTTTTTTGACTATGTCTCTTTCTGCCGAACAGTCATCTATAATAAATAGTGTCTGAGTTCCTTCAAACTGTCTATAAAAGTGTTCTAAGCACTCGCTAAGTTTATTGCTAGGATCAACTAAATAGATTTCATCATCCGTCCATATAAACCTTCTGTCGTGATATGCTTTGTTCCATTTAAGTGTTGGGCAGAAAATTACAATATGATCAAAATTATAACGATAAACTGTTTGTAATAGGTCGAGGACAAATATTGTTTTTCCACAACCAGTCTGTCCACAAATTAATGAACAATGAGGGGTTTTTATCATAAAGTTTAACATCGGCATTGACACCAAAGTCGTTTGCTCCATAGTTTTATAACAGAATTTAATTTACACCAGTTATTGTTTTTATCATACTCTCTGTCAAAACTTGTTCAGTATAATAAAACCCTATAAGGCCCAAATGTGTAAGATTAATCCAGTTCAGTTCTGTAAGATCGTTTCTATTTAGACTAATATCAATTTTGTTGCTTGTTGTTATGACCTTAATATCCTCGCCATTGTAAAGAACGACGACAGTAACTTTAAGTTTGTCAACGTCTAAGTTTTGCCAGCTAATAAGAATTCCTTTCATAAGATTGTCACTGACGCCCAGAGCTCCATTTCTCGCCTCATCTTTTAAGACAGAAATTTTAAATATCATTGTGAACGTGTCTCCTAATTTTGTGCGTGGAATGAACTGTAATTTTGTAGAAGCTTTCTTTAAAACCGATTCTCTTCTGTGGAGGATGTACTGTTTGTCCCCAAACGGCTTTATTTCGATCTCTTTCCGACTGTTGTCCTCTGGCATAAGACTTACATGTAAAGGGCCAGAGTTCAATGCTTTTCTGAAACTTTTTTGACGGTCGAAAAATGTAAATGGGCTTAAGAATTCAAATTTTATGTCCCATTCTAAATATGGTTCTAAGTGCCATTTGTTGTCAGTTTTTCGAACTATTTTATATTCATACTGACCTGTATTATTTGCTTCTAGATTGCGTAGTTGTTCTAGTTTAGGAAACCTTTTGTTGTCGTCAACCTCTTTGCGCTTATAATAACCATCTTTAGTGTACTCAAAACCATACAAAGTGCCTATCTCACCGTTCTGTTCAAAGTCCTCAACGTCTGCAAGGTCTTTTAATTCTAAAGTTACACACCTCTCAGGCGCTAATGTGACCCCCGAATCGTCTGGCCCACGTGACATTATTTTTTAAAACAACGTATTATTTTATTTCCAAAACAATGTGCAGGCTGTCACATTTGACGACTTTTCCTGTTTGGTCTTTGATTTTTATATTAAATGATCTGACCCTCCCACAAGCTAATCTTTTAAACTGTAAATTAGGGAATTGTATAAATTCATAATCGCAATATGCAGCTTTCCCTGATGGAAGAGCTCTTAAAACAGTTGAGGGCCTTCCATCATATAAGTTTTCATCAGTGCTCAGCTCGTCCAAATGAACATAGAGTAATGAATGTAATGCAAGATCGAGCGGGTTTTCTCCCTCATAAGTATTTTTGTCTGGTGTAACTATAAATTCATGAATGGCATAATTGTAAGTTGCAAAGCCTAACATTTTAGCTAGCTCTCCATCAAAAAGGTAACTTACTTCTTCTTCAGGTTTGAATGTCAACATTATTTTCAAATTTGCATTGTTAAGTTTGAGAGTAATGTCGAAGTTACTCATTGCTTCTTTTAGCGAGCAAAACCCGTAATAACCATCAGGTATGGTTAACTGGCTAACCAAGTTTCCACTATAGTCAACTTTTTGAACCTTATCATTTTTCTTGGATTTGCTTATATTAAACCATACGACTTTGTAAAAAATTTCATGGAGTGCAACCCTTTGGGTTCTGCATTCATTATCAATAGCATATTCTAAAAACGAAGGACTGTCTTGAGTTGTTATTGTTACAAACATTTTTAAAACAATTTAAAAATGAGTGCATTCAAATATACTAATGCAAAATATTCTGTTGGGCCGCACTACAGTCCTAAAGATATAACAACTGATACTCTCGACATTTCTGTGACTCAGTCTGACGCCTTTCAAGTAAAGGTTAGTACTCCATTAAACAGATATCTTAACCCTCCTATTAAAAAAGACTACATCCCGAAAGTGTGGTTTAGTCATCCGATGCAGTTTTATCAGAACCAGTTAAACTTTGCTGTGTTTTGTGCATCAACTGGGTGTGGAGTGTCGTATGCTGATCATTTAAATCATCCTGATCCTTTGGTGAGGTCAGTGTATAGATTTCATTTTTATTACACCTTCAGACGTATTTTATCTGAACTGCAAGCGCCATTACCAAATGACAAAACGTTTAATCCATTCAGCAACAGAATAGATTACAAGGCTTTTGAAAGGATCTGTAACGAATTTGATATTGACCCAAAGACAGACTTTAGACAAAAGTTGGATCTTAATCATGGTTTAGGCACTCTTTATTATTGGGGCGTGCATAGAAAGTATAACTATGATTGGAATCCTCCTTACACATCTTTCTCTTCAGGCACAACTGTTCACCTCGGGTCCATAGAGCAAGAGCATAAAACAGCATGGACAACATTTATTTTGGATACTTCTAAGGGCCTAACTAGAGCGGGAATAGAACGAATAAACGACTCTATTCGTACTTATGTTTGGTGTTTGCTAGGTTCGCAAGCACAAACGAGATCAAACATAATTGATCCTTCTACTGGCTTTGACGCCCAAAAACAGTATTTAGCAAATTTAGAGGATTCTATTAATTCTGCAATTGATTTGCCTTCAAGTATTAAAAGGTACCAAAATGTTTTGCAATACGCAAGATCGAAAGTAGACTTTGCTGTCGGCACTGGTTTATACATGCTACCTTCTGACCTCAGGCTCCAGGTAGGAACAATAATAAACTATAATAATGAAATCCTTGTGGCTGGTAAAGAAGAGAAGGTCGGAAAAAACGACATAAATTCTAAGCCAGCAATAGCAATAAAAAAAGAAGCCCCACCAATCCCCGAGCCCCCCAAACCCCCCTCAAAACCCCATTCAATCCCTGTGGTCCCAAGAAATAATGACCATGAATATGAAAAGACGGCACTTGTTATTGGATTAACTGCCCTAGGATTACTTGGTCTTTATCTTACTAAAGAGTAACCCAACTATTAAGACAACTAATGCCCATAAGTGCTCGGCCATAAAGCCAACTACTTTACTTGCGGCAGACAAAAGCCAGCTAACGATCCCTCCTATTATACCAGGCAAAGAATCTATTGCCTTACTGGCTAATTTTTTTAATAAACCCGCAAGATGATCAAGTTGTTTTTTTACCCATGATTTATCTGATGGTGGTCCTGGTGGCACTGCTCCCCCACCACCGCCGCCTGTAATAGCCAACACCAGTGTACTTATTGCAAATCCTAAGGCTGTTATAACACTTGCTAATGTGACACCTTGCTCTCTAAACAGTGTTTTTATTCGTTCTGCTAACGTTGTGTCTTCATATAAAATTCTTTGGATAGTTTCTCTTATTCTGCTCACTTGAGTTCGTAATTGTTCTCGGTTATTAGACAACACTTCTAGTCTTGCTGATCTCTCTTGTTCAAGATCTTTTAGTCTTTGTGTTATTCTTTCTTTAACACCAGGTCCTAAGTTGTGGTCATCAGCCTCAACTAGTTTTTCTTTTTCTCTTTTTATATGCTCATCTAGTTCACCCAGTTTTGCTAAATTGTTTGTTAATTCGCCTCTGATGCTTTTCAAAGCATGATCAAGGGCCGTTATTTCTCTCATAGGTAGCGGCGGATCGTACATAGTTTTTAATACTGTTTCTTCTGAAAAACTGGTTTCTATTATTTCGTCTGCTGTTGGGCTTAAATCTTTAAGGGGTATGTTTTGTATTTGGTTATCTGTTGGGAGTTCTTGTAGTGTGTTTTGAAGTTTAGCAACTGCCTCACTGTCTAATCTTCGCGGTTTAGCAATGCCAAGGCGATTTTGATCGCTCACACTGAGCCTTTGTCTAATTGTAGTCTTTGCTAAAAACTTTGATGGGTCTGGTTTAGTTGTAAGCTGAACAAGTTGTCCTTGCTCGTTTTTCACAAACAAATGGTCATCTTTTGTTTCAAAATCATTAGGGTCTATAAATTCGGGAGGTTCTTGGCCTAAACTTTGATAAAATGATTTGACCTTACTTTCTGTTAATTCACGCCGCAATGATTGTAATGGATGTGTCAAAGGCGTCATTTCACTCATGTCGTCTCCAGGATCAAAAACATCATAATCTTCTTCTGCCATGTTTTTAAATAATTAACTTTTTATTTTGTTTTATAAAAAAATGTCACAAGCATATGGCTCGATTCTTGACCCGCATAGAAGACTGAAAGAGCCCTTTGGCGTGAAGGGAAATAAACAGAATATTATTGTTCCAAATAATCCATCTACTATTGATTCAGATCAAATTCTTACTGTTAAATTTCCAGACCTAGGAGCAGATGAAGTGATTGTGCCGGGATCTGCACGACTTACTTTCAAAATAGAACTCGAATCAGCAACAGACGTAAACAGGACAGTTGTACAGAATCTGGGACGGGCAATCGTTAAGCAAATTTCTATAAAACTTGAGGGGCAAGAAATATTTTCTTTACACAATGCAGACATATTTCTAATCTATTCTGATCTATGGCTAACCGATAATGAAAGGGCCGATCTTGCGTTTCAAGGAATCGAAAATAACGAAGCACTAAAACACAGAATAGACGCCGAAGATGCTAAAGACGGTAACAAGTATGAAGCTGTAAGTTATGCGTTTGGAAATCGCTTTTCTATACCCTTGGATTTTGAGTTGTTAAAAGCGCATGCGCCATACTTTCAAGGAGCATTAAAAGACAGATTGTCATATGAACTAACTTTTAATGAATACAAACGTGTCATTAGATCGACAGACACTGATTCCAAGTACAGCATTTTCGACATCTCGTTAGAGTTTGACATTGTTAGCAACCCTAACTTAGCAAGGCTGATTGAGCAACAATATCAGTCAAAATTAGCAATATAAAAACGAAAGAGTGATTTTATCATACTAAAAATCCTAAAAGCAGGGCAGACACAATATGGAACTTTAGTTTTAGCGCCGGGAGCAAGATCCCTTAAAGGTAAATTTTTTTGCGGGGTGAAAGATGAAGAACCCTTCAAAAGACAAAAAAAAAAAGTTTATTAATCCTAAAATAACGAAAATACAATGTTCAATTGAGGGTAGTCCCAACCAAGCTACGGTAGGGGCTTTAAAACCCTTTTCATCATTTTGATGAAATAAAAAATTGTTTTTGGGGGCGGGGGGGTGTTGAAATCCAAAAAGTAAGGGCCTTGTGTCTAAAGATCTACACCCTTTACAGTGTT
>CM065718.1:20700401-20722901 GCA_033310375.1 Conus canariensis
GTGTAATAAAGAAAACCCCCTACAACCCCCCAAAAAGGAATTGCGTCTGGTTCTTTCTATGGTTTCATCAAAAGCTTTTTTCTTCCCCATATCGTCGTCGTCGTCGTCGTCGTCGTCGTCGTGTCCCCCTTTCCCCCTTTCATCATAATCTCATATCATCATCATCTTCGTCATCAAAGGTATCATCATCCTTTCATCGGGGTCTTGATCAAAAATCACTCATCTCCGTCTTCATCCACAAATTTTACCCTCTTTTTTTCCCCCTTGCTTTATTTTTTCTTCTGCTTTTTCCCCTGTTGTGAGCGTTCTTTGTTTCGTTTTTGTGTCGCGTCCTTCTTCTTCTTCTTCTTTTCTTCTTTTTTCTTTTTTTCTTCCCTCTTCTTTTTTTTCTTCTTTCCCTTTTCAATTTTCCTCGTGTCCTCTCCTCCTGTTCCTTCTTTTTTCTTTTTATTCTTCTTCTTCTTCCTCTTCTTCTTCTTCTTCTTTTTTTTTTTTTATATTCCTTTCTTTTTCTTTTTCTTTTACTTTGCGTGTATTTTTCAGACATTCTTTTGCCTTCGATTCCTTCTTCTTGTACTTGTTCCTCTTGTTGTTCAGTTTATTTTTCTTCTTGTCGTTTTTCATCATCATCATCATCATCTTTCTTCATTCATAAATCATCATCATTCACTCATCTCGTCTCATCATCATCATCAACGTCGTCGTTTTCCTCATCGTAATAGTCGTCATCGTTGTAAATTATCAAAACATTATTATATCATAATCATCATCATTTTCATTTTCTTCTGGGTAACTTGTTTTTCCTTGTATTGTTCTTGTTCTTGTTCTTGTTCTTGTTTTCATTTCTTTCATATTCTTTTCAGTTTTCTTCTTTTTCTCCCCCCTCCTCCTCTTTTCTCCTCCTCCTCCTCCTTCTCTTTCTCCACAATTTCTTCTTCCCTCCTCCCTACCTTTATCCTTCTCCTAACCCTCTTTTTTTAACAAAGGTCAAATTAAAAATCAGCAAGCAGTGTTGACTAAGGAACTCATTCTTAACCAAAAGTCTATTCAAACTAACAAGCGTGTTGACCGGAACTCATTTTACCCGAGTCTTATTCAAACTCAACAAGCAGTGTTTGACTTTCGGAACTATTCTTAAACCGAGTCTATTCAAAATCAACAAGGTGGGGATACAGGGAACTTACTTTCACTTTCTTCATGGACAAAGGTCTATTCAAACTCAACAGCGTGTTGACTACAGGAACTCATTCTTAACAAGAGTCTATTCAAACCGCAAGGCCCGTGTTGACTACAGGAACTTTTTTTTTTAACAAGAGTCTATTCAACTCACAAGCGTGGTGACTACGGAACTCATTCTTAAAAGGTCTATTCAAAATCAAACAAACAGTGTTGACTAAGGGAATCATTCTGAACAAGGAGTCTATTCAAATCAACAAGCAGTGTTGATACAGGAATCTTTTAACCAGGGGTTTTTATTCAAACTCAACAAGCAGTGTTGACTACAGGAACTCATTTCTTAACCAGGTCTATTCAAACTCAAAAAGCAGTGTTGGGCTACGGAAACTCATTTCTTAACAAAGAGTCAATTCAAACTAACAAGCAGTTTTTACTACAGGAGCTTTTCTTAACCAGAGTCAATTCACACTCAACAAGCAGTGTTGACTACAGGAACTTAGAGTTATTCAAATAAAAAAGCAGGTTGACTACAGGAACCATTTTAACCAGAGTCTATTCAAACTCAACAAACGTGTTGGGAAAACAGGAATCATTTTAAAACCGAGTCTATTCAAAACTTAAAGAAATGTGAACTACGGAACTCTTTTTTGTCGTTCCTTTGGTCGGGCTTCGTGACTACGGGGATGAGGGAAGCTTTGTCTTGGAAGCCCTACACGACACAGAACGTTGTTGGCGTCGTTGTCGTTTAGTTAGGTTCCCAAATAACATGGAAAATCACATCAGTGCCCAGAAATGGGCTTAACCGAGATCTTACAAGGGTGACGCGTTTGGTCCAACAATTCTGGTAGAAGCCCCGCTCGTGGTTTGATTCAATTACAAATGGCTGCAAAAGTGTTCTTTTATGTGGTTCTTTTTCGTGTTTTTTTTAGTGAAGGGATGGCGACTTTGTGTGTGTGTGTGTGTTGTGTGTGTGTGTGTGTGTGGGTGTGTGTTGTGTGTGTTGTGTTGTTTTCATTTAACGTCTGTCCCTTATTCGTGTTATTGACAAAAAGGTGGAAGGTGTATGGAATTAATTGGGGAGCGTGCCAAAAATGTGTGATGTGTTTATTATGGGTATGTGTGCACGCGAATATGTGGGGTTTGTGTGTGTGGGGAGGGTGTGTTTGTGTGTGTGGGGTGTGTGTGTATGTAAAGTGGTGTGTGTGTATGTGTGGTGTGTGTGTGTGTGTGCGCGTCAATTGTGTGGTGTGTGTGGTGTGTGGTTGTGTGTGTGTGTGTGTGTGTGTGGGGTTGTGTGTTGTGTGTGTGGCTTTTTGTGTGGGTATGCAAAGTGAGAGAGTTGTGGATGTGTAAGTGTGTGAATTTCTTTACATAAGTCATAAGTGAAGATTAAATATTAAAAAAAGATTACTAAGGTTTTACAGCAGAATTAAGTGTGTGTGTGTGTGTGTGGGTGTTTTGGGTGTGTGTGGGTGTGTGTTTGTGTTGTGTGTGTTTTTGTGTGTTGTGTTGGTCGTGTGTGTCGTGTCGTGTCGTGTCGTGTCGTGTCGTGTCGTGTTCGTGTCGTGTCGTGTCTGTGTGCTGTGCTGTGCTGTGCTGTGCTGTGCTGTGCTGTGCTGTGCTGTGCTGTGCGTGCGTGCGTGCGTGGTGGTGCGTGGTGCGTGCGTGCGTGCGTGCGTGCGTGCGTGTGTGTGTGTGTGTGTGTGCGTGTGTGTGTGTGTTTTGAAACCAACCATGCAAAAAAAATACGTGTAGACATGAGCATCAACAACAGAGTCGGACAATCTATTTTGGCTGTGGCACAAAACAGATTCATGACTTACCACACAGCTATTGCAGAAAGGCTTACTAATTATCTCTCTCCAAGACTGACAGGACAGACTTGAAGACAGATTACGTGCAGGTAAAAGAGACAGATAAACAGAGAGAGAGAGGAGAGGAGAGATGGAGAGGGAGAGAGAGAGAGAGAGAGAAACAGACAGACAAAAAGACAGATACAGACACAGAGGCAGAGGCCAGAGACGCCACAGCGGAGACAGAGGACAGAGACAGACAGACAGACGAACGAACAGAGACAGAACAGAGACAGCGATGGCGAGGAAGACAGAGCGGCAGAGAGACAGGAACACAGGCACAGAACACCATGGGCACAGGAGAGGGAGGCGAGAGAACTGAGAGAGAGAGAGAGAGAGAGACAGAGACAGAGACAGAGACAGACAGACAGACAGACAGACAGACAGAGACAGAGGAAACAGAGACAGCGACAGAGAGAGACAGAGGACAGACGAGACAGAAAGAGAGACAGACACACTGACAGACAGACAGTGAGACAGACAGACAAAGAAACAGACAGACGGACAGCCAGCTATCCAGCCAGCCACAGAAACCAAGAGAGAGAAGAAGACATCTTTAAAGAAGAGGACACAAAACAAAGAGAGAGAAGAAGACATCTTGAAAGAAGAGGACACAAAACAAAGAGAGTTGGCTACTCAGTCTTCTTTCAGCCAGAACAGCCAGCCAAACAGATAGACTGACAGACAGATCAAACTGAACAAACAAACAAAGCACAGGCAGAGGACACACGCACGTGCACAGAACCCTCACGTGTACCAGCCACAAAACAGCAACAGCAGCACCAACAGATCATGATGACACCAAAAAAAAAAAGACACAGGACGCACCTGGATCGCGTTACTTTATGGCAATGATGGTCTTGGCCGGGTATCGCCAAGAAATAGTGTCAGACGCCGCTCTTCAAGCCTTTCTCACATCTCGCATTGTCCCGGTAACACGACTGTCAGGTTTTTCTCTCCGATTTCTTCTTAAATATTGAAACATGCACGTGCGTTCTGTTTAATTCTCCGGCACTGCCGTCTACAGGACAGAGATCAACGGTCGATAGATGACCACCATCAAGAGGAAAACACTGCTCTGCGGAGGCGACGGCTGAATGACTGTAGTAGCGTTGAGTGCAGTGGTGCCATGTTCTGGCCGAACATTCATATGGACACTACCTTATGATCGGCTGAACGTCCCCCTTTGGGGGTGAATGCCACGAAGAAGAAAGGGAGCACATTGACCTTTGATACCTGGAACTCTAGAACTCGGCAACGGGGCAAAATCTGTTTGCCAACACCTGCTGCCAGGGTTTGATAGACGATCGATTACAATTGCAAATTAAAAAAAAAATGCATGCATGCATGCATGCATATGTGTAAGTATGTGTGTGTGTATGTATGTTGCGTATGTATGTATGTATGTGTGTAGATGTATGTAATGTATGTATGTGTGTATGTATGTATGTATGTATGTATGTATGTATGTATTGTATGTATGTATGTATGTATGTTGTATGCATGCATGTATGTATGTTTGTGGTATATATGTATGTATGTGTTGATTCTATCTATTTATCTATTATCCTTTAAGGGGGGGGGGGGGAGAGAGAGAGGAATGAGAGAGAGAGAGGAGGAGAGTTTAGGGTACATAGCCAGTTAGCTAGCTAGCTAGATAGGACAGACAGACAAAATTGTTAGCTAGCTAGCTAGATAACAGACAGAGAGACAGGCAAATAGATAGATAGATAGATAGATAGATAGATAGATAGTTAGATAGAAGATAGGAGAGGAGAGAGAGAGAGAGAGAGGAGAGGTGGAGAGAGAGAGAGAGAGAGAGAGAGAGAGAGAGAGGCTTCCTATTCAAGATGACTCTGATTTGGACTGACCTCTCGCATCAAAGATGTAAAGGACTTGAACAATACTTTTCCAAATGAAGATGGTTTTTAGACGCCAGTGGCAATTTATTAAAAAAATCATAAGCAGCCATAGCGTCAAATTTAATATATATATATATATATAAATATATTATATATATATATTTATAAATCTTAAATAAATGTTAGCGAACCGCCTAGGAGAACGTGGACAAACGAGTCACAAGACGAAACACAACGCGTTTCGACCTTCTTAGGTCTTCATCGGGTGAGACATAAACGAATAAAACAACGGAAAATTCACTTAGCTTTGATCGCTTCAGATCACTTCACAGGGTTCAGCGCAAGGAAAGAAGGCGTTCAACAAACAAACACTCACACATATCTAATCTACATTAAAATAGAGAGAGAGAGGAGAGAGAGAGAGAGAGAGGAGAGAGAGAGAAGAGAGGAGAGAGGAGAAGAGAGAGAAACAGACAGGACAGAGGGAATAAACAAAAGCGAAAACAAAAAAAGAAAAAGAAAAGAACCAAACACACCTATTTCGTCCCCGACACTTCGACCTGCCGTTTCTTCCTCTGGGAATTTTAGAAAAGCGAGACATTTACATACAAATCAAATTGAGTTAGACAATTGTGTGTTCAATATAAAGACAAAAAAAAACCTTTACCTCCAAAAATGAAAACGTAAAAAAAGGAGGAAAAAGAAAGAAAGAAAGAAAAAGAAGAAAGAAAGAAGAAAGAAAAGGAAAACAAGACCGGCAAAAAGTTTTCAAATTTCATCGTTCGAATGAAACCAAACTTTGCACACAACGCAGCATTCGTCCAAAGGTTTTAAAAAAAGGAAGAAGAAGAAGAAGAAGAAGAAGAAGAAGAAGAAGAAGAAGAAGAAGAAGAAAACAACAACAACAACAAACAACAACAACAACAACAACAAACAACAAACAGAAGCAGCATACGAAAATTGCTCACCACTTGTAATTCTGGTGCACAGTTTTCTAACAATCACAGTTTAAGAAAGTTGAAACAAAATGTCACCACCAACAAAATTATCCCCTAAATTCTAAAAGCCTACTTTTTAATCCAACAATATTTTGTTCTCTCTTTTACTCCCATAATAAGATTTACATTTTCAAATATTATCACCCTTACCTGCCATACGTTGTGACTGGTGTGTTCTTCACGTTGTATGCCATATTCATAAGGTATGCTCCAACGAGCGCGTTTTTGTCATTTTTTGTTGGACAATGCATAACAAAGTAGTTCCCTTTTTCTAAGTTGTAAAGATTTGTTGAAATTTTACTTGTTGAAACGACTAATTGTAGCTCTGGTGTCGCTTATTTTTTCGACTCCTGAGTGACTATCATCAGCAGCTCTGGCAATGGCTATCATCATCATCATCATGCACAAGCCCCCTATCTATCCCCTACTTGCCTTCCACAAACCAGTAGGAGTATTGTTTTTTTTATCATCATGGGTCAATGTCATAGCGTGTTGGCTTTCCACTCTGCTAATCTAACTTTTCAAGAGTAGAGAGAGAGAGGAGAGAACTTAAATTATTTTTAAACACACACACACACACACACACAACACACACCACCACACACACACACACTTCTCTCTCTTCTCTCCTCCTCTCTCTCTCTCTCTCCTCTCTCTCTCTCTCTCTTCTTCTTCTTCTTCTTCTTCTCTTCTTCTTCTTCTTCTTCTTCTTCTTCCGTACTGAATTGCAAACTTAAACTTAGAGGGAAGGCAGACACAGGCCCATTCACAGACAAAAGGCTGGGGTACACACCAGTGTTTCCAGTGTCCATCAGTTGGACCTGGTCGTCATCTGGCCCTCAGCGTTCATCCCAAATGACCACAATAGGCCTCGGTGCATTAGCCCTTTGATCAAGAACAACCATGATGGCCTTGCGTCTGTTTCCATGGCTAGTGGCGCAGCGCTGTGCGGGCTTCGGTAATTGTAAACAATTGGACAGGATTGCCGCCCTAGAGAACTATTAAATAGGCATTCGGGCCCCCACCTCGCCAGCTCCAACGGCTAAAGCGGTTTCGCTGTTGCTCCGCCGGCTTACCCAGAGAATGCCTTTTTATAGTTCTCAATAGTAAAACACTTTACAAACATACATAATGTGTAGGATTATCTTGTTTTTAACACTAATTTAGAAACTTTTGAGACTTAAGTTTTTGCTTAATCCTTGTTTTCTTGGGAATTTTCAATAAAATCGTTTTCTTTCATTACATTCATCAAAAGCGTCTCTGTCTTTCATGGGGAATAAAAACCACTGTCTTTAATTGCTCTCTTAAAGTCTTTTAAAACTGAGTTATATTTTTGACATAAAATCCACACACTTATCCCAGCATGTCTTCCACTGAAAGCCGTTTTGACAAAGCGTTTCTTTTTTTGACTATGTCTCTTTCTGCCGAACAGTATCTATAATAAATAGTGTCTGAGTTCCTTCAAACTGTCTATAAAAGTGTTCTAAGCACTCGCTAAGTTTATTGCTAGGATCAACTAAAATAGATTTCATCATCCGCCATATAAACCTTCTGTCGTGATATGCTTTGTTCCATTTAAGTGTTGGCAGAAAATTACAATATGATCAAAATTATAACGATAAACTGTTTGTAATAGGTGGGAGGACAAATATTGTTTTTTCCACAACCAGTCTGTCCACAAATTAATGAACAATGAGGGGTTTTTATCATAAAGTTTAACATCGGCATTGACACCAAAGCCCGTTTGCTCCATAGTTTTATAACAAATTTAATTTACACCAGTTATTGTTTTTATCATACTCTCTGTCAAACTTGTTCAGTATAATAAAACCCTATAAGGCCCAAATGTGTAAGATTAATCCAGTTCAGTTCTGTAAGATTCGTTTCTATTTAGACTAATATCATTTTGTTGCTTGTTTTTTATGACCTTAATATCCTCGCCATTGTAAAGAACGACGACAGTAACTTTAAGTTTGTCAACGTCTAAGTTTTGCCAGCTAATAAGAATTCCTTTCATAAGATTGTCACTGACGCCCAGAGCCCCCCATTTCTCGCCTCATCTTTTAAGGACAGAAATTTTAAATTATCATTGTGAACGTGTCTCCTAATTTTGTGCGTGGAATGAACTGTAATTTTGTAGAAGCTTTCTTTAAAACCGATTCTCTTCTGTGGAGGATGTACTGTTTGTCCCCAAACGGCTTTATTTCGATCTTTTCCGACTGTTGTCCTCTGGCATAAGACTTACATGTAAAGGGCCAGAGTTCAATGCTTTTCTGGAAACTTTTTTGACGGTCGAAAAATGTAAATGGGCTTAAGAATTCAAATTTTATGTCCCATTCTAAATATGGTTTTTAATTTGCCATTTGTTGTCAGTTTTTCGAACTATTTTTATTCATACTGACCTGTATTATTTGCTTCTAGATTGGTAGTTGTTCTGGGTTTAGGAAACCTTTTGTTGTCGTCAACCTCTTTGCGCTTATAATAACCATCTTTAGTGTACTAAAAAAACCATACAAAGTGCCTATCTCACCGTTCTGTTCAAAGTCCTCAACGTCTGCAAGGTCTTTTAATTCTAAAGTTACACACCTCTCAGGCGCTAATGGTGACCCCGAATGTCTGGCCCACGTGACATTATTTTTTAAAACAACGTATTATTTTATTTCCAAAACAATGTGCAGGCTGTCACATTTGACGACTTTTCCTTTTTTGGTCTTTGATTTTTATATTAAATGAACTGACCCTCCCACAAGCTAATCTTTTTAAACTGTAAATTAGGGAATTGTATAAATTCATAATCGCAATATGCAGCTTTCCCTGATGGAAGAGCTCTTAAAACAGTTGAGGGCCTTCCATCATATAAGTTTTCATCAGTGCTCGCTCGTCCAAATGAACATAGAGTAATGAATGTAATGCAAGATCGAGCGGGTTTTCTCCCTCATAAGTATTTTTGTTCTGGTGTAACTATAAATTCATGAATGGCATAATTGTAAGTTGCAAAGCCAACTTTTAGCTAGCTCTCATCAAAAAGGTAACTTACTTCTTCTTCAGGTTTGAATGTCAACATTTATTTTCAAATTTGCCATGTTAAGTTTGAGGTAATGGCGAAGTTCTCATTGCTTCTTTTAGCGAGCAAAAACCCGTAATAACCATCAGGTATGGTTAACTGGCTAACCAAGTTTCCACTATAGTCAACTTTTTGAACCTTATCATTTTTCTTGGATTTGCTTATAAATTAAACATACGACTTTGTAAAAAATTTCATGGAGTGCAACCCTTTGGGTTCTGCATTCATTATTTAATAGCATTTTTCTAAAAACGAAGGACTGTCTTGAGTTTGTTTATTGTTACAAACATTTTTTAAAAACAATTTAAAAATGAGTGCATTCAAATATACTAATGCCCAAAATATTCTGTTGGGCCGCCCCTACAGTCCTAAAGATATTTAACAACTGATACTCTCGACATTTCTGTGACTCAGTCTGACGCCTTTCAAGTAAAGGTTAGTACTCCATTAAACAAGTTTTCTTAACCCTCCTATTAAAAAGACTACATCCCGAAAGTGTGGTTTAGTCTCCGATGGCAGTTTTTTCAGATCCAGTTAAACTTTGCTGTGTTTTTGTGCATCAAACTGGGTGTGGAGTGTCGTTGCTGATCATTTTAAATCATCCTGATCCTTTGGTGAGGTCAGTGTCATAAGATTTCTTTTTATTACCACTTCGAGTATTTTTCTGAACTGCAAGCGCCATTACCAAAGACAAAACGTTTAATCCATTCAGCAACAGAATTAGATTACAAGGCTTTTGAAAGGATCTGTAACGAATTTGATATTGACCCAAAGACAGACTTAGACAAAAGTTGGATCTTAATCATGGTTTAGGCACTCTTTATTATTGGGGCGTGCATAGAAAGTATAACTATGATTGGAATCCTCCTACACATCTTTTTTCTTCAGGCACAATGTTCACCTCGGGGGCCATAGAGCAAGAGCATAAAACAGCATGGACAACATTTATTTTGGATACTTCTAAGGGCCTAACTAGAGCGGGAATAGAACGAATAAACGACTCTATTCGTACTTATTTTTTGGTGTTTGCTAGGTTCGCAAGCACAAACGAGATCAAACATAATTGATCCTTCTACTGGCTTTGACGCCCAAAAAAAAGTATTTAGCAAATTTAGAGGATTCTATTAATTCTGCAATTGATTTGCCTTCAAGTATTAAAAGGTACCAAAATGTTTTGCAATACGCAAGATCGAAAGTTTGACTTTGCTGTCGGCACTGGTTTTTACATGCTACCTTCTGACCTCAGGCTCCAGGTAGGAACAATAATAAACTATAATAATGAAATCCTTGTGGCTGGTAAAGAAGAGAAGGTCGGGAAAAAAACGACATAAATTCTAAGCCAGCAATAGCCAATAAAAAAAGAAGCCCACCAATCCCCGAGCCCCCCAAACCCCCCTCAAACCCCATTCAATCCCTGTGGTCCCAAGAAATAATGACCATGAATATGAAAAGACGGCACTTGTTATTGGATTAACTGCCCTAGGATTACTTGGTCTTTATCTTACTAAAGAGTAACCCAACTATTAAGACAACTAATGCCCATAAGTGCTCGGCCATAAAGCCAACTACTTTACTTGCGGCAGACAAAAGCCAGCTAACGATCCCTCCTATTATACCAGGCAAAGAATCTATTGCCTTACTGGCTAATTTTTTTAATAAACCCGCAAGATGATCAAGTTGTTTTTTTACCCATGATTTATCTGATGGTGGTCCTGGTGCACTGCTCCCCCACCACCGCCGCCTGTAAATAGCCAACACCAGTGTACTTATTGCCAAATCCTAAGGCTGTTATAACACTTGCTAATGTGACACCTTGCTCTCTAAACAGTGTTTTTATTCGTTCTGCTAACGTTGTGTCTTCATATAAAATTCTTTGGATAGTTTCTCTTATTCTGCTCACTTGAGTTCGTAATTGTTCTCGGTTATTAGACAACACTTCTAGTCTTGCTGATCTCTCTTGTTCAAGATCTTTTAGTCTTTGTGTTATTCTTTCTTTAACACCAGGTCCTAAGTTGTGGTCATCAGCCTCAACTAGTTTTTCTTTTTCTCTTTTTATATGCTCATCTAGTTCACCCAGTTTTGCTAAATTGTTTGTTAATTCGCCTCTGATGCTTTTCAAAGCATGATCAAGGGCCGTTATTTCTCTCATAGGTAGCGGCGGATCGTACATAGTTTTTAATACTGTTTCTTCTGAAAAAACTGGTTTCTATTATTTCGTCTGCTGTTGGGCTTAAATCTTTAAGGGGGTATGTTTTGTATTTGGTTATCTGTTGGGGAGTTCTTGTAGTGTGTTTTGAAGTTTAGCAACTGCCTCACTGTCTAATCTTCGCGGTTTAGCATTGCCAAGGCGATTTTGATCGCTCACACTGAGCCTTTGTCTAATTGTAGTCTTTGCTAAAAACTTTGATGGGTCTGGTTTAGTTGTAAGCTGAACAAGTTGTCCTTGCTCGTTTTTCACAAACAAATGGTCATCTTTTGTTTTCAAAATCTTAGGGTCTATAAATTGGGAGGTTCTTGGCCTAAACTTTGATAAAAATGATTTGACCTTACTTTCTGTTAATTCAACCGCCGCAATGATTGTAATGGATGTGTCAAAGGCGTCATTTCACTCATGTCGTCTCCAGGATCAAAAACATCATAATCTTCCTTCTGCCATGTTTTTAAATAATTAACTTTTTATTTTGTTTTATAAAAAAATGTCACAAGCATATGGCTCGATTCTTGACCCGCATAGAAGACTGAAAGAGCCCTTTGGCGTGAAGGGAAATAAACAGAATATTATTGTTCCAAATAATCCATCTACTATTGATTCAGATCAAATTCTTACTGTTAATTTCCAGACCTAGGAGCAGATGAAGTGATTGTGCCGGGATCTGCACGACTTACTTTCAAAATAGAACTCGAATCAGCAACAGACGTAAAAAAGGACAGTTGTTACAGAATCTGGGACGGGCAATCGTTAAGCAAATTTCTATAAAACTTGAGGGGCAAGAAATATTTTCTTTACACAATGCAGACATATTTCTAATCTATTCTGATCTATGGCTAACCGATAATGAAAGGGCCGATCTTGCGTTTCAAGGAATCGAAAATAACGAAGCACTAAAACACAGAATAGACGCCGAAGATGCTAAAGACGGTAACAAGTATGAAGCTGTAAGTTATGCGTTTGGAAATCGCTTTTTCTATACCCTTGGATTTTGAGTTGTTAAAAGCGCATGCGCCATACTTTCAAGGAGCATTAAAAGACAATTGTCATATGAACTAACTTTTATGAATACAAACGTGTCATTAGATCGACAGACACTGATTCCAAGTACAGCATTTTCGACATCTCGTTAGAGTTTGACATTGTTAGCAACCCTAACTTAGCAAGGCTGATTGAGCAACAATATCAGTCAAAATTAGCAATATATTACGAAAGAGTGATTCATCATACTAAATATCCTAAAAGCAGGGCAGACACAATATGGAACTTTAGTTTTAGCGCCGCAGCAAGATCCCTTAAAGGTATTTTATTGCTGTGTGAAGAGATGAAGAACCATTCAAAAGACAAAGTGGAAAAGTTTATCAATCCTAAAATAACGAAAGTACAATGTTCAATTGAGGGTAGTCCTAACCAAGTCTACGGTAGCGGGCTTAAACCTTATCATCATTTTGATGAAATAGAAAATTGTTTTGGAGGCGGGAGGTGTAGAAATCCAACAGTAGACCTTGTGTCTAAAGATCTACACCTTCACAGTGTTAGACTTGATGAATATTTAACAACGAAATACGGTTTATGGATTGACCTAAGGTCAACAGAAGATAATCAGTTGCATGGGAGTGGGAGAACAGTTAAAGACGTAATAAACATTCAAATTGATAAAGAAAAAGAGAGTGATAAACCACTTAATGTACATTTGTTTTTAATATATGATGCGCAGCTGAATATTCAAGATAACAGATTGAAAGATATCCAATACTAAATTATTTTTATTTTAAAAAAGCATGTCTGTTACGACTTATCCAAAAGTGCCCAAAGAAGAGATAGCTGCTGCTGTAGACATAAAAACTTTCAGATTAACCAACTTTTACACAAATGCAACAAAAACTAGAGCAGGACCTTTCAAAATACAGTAAAACCAAACGAGGTTTCTGCTGTCTTTAATGCTGTTACATATGTTAATACTGGAGCATCGATCACTAGTGCTCTATCAGCAGGAACAAGTGTAGGTCTCTTAGCAACAGGCGTAGGTGCACCGGCAGCTTTACCTCTAGGTGGTTTGTCTTTAACTCTTGGCCTGTGTTCATTGGCTGTAAGTGCTGTCAGCAAAAAAATAAAAGCTAAACTCCAAAAGCACACAGCTATGGTTCAACTAATAACAGCTAAACTTAGTTCCTTCAAACTGACAATAAATAAAACACTTGCTGACTCAAACATCACGGATGAAGAATTTAGTCGCCTACAGGCTGATTTTGAGGACTACAAAAGACAAAAGTTTGATCTTCAAAGAAAGGCAAGGGCAACTTTTTCTCAACAACCAGACACCGACCAGATAAAAAAGGAATGTTTAAAAAAAGTAAACGAGACATTAAACTCTGTTCTAAACAGCTCACATTAACAACCCCAAAGGGCGTTTATACTTTAGTTTATGAGTCCAAGCACAAAAAGACCGTTGATATTGATTCTGATTAACTTTTATTTTTTTGATTTAAATAAATATTTTGAGTTAGAAAAGAAGCTCAACATGGATAAGATATATGAAGGTTCAGATGAATTGTTTGAAGCAATGCTCGAGGAAGAGCGTTTGTCAAAAGCTTTAAATGAGGTCGTTTTAGAAGTTATTGATCCAACAAAGGTACAGGCAAGCGTTGTACACGCTATTTCTCAAGTTCCAAGTAAACTAACAATAAACCCTCCAGTTAAAGTAAGGTTAGTTGTTTTAATCGACTATATAACAATAAACGAAGAAAATCTAGAAGTCTGGGTCTCAACTAAACAGCAGACTATTCTTTCTCATAATGACTTAACACCCGGTTGGGCAGATCAACTTCTTACACAGTTTAATGAAGCCTCTGAAGAAGCCAAAATGAGAGGCTCTGGCTGGTCAGAGGGTGAAGTCCTAGACATCAGATTAAGACAAGCTAAGTATGAGCCAATTGTAGGCAAGGCTTACATTCCACTGCCTCCAACATTAGTTGCAAAGAAAGCAGTTTTGAACATAGAAAATCCAGACGACAAATGTTTTATGTGGTGCGTTCTTGCTAGGCTGCATCACGTTGCCAAAAATGCAGAGAGAGTATCTAACTATTTACAGTGGGCCAATAATCTTAACTTTAACGGCCTTGAATTTCCTATGGCTGTAGACAAAATTGATCAGTTTGAAAAACAAAATCCACCAATAACTGTTAATGTCTACACATGGTCTGAAGAAACCAACCTTCTGCCAATTAGAGTGTCAAAGAACAGTCCAACAATAGGCGAACCAACCAGGAGTCATGTAGACTTACTCCTAATGCAAAGCCTTAATGGGTTGCACTACACTCTAATACGCACAATGAGTAGATTACTAGTGCATACTACAAAACAACATAGCAAACAAGAATTCTGTAGAAAATGTTTAACAAGAATTCCGTCCGTTCAAGCTGCGAGCGAACATGTAAAACATTGTATTAGCCCAGTTGACTGTGATACAGAACTAATTACGCCGGAGAAGGCAGTAAAGTTAGTTTTAAGAACTGGAAACGGTTGCAAACTAGCCCATATGTTGTTTACGCAGACTTCGAATCACTCATTGTTCCTTATGAAGGACCAACCCCACAGAAACTTCCTAAAACAGTCTTAATGAGTAATCATCAGATTTGCTCATTTGCCTTCATCATTGTTAGGTCGGATGGCGCCCATTCAAAGCCAGAATTATACAGAGGACCAAATGCTGCAAAATACTTCTTAAAACGCATGCAGCAAGTGCGTAATGCCTGTTCTAATAATCTAAACTTATCTGAAATCATAATGACGCCTGAAGACCAACAACAGTATGACTCAGCCACTCACTGTTGGATTTGTGGGGCGGCCTTGGTTGCCACCGCAGAGAATCCAACAGTAAGAGACCATGATCACATTAGTGGAAAGTTTAGAGGAGCAGCACATAACAAATGCAATCTTCAACTAAAGTTTGAACCAAAGACATGGAAGCTGCCTATATTCTTTCACAACTTGCGAGGTTACGACTCTCACCTTATAATGCAAGCAGTAACCAGCGACTTCAGGGTGTCATGCATTGCACAGTCATCAGAAAAGTACATGTGTTTCACTTTAAATAACATGTCTTTCTACGACTCTATGCAACACATGATGGGTTCATTAGAGTCACTGGCGGGATCCTTAAAGTCCTGCCCAATAACGGAAGAATATTTTGACCCAACTCTTGTTAGAAAGGGCGTTTACCCTTATGAGTACATGAACAGTTGGGAAAGGTTTGACGAAGATACACTTCCGCCTAAAGGCGCGTTCTTTTCTAGTCTCAGAGGAAAGGACATCAGTGATTCTGATTATTCTTATGCTCAAGATGCGTGGCAGAAGTTAGAGTGTAAAACGATGGGAGACTATCATGATTCCTATTTAATGGCGGATACCTGTTTGTTGGCGGACGTCTTTGAAAATTACAGAAAGACCTGCATGAAACATTACAGCCTGGATCCTGTGCATTACATTTCTGCGCCCGGGATGAGCTGGGACGCTTTCTTAAAATTTACTGGAGTACAAATTGATTTATTGTCTGACCTGCCAATGCTTCAGATGATTGAAAACGGATTGCGTGGGGGAATCAGTATGGCGTCGCACCATTACTGTAAAGCAAACAACAAATACTTGGACGACTATGATCCAAGTAAAAGGTCTAACTATCTCATGTATTTAGATGCAAACAATCTGTATGGATGGGCAATGGCGCAATCACTTCCATTACGCAACTTTAAAATGTACACAGGACTCAAAGACATTCAAAAGTTTTTAAAATGGCTACCTACTCTAGAAGCTGATCGTAAAAGAGGTCTCATTCTAGAAGTTGATTTAGAATATCCTCATGAACTTCATGATTACCATAATGACTATCCATTAGCGGCAGAAAGTCTAAAAGTGTCAATGACAGAACCACCTAAACTTGTGCCTAATCTTCGTGACAAAAAAAATTATGTCTGTCATTACAGACTTCTTCAATTTTATTTAAGACATGGTTTGAAGTTGACAGCTGTTCATCGTATAATTGCTTTTGATCAAGAACAGTTCATGAAACCATACATAATGAAGAACACTGATCTCAGAACTAAATCCACAGATGCTTCAGAAAAAGACTTTTTCAAGTTGATGAACAACAGCTGTTTTGGAAAGACTATGGAAAATCCGCACAAGCGTAAAGATGTTAGATTGGTCACCAGAGAAAACGTTGCAATTAAGTTGACTTCAAAACCTAATTATCAGGACTTCAGAAGATTTCATGATCAGCTTTTTGGCATAATGATGAAAAAAAAGAAAGTCAAATTGGATAAGCCCGTTTTTATTGGGTTTACTGTTTTAGAGCTGTCGAAGCTTTTGATGTTAGAATTTCTTTACGACTACTTTAAGCCCTTGTATCCTGAGTCCAAAGTACTTTACACAGATACAGATTCCTTTGTAATCGACATCCCTACTGAAGATATCTATAAAGACATGGAATTAGAAGTAGCTAAAGGGCATGCGGGATGGTACGACACATCTGATTACCCTAAAGATTCGCCTTTGCATTCAGATATTAACAAGAAGGTTTTAGGTAAGATGAAGGATGAATTATCTGGTGGTGTGATCAAGGAGTTTGTTGGTTTGAGGTCGAAAATGTACAGTCTTTCAAGCCAAAAAAAAGTTGTTAAAAAAGCAAAGGGAATATCTCGCAGTGTTGTGCAGTCAAGCATATCCATGACAACTATAAAAAAGCATTGTTTGACAATAAGACTTTTCATCATGACAACGTAAAACTACGATCTAATCTACATGAGATCAACACAACTGTTGTAACAAAGAAGTCATTAGATAGAACAAACACAAAACGTGTGTTTGTTAATCCAGAGTTTTCATATGCAATCGGGCATTGGAGAATAGTATAATCATATGGGCTTATATTTTTCAGCAATCGCACGTTCAATTATATCATCATCTAATTTAGCAAAATTAATATTATTTATTAATGCTAGATGTGCTTTAATTTTTTTTGTCATTTCGCAATATTCATGTTCCCATACCCATAAATCAAAATAAAAGCTTTGGGGTTTAAAGCGATTGTCTGGCGATTGTTCTAGCCAAGGATTGTCAATCTTCTCAAATACTTCTTTAATGATATACTGATACTCAAATAAATCTTGCATTAATTTTAAAGACTTTTCCTTTGTCATTTCTGCCATTTCCCTTTGAGCTTCCATTTTAAACCCAAATGTATTTGCGTAGATTAAAACAGTTCGTTAAGCTTAACTATATCATTACCCAATTCAACCAAATTATTTTTCATTACTGCTAAATGCGCTCGAATTTTTTTAATATATTCCCAATCAAAATTTGAGGTTTTGTCTAGCATGGCATAATCAATCTTCTTAAATATTAGTCTAATAGCAAGATTATAATCAAATATTTCTCGCATTATTTCTAAGGACTCTTCCTTCACCATTCTTGCTTCCAGTGCCATTTTACGTAAGGATTCTTCCTTTTCCATTCTTGCCGCCATTTTAATTTAAATTAAAAAATAATTAAGCGACTGGAACTGTGTCTGGAGGGATTATCTGCAGTTCTTCCTTCACAAAAGATCTTTGAGGGGCCGGCCGTTTTGTTGTGTCAGTTTCTCGTAAATAATACACGGGTGGATTCATTTTCACAATTTTTTTTATCTCATATGGATCAACACTCCAAACTGGATCTGTTGCCCTGATGCGAGTGTCCCCTTCTGCTTCTCCCGGCGAATAAAGGTACCTTACTTTCAAACCAAATGGTAATAGTTTGCTTGATGAAGACTCTCCTTCAACAACATTTATTGTTTGTTTTCTGATTGCTTGTACTGGTTTTAAACCTTTAAATTCTTCATTATTCATTGCGCGCAAAACTGAGGGCAGTCTTCTAACCCATTCTGTGTTGCGAGAATTGTCAATCAGCTCTCTGTGATACTGGTAGGAGAAAAGTCTTTCAGATAACTGTTTGTTAAAGTTTTCAACCAAACCCTGTGATCTGTGAACACCCGGAATGCCTCTTTTAATGGTAACTCTATGTTTTAACAATAATTGATTCATTTGACCTTTAAATTCTTTTCCATCATCGACTTGAATCATGCGAGGATAAGTTAAGGGTCCTCGTTGATATATCAGTTGTATAGCGACAGCAACAGCAGAAGCACTCTTTTGTGTTAATGGTTCCGCATCTTTGTATCTTGAAGCTATGTCAATGACTGTAAGTGCGTACTTAAATCTTTTTCGTCTAATCGTATCATGGGGTAAATATAGAAGATCCATTTGATGGGTGTCGTTTGGAGTTATATTCACAAAGTGTGGTCTTTGTATTCGTTTAGGCGCTGGTAGATAAATTTGCCAAATCGCTTGTTTAGATAACCATTCTTTTGCTGTTTGTTCACTGACTCCAGCTGCTTGGCTTAGCTTTTTAATTGCTGTTATTCCCTTCCAATATCCTTTTGGCGAATAATAGATCTTGTTCTTTTTTTATTCAGCCAATATTATGTGCAACAAAACACACAACGGTCATGCCAAAGGCAATAAACAATATTTCTTGCATCTTTTGTTTTTCTGATGGTTGATAAAAATCGCTGAATTTTGGTGGAGGCAATGTCTCGATTGGCTTGCCTGTTACAAGATAATATTCTTTTATTGCTTGATCAACATCTTTAAATGTGTAAGCTGCATGTCCCTGTTGTTTAAGTCTGTCGTTAATAAAATCTAACTGCTCCATTCTTTGCTTTTCATAGGTGTCTTGTGCAGCAGCTAGTTGCTCCATAGCTCTGTTATGTCTTTTTCTCTCATCGTTATTTTGTAGTTTACTAAACGCGTAATTACTTCCGCTAAAAGCAAGCGCATTAACCACAGCGCCACCAATCATCATTACGAGTGAAGCCATTTTTATAAATGTATTTTTTTAATTTTACATATTGATACTGTCTGGAATTATTCCTTGCTTAACTAGAAAATCTTTCGTAGCAAATGAAGCTGTAATAACAGCAATCAGCTTTGCTGAGTCTTCAAAGCCTAGTTTGCCAAGATCTGCTGGTTTTATTTTTAACAAGTTTTTACCAAGCATCGTGTATCCTACACTTAGGCCTCCAATAACAGCAGAATGGTATACAAGGTTAGTAATAGTTTTTTCGGTGCTCATTTTTAAAAAATAAAATAATATTTATTCATTAATAAAACATGAACTGCGATGATTTACTTCCTGAACTTACAAATGATCAAGTTGATGACCAAGCTATTATGCGTCAAAAGGAAAGGCTGTATTCTTTGGCGGCGTGTGGAAAAACAAAACAGTACCTCGGAAATGAATTCAGCATAGAACAGATTCAACAGATGTCAACGCAAGACATTGTAAAGTATCACAACAGGTATGAAGCGCAACTGGGGTCAAGAATGGTAAAAAGTGTTGGGCAAACGGTTCTTAGTTTGTACACTAAACTAGTTAGTAGATTTGCTCCCATTGATTCTGAACAAGATTTTATGTATGATTTAACGCAGGATCCAGTTTTAACAAAGTCATTAGAGTCTCTAGGATGTGATCTATATTACAGATTTGGAACATTATTGTCGCCATTAATCATGGGATTAATTACTTTTAATCATATAGATTTTGTTTCCCTTCAAAATGACCGAGCCAGAAAATCAGCAGAAAACATTGATGGAGAAAGTGACCAGTAAAAAGCCTCCTCATCCTGGGCGTGTTGCAGCAGGAAAAAAATTAGCAGAGTGGAACAAACAAAAAAAATTAATGTTGCAATCACAGAATATAACTCATAATGAAAACATAACACCGCCAACGCCAACAGTTGTTTCAATGCCAGCTGTAAATACACAAGTTGATTCAAGACCTACAACACCAAAGTCGACATGGATTATTTGGATTAAAAGAGTTAGCATTTTTGGCGTCATTGCTGTTGGTGGGGGTGGTTATTACGTTTATAAAACATATAAACAACGCCAGCAAAAACCAAAGCAGTCAAAAAAATCTCAACCACTAAATACAGAAGCCAAACAAAAAAGCATGCCAGAACCGCCAACAACAAAAGATCATTTTGATCCATTTCAGATGGAATAATATTTCAAGAACTTAATAAATAATTATAAGTGACTTGAATAAGAACTTAATAACGACTTGATGACGACTTGATAAAACTTAAATAAGAACTTAATGACGACTTGATAAGAACTTAATGACGACTTGATAAGAACTTAATGACGACTTGATGACGACTTGTTAAGAACTTGAATAAGTACTTGAATAAGAACTTGTTAAGAACTTGATGTTGACTTGTTAAGAACTTGAATAAAAACTTGTTAAGAACTTAAATAAGAACGTGATGCCGACTTGAATAAGAACCTAGAACGACTTAATGACGATTTTTTTTCACAATTAATTGTTACATTCTTTTCCGGGGAGACAACTCCCTTCTGCCTTTATGTAGTATCTAGGTCAGACATGTCTGGCCACGGCTTACTCAACTGCACAATAGCCGAGTCGAAGCGCCGCACTGTTTCCGGGTTCGTGTCAAGTTACACATAAGGGCGCCGGGCCGCCCACGCGGCATTGTATAAATTTAGCCGGCTAAATTCCCCACCGGCGTCGTTTAGTACAGGCGTTAGACGTCATTGTATAAATTTAGGCGGCTAAATTCCCCACCTCAAAATAATCTTTTCCCAATTTTATGTATTAAAAGCAGCATTTTTATATTTAAATCTAAAAGCATTTAAAACAAATATTTATTAAAAAGTAGTGACTAAAAAGTAAGGTAAGATGCACTTTGTTATTTAGCTTTTGGTGTTGTTTTAACAACTTTAAAAACAACTTTACTCTAGGCAAATAAAAACAACTTTACAAGTAGACACCATGTAATTGTAAAGCGTTTGTTTGTGTACAGTATATATATAAATCTTGAAGTTAACAACATTGGGGATATGCCTGCAGTAGTTTTAAAATACTTGGTTGTCATGGCATTGAAAAGTCTAAATTTGCCCTCTTCCCTGCCCTCAAGTGATCCTTCCTACTTTCGTATTGGGTCACTGGCGCGGCTATAAACGCCCGTAAACCCAGAATATGGTCACTGGCGCGGCTATAAACGCCCGTAAACCTAAAATGGTCGCCCTGGTGCGGCTATGGGAAGGACCACTAAAATGGGGGTGAGGGGATTGCCCAAATTAGACAAATAGAAAGCAGGCAAACAAGTATAAAAGTATACTACTGTTGGAGGCATATTCCCAAAACCCTTCACATCTGGCCGTGTTATATGTGACCCTCTGGGTCTGGCTTGGGGCCCTAGGGCGCCATAGGGTCTCAAGTGAGATCCAGAGGTGATCAGTAATGCGGCCAGATGTGAAGAGTTTTGCAAAAATTTATTTTACATTTGATGAATGTATGCGTAAAAATGATGTTTATTGATCAAGAACTTAAGTCTCAAAAGTTTTCTAAATTAGTGTTAAAAACAGATAATCCTACACATTATGTATGTTTGTAAAGTGTTTACTATTAGAGAACTATAAAATAGGCATTCTGGGTAAGCCGGCGGAGCAACAGCGAAACCGGCTTTAGCCGGTTGGAGCTGGCGGAGGTGGGTGAGCCAGAATGCCTATTTTATAGTTCTCTGCCCTTCTTTCACCATACCCACCTCCCGCCCTGAAGCTCTGCCCCACCCCACCCCACCCTGTCTCTCTCTGTCTGTCTGTCAGCCTCTTTGTCGCTCTGCCTGTCTGTCTGTCTGTCTGTCTGCCTGCTTGTCTGTCTGTCTGTCTGCCTGTCTATCTGTCTGTCTGTCTGTCTCTCTCTCTCTGTCTCTCTTTCTCTTTGTATCCGTCTCAGTCTCTCTGTCTTACTGCCTCTCTGTCTGTCTCACAAAATCTGTCTCTGTCTCGGTCTGTCTGTTTGCCCGTCTGTCTGTCTGTCTGTCCCTGCTTTTGTCTCCGGCTGGTCTGTCTGTCTGTGTTTGTCTGTGTCTGTCTGTCTGTCTGTCTGTCTGTCTCTCTCTCTCTCTCTCTCTGTCTGTCTGTCTGCCTATCTGTCTTACTCATCTGTCTGTCTGTCTGTCTGTCTCTGTCTCTGTCTCTGTCTCTGTCTCTCTCTCTCTCTCTCTCTCTCTCTCTCTCTCTCTCTCAGTTATACAACGGTCCGTGTTTGCTCCTTTCCTGCTAAGTACATAAGCAGAGTACGTTTGAGTGCAGAGACAGAATTAACGGTTATCTAACAATCATGAGGAATCCTCCATGACAACCTCAGGCTCTGTGAGTTCCTTTTGTGCGGGCGTTATGCTGACAGACTGATAAATGTAGGTAGACTGGAGAAC
>CM065718.1:20737901-20740401 GCA_033310375.1 Conus canariensis
TTGTTATTTACTGTTTGTTGTTCTCTTCCTTAGCTAAGGTTTCCTTCCTAAAAATGGTCTAAAACTTTTCATAAGCAAACTCTAAAGATAGAGGCAGCAGTAACGTCTTGCTAAGAAGAAATGTTCCTGTAGAGAAAGAAAGTGAACTGACTGACAACGATAACATTGAAATCATTTCCAGAACAGGTGCTGTCTGACAGTGAATCACGTGTAGACTGCTTTGTGAAGGAACACTAGAACACCTATGATGTGTTAATTTTTTTTCCCACTTGGAAACTGGATGTAATTTATAGGCTGATAACTTAAAGGATTATCGTCAGGCCTTTAACATGATGTAGCAATTTCAGGCAGTAATCAACAGGCTTTTGTAAGTTTGACAGATTGGACACTGCTCCATTACACAAAAAATAGCATCAATTAGGTGGAGAGGGGGAAGGAGTAGAAGGTGGGTGCGGTATTCTTCCTTAACATTACTGGCAACAGATGCTCCGAAACTACTCAAGCATCAACATGTTAAGAGAGCTAAAAAAAAAAAAAATCAGATGGAGTATCATCGTCTGTTATAAAACATTGTGCAAGTACAATTACTCTCATTTCCACTCGAATTTTTAGTGACTCGTTTTCATTGAGTAAAATGCCATTGTGTTTCAAATCAGCTGTTACAGCCTCTGCTCCTGTAGAGGCCAAAGCAGTCAACTCGGTGGCTGCAGAGCTGTTGCAGTGACACCTGTAGTTACGAAGTTTTAAACGCCTTGCATTACGTTTTCTTTGTATTCAATCCTGTTCTTTTTTTAAATCCGCAACTGACCACTCTATGGCTCTATTATCTATAGCTCGATTACTCTATCGGGCAATCACATCTCTAGAGGATGTGGTGTGCCTTGGGCTTTATTTTTTCTTTTGCTGTATTTAGAAAACTTCATCATTATGCTCGAATTCTTTTACATTATCTTTCATTGATTTCAGTTAGGCATTTAACACAACACTTCTTTTCCCTGCTGCTCTCAATGTCTGACCAGCGCGTTGGGGCCAATGTACAGGCCAGGCATCTACTAAGTTTTAGCCCTGAGGCCCTCTTCTTCAATTCTCTGATCTTAGTCATCAAATTATATTATCCATCAGCTTTAAATCACGCGCAGTGTGGTCATGAAACTTAGCGGTTGTGGTGTCGCGTACATGGTCTAGTCTGCACGCAGTGACACCATCTTAATGAAACTGAAACTCAAGAAGGTAGCTGACCTTGATGTGAACGTCAGTATGTACCGCTTGGTTGCAGACTTCCTGACCTGTAGACCTCAGGGAGTTAGAACAGGAAATCAAATGTCTGACAAAATCGTTTTATACATAGGCGGTTTACAAGGATATGTTATTTCCCTTGCTGTCCCCGCAATTCACTTACGACTTTTGTTCTGATAACCCATCTGTTGTCATTAGATTCTCTAATAATACTTCAATCGAGAGTCTCACATCTCACGGTAATAAAATAGCATTATAGGGAAAAAAGTTAAGACAAATATGGCTAACTGGTGATCTACAAAAAATCTTGAACTCAATGCCTTAAAAACCAAAAACATAAAGAAATAAAATAACTGATATGAGTAGAAAAAAAAAGAAAAAAGAAACAGCTTTGTCAGTATTGCTCAAGGAAGGTCGAGAAATTGAACAGTTCGTATCATTCAAGTTTCTAGATAATCAATATTCTACATACACATATGGGGCGTCAACATCACAACAACAACATTAAAGAAAGAAGAGCAAATGTTGTATTCTCCTCGTCAATTGAACAAGCAAGGAATACAGATTACAGTCTTGTCCTATTTCTTTCAGCCCCATCATTGAAAGTGTGCTCGCTTTTTCAATCACTGCACGGTACAGATCTACCTCAAACAAACACAAAAAGAAAAACAACAAGAGCAACAACAGTGACAACAGAAACAGCAGCAACAACAACAGCAACAACAACAAACCGTTTGGTAAATCCGCCTTAAATATAGTAGTCAAAAAAAAATACTACCTCTACTTTGTATTCACAATATGCGTGCAAGACGTAAAGCACGATCCATTATGACTGATAACATACATCCAGCCAACCATCAGCTTCCAGTTCTTTCTTCTGCGTCCCTTTGCCATGAAGATGGTCAATCCCTGTGCCCTGTCTTTCTCTAGAAAGCATGTTCCAGCTTCCCTCAGTCATCGTCCGTTGAAGTATTAATAACGGTTATTGGACATAATTATGTGGGACGAGTGTGCATGGGGATGCAGGGAAGGGGGTGGGGGTGAGAAGAAGAAAAAGAAGAAGAGGAGGAGGAGGAGGAGGAGGAGGAGGAGGAGGAGGAGAGAGAGAGAGAGAGAGAGAGAGAGAGAGAGAGAGAGAGAGGAGAAGGAGAGGGAGTGAGAGAGAGTTTCAATTTAATGTTCATTAATTTTCAAGTTCTTTTTTGTTACTCCTTTGCATTCTCACGTTACGTGTGGATAGCATTCAAATTGAAAAAAAAAAAAA
>CM065718.1:20745401-20760401 GCA_033310375.1 Conus canariensis
GGTACAGTTACAAGATTTCCTTTCGTTACCCTCCTTTTTTTCTGTGCTGCTTTTCATTTTGTTTGCTGAATCGATGGCATTTTTAAGGTTCGGCATACATGAATATGATAATTTGATGTTGTTTTTGTTGAATATCTTAAATAATTTATGGTCTTTTGGGAAAGATGATGTCAAGATTTTAAAGAATTCTTTCCCTACATTTGTTTTAACTCTTGCATCATATGGGGGATTGTACCATATGATATTCCTTTTCCTGTTCTTTCTGCATCTTTTTGTATAATTGTCTGGATCGTATCTTAGTTTGTAATTGTAGCCACTTGTATGTAACGCCTCTTGGTATTCAGCTGTAGCGTTGTTGAATACTGTTTCGTTACATGACAAATTGGATAGTCTTTTATTTATGCTTTTGGGTATTGTTTTCAGTATGGAGGGTGGGTGATTGCTTTTGATGTTTACATAAACAGGCGTGTCATTTGGTTTCTTGTATGGTTTATATGTGTGTTGGTTGAGGTCTAACGTTATGTCTAAATAGTTCACTATCTTTTTGTTTGCTTCTATTGTGATTTTTAAGTTTTGGTTGTGGAAAATTTTACACAATTCTTTTTTCTTATTTTCAATATTTCTAGGGTTGTCATTCAGAGCGCAAGGCCGTCATCCCTGTACAGTCCAGTTTGTTTTCCAAGTTTTTTTTGAATATTGGATAACATGAATAGTCCGACAAGTTCGCAAGTTTCGGCACCATCGTATGATCCCATTGTGACATCGAAAGTTGAATTCCTGCTTGTGTTCTTAATCCAAGCAGGAATTCAACTTCCAATGTCAAGCAGGAATTCAACTTTCGATGTCACAATGGGATCATACGATGGTGCCGAAACTTGCGAACTTGTCGGACTATTCATGTTATCCAATATTCAAAAAAAACTTGGAAAACAAACTGGACTGTACAGGGATGACGGCCTTGCCGCTCTGAATGACAACCCTAGAAATATTGAAAATAAGAAAAAAGAATTGTGTAAAATTTTCCACAACCAAAACTTAAAAATCACAATAGAAGCAAACAAAAAGATAGTGAACTATTTAGACATAACGTTAGACCTCAACCAACACACATATAAACCATACAAGAAACCAAATGACACGCCTGTTTATGTAAACATCAAAAGCAATCACCCACCCTCCATACTGAAAACAATACCCAAAAGCATAAATAAAAGACTATCCAATTTGTCATGTAACGAAACAGTATTCAACAACGCTACAGCTGAATACCAAGAGGCGTTACATACAAGTGGCTACAATTACAAACTAAGATACGATCCAGACAATTATACAAAAAGATGCAGAAAGAACAGGAAAAGGAATATCATATGGTACAATCCCCCATATGATGCAAGAGTTAAAACAAATGTAGGGAAAGAATTCTTTAAAATCTTGACATCATCTTTCCCAAAAGACCATAAATTATTTAAGATATTCAACAAAAACAACATCAAATTATCATATTCATGTATGCCGAACCTTAAAAATGCCATCGATTCAGCAAACAAAATGAAAAGCAGCACAGAAAAAAAGGAGGGTAACGAAAGGAAATCTTGTAACTGTACCAAAAAAGAACAGTGCCCCCTAAGCAACAAATGCCTTTATAACAACATTGTGTACCAAGCCACTGTAACATCAGAGAACGCAAAAGAAACATATGTAGGTATCACGGAAAACCAATTCAAAACTAGATATGCAAACCATAAACAATCATTCAACAAAGAAAGATACAAAAACCAAACAGAATTGAGTAAATACATTTGGAAACTTAAAGAAAAAAACATAGACTACAACATATCTTGGAAAATTTTAAAAAGAGCAGCATCATACAACAATATTTCAAAAAAATGCAATCTATGCCTAACAGAGAAATACATTATACTATGTAAACCACAGTTGGCAACTCTAAATGTTAGAACAGAAATGGTTAACAATTGCAGACACAGATGGAAGTTCCTATCAGCGAAAAAAACCAACACCTGAGAAACACATGTAGCACGGGAAAAAAACAACAGCAAACCAGCTAGCTATATATATATATACGTGGCACTGGCAACACAAGCTCATCACATCCTGACGACCGCACAGCGTGAAACAAATTTGTAGATGTTTTTAGAAGCTTGATTTTAACTTGCTTTTAATATAACAAATATATATATATTATATATATATATATATTTATATATCTTTATATCATATATATATATCCATGTATATCCATATATATATATATATATATGTATATATCCATATATATGTATATCCATATATATATATATATATATATATATATATATATCCATGTATGGATGTTTCGATAGGTAGATTACGACCATCATTACGACCATCACCACCGTTTCCATTTTGAGAAAGAAAGAAAGACAGAAGAAAAAAATAAAACAAAGTAACAAATACCTCCTGCAAAAGGAATCACACACACACACACACACACACACACACACACACACACACACACCACACACCACAACGCACACACACACACACACACACACACACGTCCCCCCACCCCCACCCCCCCACCCCCATACACTTACACACAATAGCGACAACATCAACACCCAACAATAGCACACACACACACCACCACCACCACCACCACCACCACCAAACCACCAGTTAGTAAAAGAAAAAAAAATTTAAGCATCCAACTAACCTGGTATTGTACCGCAGCCTCGAAGGCGGAAGAAGCCTCAAACAAGACAGTTGTACTATGGCAACAACGGTATTGTATATGCGACGTGTACGGCGCAGCGTACGATGGTTCCACTAACCAGCCCTCCGACCGACCGACCAACCCTCAGCGCCAAACTCGTTCTCTCGTTCTCTCTCTCTCTCTCTCTCTCTCTGCTCGTCAGCGCAACCTTTATATGTCTCGGTCTACCGCCTCCTGAGCGTCAACAGAACGCTCAACAACAGAAAAAAAAAAGCGCGACTTACTGTCCCCTCCCTCCTCCCACGCCACTCTCATCTTTTTTCTTCACCTTTCTACCACCCTACACTCCACCCCCTTACCACCCCCGTACACCCCCCCCTCCCCCCTGCTACCTTCTTCCTCATCACTTCCTCTCTTCTCCTACCTTCCCTGTCCCCCCCGAGACGGACAACACGCACGCACGCACGCACGCACGCCTGCACATACACATATGCACGCACGCACGCACGCACATACACACGCACACATGCACGAATGCAGGCACGCATGCATGCATGCACGCACATACACACACAGACACACACAGACACACACACACACACACACACACACACACACACACACACACACAACATACCGACATATGCAGACAAGCTGAAGTCTCCAGCTCACAGAAAACAATTTAATTCAGCAAAAGTCCCCTCTCAGTCAGTGCCACAAAAACAAGAAGAAAAACCATCAGAAGAAAAAAAGAACAGTTGGCTGACGTCAAATCTGTTGGCATCAAGTCCGATGACGCCAAAAAGGTACATTCCGACTCTCTTCCCAATGTTCTTTTTTTGCACGACTCTGTTATGTCAAGAGTCAACGCTAGGCGCCTGGGAAAAGCCTAGGACTTAAAGTTGTCTCCAGAAAAGCATTCAAGATCTCAGACTGTGAAAAAGAACTTGAAAACATTGGTTCAGAAGTTCCGGTTGATTGTGTGATACTGCATACTGGAATAAATGATCTGAAAAGTACTGACCCCGGAGTTACAGCAAAAAAGATGATTAGCGTTGTCAACAAAATCAAACAGCAATCTCCGAAAACAAAAATCGTGGTAAGCAAAGCAACGCCAGTCAAAGATCAGATTTTGGAGGGGAGGCGACAACTATTCAACGCATTATTGTTTTCTGAAATTCCTCGTCATCAGACATCTCTTCTCTCTCATGAGAACCTTGATCCTTTCAACAACCGGCTCCTGAGGGATGCCATCCACCCGTCTGACAGAGGTACCAGCATCCTCGCCGGAAATCTGGGGCGGCATGTCCATCGTCTCTTTTGGCAGAAGCAACGTCGGAGACATCGCCAGAATCAGACACGCGGGAGAGGCGCCTGGGACCACGAGCCATTCCCCCCACCTCCTGCTGGTCGTGTCGGAGCTCCCGGTCCGTGGCATTTCCATCCTCGTGCAGGGGACACATGGGACTCTTTCAGCTGGCAATTCGTCCCTTGGTGACTCGTCAACTTCACCTTGCCATTCGATTCTGTTAACTATGTCCTATGAAAACTTCCAATGATAATTTATTGATATTTCAATGGAACTGTCGGTCTGTATCAACAAATCTCTTACACTTTGAAAATCATATATATCAACATAATTATTCAGTGCTAGCATTACAATCACTAAATGTAGATGTTCATAAGCTCCCGAAAATACGAAATTTTTATTATCCACCTTTGTATAACTATAGGAATGATGGTAAAAAGATTCAAACTGCCATTTATGTGAGAAGGGATCTAAATTATTGTCCTCTGAACCCTCCTATTCCTATTAATGCTGAAGTTTTCGCAACTGGGGTTACTGTAAAACTGAACAAGCAGACAAATTTAAACATAATTTCTGCTTACTATCCCAGTGGCCCAAAGGCAGATAATACAGACTGGATAAAAAAAACCTTCCTTTTTCAAACAACAAATGGGTAATACTGGGAGATTTTAATGCGCATGCTCCATTTTGGGAATATGGTTGCACCACTATAACTTGCAACCGTTTAGTTGAAAATATTGTTGACTCCAAATTGGTTTTATTAAACGATGGTAGTATTACCAGACTGCCAGACATTTCCACTCATAAACCTACTTCTATTGATTTATCTTTAATTTCTCCGGAATTGGCAGTAAACTCGGTATGGTCAACAGAGGATGATACTTTGGGCAGCGATCATCTCCCAATCATCATACAGTTAAAGGAACATATTGAAAATGAAGAAGATGGAAATGAAGATAGTATCCCAAAATTTTCATATAAAAATGCAAACTGGTCTCTGTATGAAAAGATCTTGTCCAATACACATTTCAGTAGTATTGAAAATGAAGGTATAGATGCATATTATACAGAGTTTTGTCGACATGTCTTACAGGCTGCCGGAAAATCTATTCCTATTTGTAAAGATGCCCAACAGTGGAAATATGTTGGTAATTCATGGTGGAATTTAGACTGTGCGATAGCTGTAGCTCTTAAAAAAGAAGCTTATAAAGCTTGGCTGAAAGTGAGAACAGATGAAAACTTCATAGCGATGAAACATGCCAAAAATAACAGTAACAGGGTTGTTGCCCGAGCGAAAAGAATACATTTCTCAGAATTTTGTAGATCCAAAATATCGGAATCAAAAGATATCCATAAGGTTTGGAAAATGGTTAAAAAATTGAAAAATGGTTATTGCTTGCAACAGTACGCAATTAAGTTAGATAATAATGCTCTTCCATCCTCACAGGAGAAAGCTGAGGCATTCGTCAAAATATTTTCAGAAAATAACTTGCTGTCTAGTCTCAGTCCATCTATCAGGTGTTTTAGAGAGGAGGAAGAAAAACGAACTATCTATCAGGATCCACCACCAAATCATTTCCATTATTTAAACGCTCCTATTACATATGATGAATTTTGTGAGACGTTAGAATCTTGTTCTTCAAATTCAAGTGCTGTTGGCCTAGATAGTATATCCTATCAACTGTTATACCACTTGCCTTCACATTGGAAACGATTACTGCACTCATTTTACCAAAAATGTTGGTTTAATGGAACTCTCCCTAGTATCTGGAAGAGATCTGTTGTAGTCCCAGTTCCAAAACAAGGTAAGCCCAGGTCAGACATTGGAAGCTACAGGCCAATAGCACTAACCTCTCACGTTGGAAAGTTGTTAGAAAAGATTATACAAAGACGTCTTTTATATTTTTGTGAAAAAGAAAGTATAATCCCAGTGAATCAAGCGGGATTTCGCAAAGGTCGATGTACAATAGATCATTTGGTGAAACTTACAAGTCAAATTAAAAAGCAGTTTGCTAGACGGAAAAGTACACTTGCTACCTTTTTTGATATCAGAAAAGCGTATGATAGTATCTGGCACGCTAGACTACTTTATAAATTGACAGAAATAGGAATTAATGGAACGATGTTTCAATACTTTAAAAGTTTTTTTATCGCAGAGATCCATATGTACAAGAATAGGGAAAGTTTACTCGTCTTTTCAGAGCATTGATATCGGAATTCCACAGGGTTCTATTATAGCCCCCATGTTGTTTAACATTCTTATTTATGATCTTCCAAAGATATTATCAAAAAGTGTGAGTTTAGTACAATATGCTGATGACATTGCTATGTGGATAAATACAAATATCCGAAAGCATACTGGCAAGAGAATTACGAATCATATACAGAAGATATATCAGTTAGAGATAGATAAATTAAACAACTTTATGGAAAATAACGGGCTTATTCTCTCAGGTGAAAAAACACAGTTAATGTTTTTTCAATAATGGAGACAATCCAGTGTATTTGCCAAGCTTCAAATTGAATGGTTCTGAATTGCAGTACTCACAAAACATAAAATTTCTGGGTGTGAATTTAACCCCTAAACTGAACTGGCGTTTTTACATTGAAAGCTTGATAGCTAAAACAAGGAAACGTTTAAACTTATTGAAAATTATTTGTATTCAACCGTGGGCTCAAGATGCAAAAACCCTCCTGCACCTAGCTAATTCTCTAATAAGATCAAAACTAGTGTACGGACAAGAAGTTTATTTTTCAGCCCCTCAACGCCTACTGAAAAAATTGCAAAGTATAGACAGCAAAGCTCTCAAATTAGCGCTTGGTGTCCCAGTGCACACAAGCACGTTGAAGGTGTACAAAGAAATTAATATGCTATCACTGTCAGATCAACGTAGATTAGCTGTGGCCAAATATATCGCAAGAAGTCTTTCAGTACCTAACTCAGTCGAAAACGAAGTGTTGATGGATTCAAATGTTGAATATCCCAAAAGAGCTCAACAGCTAGGTTATCTTTGTCCCGTTCGAAATTACACGAAAGATTCTTTTGAAAAATGCAATATTGATGTCACTTCACTCTCACCTGCCCCTGTTGTTCCCCCGGTGCCTCCATGGGAACATAGCCAAGCTATCTTTGATGTAGATTACACTGATGTCCGGAAAAATGATAACATTAACATTTTAACTTCTAAAGTGAGAGAAAACTTAGAAAACAAATATTCAAATCATTTAAAAATTTTTACGGATGGTTCCGTTTGCCAGTTAAGTGCAGGTTCAGGTTTTGTTATTCCGGCTTTAAAAGTTCAAAAAGCATACAGCCTAGGAAAAGGATTTTCTATTTTCACGGCAGAATTGTATGCTATTCTTATGGCATTACTCTTTATTTGTGATAGTAATCATTCTTTCTGTAACATTTTATTTTGTGTTGATTCTAAGGCAGTGTTAGATAGTTTGAAAGTTTGGGATGTTAAAGCAAGGAAAGATGTAATCTTTGAAATAAAGCATCTAATTAATTACATTATTTCCACAGGAATAAATATAGTCTTCTGCTGGGTCCCTTCACACTGTGGTATTTATTGGAATGAAATAGCAGATAAACTAGCCAGACGCGGGGTAATGGGCAATGCTGCAAAAAGTAATTTGAAGTTAGATATATATGAAATACATTCGTTATTGGAAAGCTGTTTCCGAACTAAGAAGTCTCAAGATAAATATGTAATGGGAACATATCCTAGACATATTTCTAGTTTAATATACAAGATACGTTTGAACTCTTGGAAGACCAAATATTCCCAAGATATAGCGTGTGCATGTTCTAAGCCATTATCTGGTGAACATATACTTTTCCATTGCCCCATTTTAAATGCTCTTTATTCAAAAGCAAACATTGAAATTTCGAAATCTAAACCGGTTCACGCTATTTCTTTCAGTTCAGAAATGGTTGAGGTTGCAAAAACTATCTCTCAATCTCAAATTAGCATATTTTTATAATTATGATAGTGTAGTTTATATTTAGATTTGTACTGTTCTTGACATTATTTCTTACCTTTTCCTCCACCCTGTCCTCCTTCCCCTCCTCCTCCCCCCCCCCCCCCCCCCCTGTAAAGTCTAATATCACCAAGTGTGAACAGACTATAAATCAACAACAACAACAACAACAACACACACACACACACACACACACACACACACACACACACTCACACACACACACACACACACACTCCCGCTCGTACGCATGCACGCACGTACACACGCACACACACACACACACACACACACACACACACACACACACACACACACACACACACACACACATAGACACAATCACACACACACACAAACACACACACACAACACACACACACACACACACATACACACACACACACACACACACACACAACACACACACACACACACACACACACACACACACCCCTTTGGAACACCGCACTGGCCACACCCCCTACTCTGCGAGCACAATAATGTTTGGCAAAGCTCTCGCGCTTTCGATCGCAGTTAGAAAACGAAGGAAGAGGAGGTAAGCTGGAGGGGGAGGAGGGGGTGGAGGGAGATGTGGAAAGTAGTGAGGTGGAGAATCGGGGAGGGGGTGGGTGGGGGTGGGGGGGTGGGGGTGGGGAGTGCTTGCTCTGGACGGATCGATGGGGACTTGGGCTGACTGTGATGTCGCGATGACAAAAAGAAGCGCACTTGCCCTATTATCTTTTCGGGCTATTGTCCAGTCCGCAGCTTCTAACCTCCCGAACAGGATTTTTGTGGGATTCCTGCGAAAGAGAGCAGATAGAGCGATGCTTTACAGACAAAATCAGAAATGATGATGATTACGATGATCGATCAATCAATCAATCAATCAATCAATCTATCTATCTATCTATCTATCTATCTATCTATCTATCTATCTATCTATCTATGTCTCTCGATCTCTGTATCTATCTATCGATCTATTTATCTATCTATCTATCCATACGTTATAAGGTACACTTTAAGACAATTATCTAATTAGATTGTGTTATCCCTAGCTTTCGCTTTCGATCCACCTAAGAAAAACATATTGATCATCAACTTCCATAATGTCTGCTTCTTTCTTCACGTGTTCTCTAACCCCGGTTGAAAGTGCATGCCCTGTGTAGATGATATGCAGACAAGGACTACCGTTTCAGGCCAACGAAAGCAGGGACATGGTTTGATGGATTCTCCCGTCTTGTCCGACGGATGAGTAGGCAGGCAGGTCATCTGCTGATGCGGGTCCTCATGTGGGAATGAAGAGCAATTCCTGAGGCACAAGGTCGTCCGCAGACGTTGCATGGGATGGAGTCCTGCAAGGATGGGGCCCTTTTTCTCCGATTCCTCTTTACCTAAATACCGGCTTCTCTGTTGCGCTCGAATGCCTTTGTGCCCTGGGTACACCGTTGTTTCTACTGGGTTCTGATAAGGGCGACATCTTCTGAGGAAGCAGTGTCGATGTTGCTGGCCACATGCTTTACATGAAGTTGGAACATGCTTTACTCGACGCTAAACCACTGTGATGACATCCTGTCCAGATGGGCAGCGAGAACGCCAATGATCGTGAAAAATGGGCGGCCAGGATTTGAACTGACACCCCTTCATGTGACCTTGTGGCTCTATTCTAGTGATGCACACGGGCGCCTGGTCAGTTTGTTATAATCATGATGTCAAGGTAATAGGTGCACACAACAAATCAGCCTAACAGTAAAGGTGTACCCAATGTAAGGTCCGAAGTCATCCTGACTGCAAAGTTATTCTACGGCAAATGACAAAGGGCACGTATTCAAACTCGTCCGTTGGGGAGTGAATTCAGGGTGACCTTCTCCTGTGTCCCCCCCCCCCCCCCCCCCCCCCCCCCCCCGTTCTTCAAAACATATCACTTAAAGCACGTCGAAGCTGAATCTGAGTGACGAGAAGGGAGGTAGGGGGGGGGGGGGGGGGAGAAAGACTCTGGGCCTGAGCCAGAACTACTCTCCACCCTGTTTCACAACCTCACACCGATGAGTGATCTGAAGTATGGCTCAGAATCACCCCATGGAGTGAGCATAGGCTCGTGCTCAAGTCCCCCTCCCTGTGACACAGGGTCGTTAGATTCAGACTTATTCCCCAGTGGGCAAGTTTGAGCACGTGCCCATTTGAACCCGCTGGGTAGTGATTTCATGAGTGGAGTGTTGACGGCACTTACTATTGAACATAGGTCCTTCGCAATGTCCTCACTACGACGGATAAAAACAAGCACACGGAGATGAAAAAAAAGATGATTCATTTTCACCCCAAATACTAGAAATTACTAGGCTTAAACTTGCGCACCCCCCTCCCGTTAAAAAAAACAAAAAACAAAAACAAAGCAACAACCCCAAAACATCTTCCTTTCTATTTCAAATCTTCGGGATAAAAACTAACAAAAATAACCCTTTTTCTTCGTTTTAATCAAATGAGCTGCCATCACAAACAGAATCGCAAGCACCGATGCTTATAACCACAACGACGCTCACATCTTAATTCGCCGTTTTTGGTTGGTTGGTTGCTTGGTTGGTTGATTGCTTTTTGTTTTTTTTGTGTGTGTTTTTTCACACAAACTCATCTGAGAGAGGTTTCGAAGTGAGGTGACTGGAGTTTGAAATTGAAACAAACTTAAAAGAAAAATTACGATACCGCCGAACGAAAGACACAAACAAATGACACGACAAACATGACCTCTTTGGTCTTCTTCAGGCAAGACGGACAGCATTCAAGATGATGGAAACGAAGAACAAACAATCACTCATCTCCTTAAATTGGATGCAAAATCATAAGAAGATTGGAAATAAAGAAATAACCGTATGATTGGATATAAAAAGATCATAAGCTGATATTTCGCGCCCAACTTAAGGATATAAGGGGTTGTTCGTCCCCCATTTTCATTGTCTTGAATGTTGTTTGTCTTGCCCGAAGAAGGCAATGTTCAAGCGAACACCTGACTCAGCGTTTCCACAGGACCAGTGCTTTCCATTCAGAACTCCACTGCCGCATCCGCATCAGCACAGCCCCAAAGAACCAGTTCCGTCCTAGTCTCCTGGCATCTCTTGCAGTTTGAGACAAAAGAGATGAAAAAAAAACATTTGGAGGGGAGTACCTGATTTAATAAGTGGTCGCAAAGTTCACTAAAACGAGGCTGTCTGGAAGACGAGCGTGTTGGAAGAAGAAAAAGATTGGCTTTGGTGGAACAGAATGAATCCATGTTGGTAAGAAACAGAATTCAAACATCAAACTTCCAAGTGTTTCTCGTCTGACACTGCCAGGGAACCCATTACTCAAGCCAGAAAACGTCTGCCAGGAGCCGTGTGGTGCGAGAATGCATTGAAATAGTTTTTCTCTAAACTTTGGAAACTGTTTTCTGCATTACTCAGAAAGGAAGCACACATCTCATATCCTCTTTGGGTCATTCATTATTGGATGGCAGTGCGCAAGTATTGCAGTGTTAATATCCACTGCGTTTAGGGAGTGTTCAAACTGTTAGGATTTATTGTCCACCCCTGCAAATTGTGTACTGGAACCACCCAAGAAAAGCCAGACTATTGGGGCCATCACTGTGAGTCCACGACGTGCACTCTCACAGAAGACAGAGCTTGCAGTTTTAATGAAAATTGATTAGAATTGCTTAGAAGAAGAGGCCTTTGCATTCGTAACTAGGCACATATCTTATGAAAATGGTAGCACGTTTCTCGGCTGTGGGACATTTCATGACCGTTGCCTTGAAAAATACGAAAAGGAGGCCTCGAAATGAACGCATCGAGGTGTTGATGTAATCCATATCTTTTCACCAGAAAATAGTGCAAAACCAGGCTGCTCCAAACAGAATATGCAGCTTGCTGTTCGTTAACAAGATGTCAGAATGAGTGGTTGGGGATGTGCATGTGAAGATGTGGAGGAGTTATAACAGGAGGTAAGTAGCTGTCCATTTAACAGAAATTTCATATTTATCATTTTGAAGTACTTGCACCTTTCTTCGCTGTGTCAAGGTTATTGCACAAAACAGACTACATACTCGTTTGTGGCTTAAACAAATTACATTGGAACTAGTCACCCTCCTTTCTGTAACTTTATCAGACATGTCCTCTGGGGCTGGTGTGTGGTTTACTCTGCTGTGCAACACATACCAGGCGATGCCAGTACAGCTCCTGACAGGGAGTCACAATAAATTGGCCTTGGCGCTGAGTGAAAAATGTATTCTGATTTGCAGCATTGAAGATTGCTCCGACAGTTGGCCAGTTTTCATCCTAACCGAACACATCCATAACGTATTACATCTTGTTCAGGCCTGACCAGTCAGTTTAGACTATGGGAGCGTTTTCAGTCTCGTGGAGAGATAATCTACATCATACATGTCTTTCTTTCAGCATCCTTACATGAGTTTTTGAAAAGATGAAGAGGGATCAAGCCAAGGGAGTGCTGGTTGTACCAAACTGGCGTACAGTCATGATATTCTGCGTCAGCTGTTGGTTATGCCCCCTGTTAGACTGACCTGCAAGAGCAATCTGCTACATCTTCTAAATCATCCAGGAGAGATAAACCAATTGATCAAGAAGAAGGAAATTCACCTGCAAGTTTGCAGGATCCCAGATAAACTTTTAAAAAAATACCTGAGTCTGTAGAGGCCGTAATGTTATTAAAGAGTTCATGGAGACCAGCATCAGTAAAAACGTATGACACAAACATCAAGCAATGGCAGGACTCTGCAAATAAAAATAATATTATGTGCCCTTCTCATGTACATGTTTCATTTTCTAGCAAACTTGCACACAGTTTTGCTAGCCATAGTTCCAAGAATGTGGCGTACAGTGCCGTTTCTGCCTGTTTGACTAAGAACGGACTGAGCTCTGTGGGCGGTAGGGTCCTACTGCCTGCAAACTGCTGAAAAGAGTATTTCAAAGCAGACCCTTTTTGTCAAGATAGCCTGAAACATGGGATGCAATGTTTGTGCTGGATTGTCCTGTAGAGTGACCCATTATGCAGACGTGTGCTTTGTTTGTCAATGTCATTGGCGGTAACTAACACCCTCTCTTTCTAAACATTATGCAGACGACAGATCGGAAATACTTGTCGTTTCGCACAGTCATGCTCCATTCCTTAGCTGCAAGGCAAAGTGACCAGTCACATCACACTTCTCACAGATGATGTGAAATTCAAAGAGATTTGGTTAATGTGTCACTGTATGTAATTCATTGTTAAAACAAACTAGAATCGGTACTTGTGTGTCTAGTCTCACGTGGAAGCTTCGGAGAAGAAAAGAGTGTACATAGTGTCTCCTTTGAATGTACCATCACAGAACAAACAACTGAGAAAATAAAGTGAACTGTTTGTTTACTGTAACAAACCACCTATTGACATTTCCAGAGACTCTTTGAATTAATGGATTAAGACAGCTTTAGACATAGCAGGTATAGATACTTCTCAATGATCGGCTCACAGTACACGACCTGCATAGCACATCTGCAGCATACAACAAGATGTCAACCTTGAATCCTAGAGGCAGCTCGATGTTAAAAAAAAGGACATTCGGTTAGTTTTATTGCAACACACGTGGCCCACGAAAGGCAAAGGAAGAGTTTTGCACAGTCAGTGCTGGATGAATTTGTCAACAAAGGCTGCTGATCAATAAGTATCGCGTCAACTATTATCTGGTTATTTATGACTAAAACTTGCTCTTGTTCCTCTTTGTTAAAAGCTAACGTGATTATAGTCTGACCAATGGCAGACGAGAAATAATTAAAGAAGGAAGAGAATCTGACCTGGAAGATGAAGGTTAATTCAGATTATTTTATGGTTGACATTGGAGCCGGAAGTGACATGCCTTCCTGTCATTCCTGGAATAATTGGACGACCTTCTCCTGTTTGTGTGACTAAACAGTGAAGAAAACCACTCACATGGAGACGCCGATGGGTTTCCAATGCACCGCATCTCAAGTAATAAGTCTCCAATGCCAAAAAAAAAAAAAAAAGGGGGGGGGGGGGGGGGGGGGGGGGGGGGGGGACGGAGCCGGTGTTCTTCAACACTTCACCCACCTCATCAGAACGAGAACACGTCAAGACAGGCAGCAAAATTGAAAGCTTCATGTATGACCGCAGTGAAATTCGAACCTGCACCGTGTCATTGGGATCACTAGTGTGGTGTTTAAACGAGGTAGCCGCATATGCAATTTTTTCCCCGTGTTACTCTTTTTCTCTTTCCCTCTCCAGTTTTGCTGGCTCATCTTCCGTGATTTATCACTGACGTTGTTCCTCTGCCGCTCATCTTCTGTGATTTATCACTGACATTGTTCTTCTGCCGCTCATCTTCCGTGATTTATCACTGACGTTGTTCCTCTGCCGCTCATCTTCCGTGATTTATCACTGACGTTGTTCCTCTGCCGCTCATCTTCCCGTGATTTATCACTGACGTTGTTCCTCTGCCGCTCATCTTCCGTGATTTATCACTGACGTTGTTCCTCTGCCGCTCATCTTCCGTGATTTATCACTGACGTTGTTCCTTGCGTCATCTTCCGTGATTTATCACTGACATTGTTCCTCTGCTCCTCATCTTCCGTGATTTATCACTGACATTGTTCCTCTGCCGCTCATCGTCCGTGATTTATCACTGACATTGTTCCTCTGCCGCTCATCTTCCGTGATTTATCACTGACATTGTTCCTCTGCCGGTCATCTTCCCGTGATTTATCACTGACATTGTTCCTCTGCCGCTCATCTTCTGTGATTTATCACTGACATTGTTCCTCTGCCGGTCATCTTCCGTGATTTATCACTGACATTGTTCCTCTGCCGCTCATCTTCGTGATTTATCACTGACATTGTTCCTCTGCCGGTCATCTTCCGTGATTTATCACTGACATTGTTCCTCTGCCGCTCATCTTCTGTGATTTATCACTGACATTGTTCCTCTGCCGTCATCTTCCGTGATTTATCACTGACA
>CM065718.1:20767901-20780401 GCA_033310375.1 Conus canariensis
TATGTTTCTGTTCTGCTTGAAATGCGTAAAAATGTATGGCTTTATCATTGAAATAAAAACAAAGATGCAGAGAGAGAGAGAGAGAGAGAGAGAGAGAGAGAGAGAGAGAGAGGAGAGAGGAGAGATTACAGATGTTCTCCAATCTAAAATAAATAAATAAACAAAAACAAAACAAAAAAAGATAAATAAATCAACGAATATATAAATAAATAAATAAATAAATACATAATACATAAATAGATAAACAATGCATTTTGATCCCGTAGAGTTTTATTTCGCACAGAATTCGGTGAAACTGCATCATTAAACATGGAAACGAGATAAAATGTAAATCATGTACCAGACACAGATTCACTGCAGCAGCAGCTGTGATAGTATTCGAATTTTTTTTTTTTAACAGGTTGTCAGAACCAAATTATTTCAACTGTTCAGACAATGGGTTACGAATGAATAAAACGAAAAATAAATACGATGAAACATGGAGAAACAAAAGCGAACGAAGATTGCAAACATAATATATTCCCTTAACATGCAGAAGAATCAAGTTTTAAAAAAAAAAAGAAAGAAAGAAGATCGAATTCAGAAATATATGACAAATATTTCACTAAGTACTACTCAGTTTTCACAATAAACGCCTCTTCAAACCAAGTCAATACAGTCATTTTAGTTTGGAATGTTAAACACTGTTGGAACAGTATTCCAAACCAGACTTTTTTTCAGTAGGTCGGAGAAAATAGTACACTGTACAAAGCATAGCCCCCATGCGTAATGTACTCTGAGTATCTTTTGAAATATTGTTTCTGTCATGCGCCCCGTGAATTAAAAAAAAAAGAAAGAAAAAAAAAAGAAAAAAAATGTTTTGTGTGTGAATTTCGTACTCGCATTTATACTTCATCCTTACAGGGAGTTTGCTCCTCATTGGGTTTTTTTTGTTTGTTTGTTTGTTTTGTTTTGTTTTTTTTGTTTTTTGTTTTTTTTTGCTTGTTCGTTTGTTTTTGAGTAATGAGGAGGCAGCGGACGAGAAAGGAAGAAAAGAAGAGATAAACAAAGTTAGAAATTGGTCTATAGTGGATTCTAGGGTGAGCATAGGATGTATGAATATGTTTGATAATTTTTCAATACAAGCTTTTACTGCGGTCGTAAATTCTGGATTGTTATGATCGTGATCGGAATTCTTTCGGAATGCATGCGTGTGTGTGTGTGTGTGTGTGTGTGTGTGTGTGTGTGTGTGTGTGTGTGTGTGTGTGTTGTCAGTACAACCTTGAGTTAATCTGACAATAAATTGGTTTCAGTCAGTGTGTGTGTGTGTGTGTGTGTGTGTGTGTGTGTGTGTGTGTGTGAGAGAGAGAGAGAGAGAGAGAGAGAGAGAGAGAGAGAGAGAGAGAGAGAGAGAGAGGATGGGGTAGTTGCGTCGGCTTTTGCGTCATATCCGGTATGCTTGTGTCCGCAAACAAAATGATGACGCACTTGATCGGGTGAAAACGTCATTTCCGGGAAACAGTAACCTTGGATCGTAATCTAATTTGTAACATCATTAAAACCGCGTCGCGATGGATTCATTTACACACACGCTTGCACGCATGCACACACGCACGCAGACAAGCTCTCTCTCTCTCTCACACACACACACACACACACACACACACACACACACAAGAGAAGAGAGAGAGAGAGAGAGAGAGAGAGAGAGAGAGAGAGAGAGAGAGCGCACATGTACATGCTCACGCCCTCAGTATGTATGGACGTCCATGATGATGCCTCACGCTGGGGATCATGTCGGTCACTCATCCCGTCAATTTCGATTTGACCAATCCTGTCAAACCTGCTAATCATTAATCAGCACTATTCCACCAGGTTCCAACCATCAAATTACAAAATACACGCACTATACCAAGAAGGAAAACTGATTAGGTAGATTATCGCCTATGATACGCCTAATTTGATGCTTAATTGATTGCTGTTTCAAATATGCAAACATTGTATGGGTGTGGGTTTTTTTTTTAACACCTTCCTCCCCCCGGTTTGAAAACAACTTGTTTTTCTTGTTTAGTTATTTGTTAATTTGGCCACTGATCTGAGTCCTCTGTTATTTTGGTTCGTTGGATAAATAATGCTTACATCGTAGCCGTTCTTTTTTTCTTTTTTCTTTTTAACAACTTTGTTTTGTTTCTTTTTTGAGAAGTACTATGTCATAGAAATACCATTACGAGTAATTCAAAGTCAGTTGTTATGAAAATACTTGTATAATTCTTTAATGGTACAGACAGTAAAGAGAAAAGGGAAGATAAGCTTTCAAAGAAGGGGGGGGGGGGGCTAGAAATTGGAGAGAGAGAGAGAGAGAGGAGGAGAGAGAGAGAGAGAGAGAGAGAGAGAGAGGTGAAATGAAATGAAATTTAACCTACTCAGGATAGGCCACAGCCTCTTGGAGGGGGGGGGGGGGGGGGGGGGGGCTTACGTTCAAAACTCAGCGTGATGAGTGTGACAACAACAACAACAACAACAACAACAGCAGCAGCAACAACAACAACAAAAACAACAACAACAACATAATAATAATACTCAAATGCTTAAAAAAAACAAAACAACGACACAACGATGCTCACATGAAATACAACGATGCTCGCATGAAATACAATCTACTACACATGTGTGTAAAGTACAATCTACTGACCCAGATTTTAACTTCACTCGACGTATATCAGTATTTTTATATAACATCGGCGTGCCAATACTTCCATCAACTAGGCACAGAAGCTCGCATCTTAAAAGTTTTATATAAACATAAGCACACTTTTTTTCGCAATAATTTCATTTTCATTTGTCATTATTCGAGTCAGACGAAACTGACGTGGGTTTGCATAGTATTTAAAATGGGATATATTCTTGGCGTATGTCATTGAGAGCAGGGCAGAGAAACAGAAAATATATTTCGTCATCATTTGCCTTTTCACATAGAGGGAATATCAAACTGCTGTCAGAAACTACATGATACCATTGACTATGCACTACTATGTCTGAAACACCAAATCGGAACGTCGTCTTGCAATTTTTTTACAAGTCTGTTTATATCAAAAGAAAGATACATATCATAACTGTTGGATGATTTAAACGATCTGAACAGGAAACCCTTCCACTTTGCAGAATAAATGTTCATGGCAGTTTTGCCATCTGTTATCAATAAATCTTTGACAAAACACGCGCAAAAGGTATTTTTTTATTTTCCACACCATGGTTCAGCCATACAAATCCAAAGCCAATACGATTAGGATCTTACGAACATTTGGCGCTCATGTAGTTTTGCATCGTGAATCTAACCAAAATAATATTTTATAAGCTTTCAAAGCTGACCTGTTATCATTTATCCGTGATATCTTAAACCAGTATCTAATATATTGCACACTTGATTTCATGTGAATGGGGCAACGTCCGGTATCTCAATAAACTAGATCACTTTGTGTTTTTATATATGGAATTCTAACAAACTTCTTTATGTCATACAAATGAACCTTTTCAACACGAACAGCGGCAGCATCCAATCCCCAAAGCTCAATACCATAGAGAACAATCGGATGCACTTGGGTATCAATTTTTTTCAATGATAATCAAAGCGAGTAATTGTTATTAAGAAGTACAATCATTGCAAAATTAATAACAGCGCATTTCTCTCCCTGCTCCCGAGCTATTTGCATACAGCCACAAAACTAAAACGGGTAGATAAATAAAGACTACCATATTTATAACACTTAACAACAAAAATTTGCTCTCCGTTAAAAGATCCCTCGTGTGCTGCAAGGTGCCTTCCTCTTCTTAATACAACAATATCGTATTTTCATTGCTGGATTCTAGATGCTGCATCATAAAAATTGTGCAACTGGATCTGAAGGCCAACTGGGATCTCCGACGACAAAGCTCTATCATCTGCCAAAAACAAAATAAATATTTCAGCTATATCTGTAGACAGTACTGCACCAGGTCTTCCTTTCTCTATGATTTTTTTGGTGCCAGTTCATTGATAAACAAAAAAGGACTACATGCATCTCCTTTCTTCCACACCTTTTGTACAAACTGTGTTCCGTAAAATCCCCACCACGCCTAAACCTTGCTTTTACATGATTATACATGTTCTACTACATCAATACATCTTACTCTTCATTCCACTCTTTTGAAGTATTGGCCAAATATTCTAGATACTGAATTAGATGCCTGAGAGAGAGAGAGAGAGAGAGAGAGAGAGAGAGAGAGAGAGAGAGAGAGAGAGAGAGAGTGTGTATGTGTGTGTGTGTGTGTGTGTGTGTGTGTGTGTGTGTGTGTGTGTGTGTGTGTGTGTGTGTGTGTGTTAGGTTTCTGCGTAAGAGTGCGTCGGTCTGTGTTTTTCAAGCAGTATAACTATACCTTTTTCCACTTCTATCTATGACTAGCTATCTTTTTATCTATCTTTTATCTAGTTATCTTTTTGTTTCTCTCTTTCTCTTTCTATCAATCTGCTTTGTGGGGATGTCTCCTTGCCGGCTCTGTGTGCTTTGTGTCGTCATTTCTGCTAGGCGATTCGGTGTCGTAAGCAGCATTAATCTGGAGTTCTGGCGAGTATTCATTTCATCACAGGACCAAGAATTACCCTCCTTCATCTGTTCTTACTTTTTGCTGTTCTCTGGTGGTTTAAGAATTCCTTTCATCTGTTGTCTTGTTCGATGATGTTTTTATGATCTTACAGAATAAGAGAAAATACACGCCTATCCCACTGAAATCGAAAAACGAACAATCATGCTACTTGGTATTGGATAAAAAGAAGAAAAAAAAGATGAGAAGGTACTTTGTTCAATAGCCCTGTGTTCATAACTGACTTGTTTAGAGAGCGACACTGACGTCAACTTTGTTGACAATAAAATTCAGGCTGCGACTCAAATCATTTTCGTTTCTGCTTTGCATGCGCTTTACTTTATTACGCCAGCGATTTTTGATTGATAATTCAGTCAAAGACAACTTCCTTGTTGACCTGTTTAATTGGTGGTGGTTACTATCTGTTTGGTATTTTGCAAATGCGTCAGTCACATTCGTCACGGAACGTGTGGGTTTATTGTCTCGTCAGATGGCTAGGCGTCGGACAATGACGTCAGTTCCGGAGCAGATTCCCTGTGGGCTGCTGCTGCTGGGACAGCGACACGACGTGACTGTGATTGTGTTCGGGGGCAGCTTGAGACAACGCCTTGGAACCAGAATAGTTCATTTGGTAGAGCAAAGGATTTGTACTCCTGATGATTCTGGAGTTGCGGGTTCAAATCTCTGCTGTTCCGTTTTGGTAGAAGGGGCCTTTTCCCTCGAAGTTAACATTGGTTCTTACTCCATTTCCTGAAAAGCCTTTCGAATGAGACCATAAACATAGGTTCTGTGTGTGAACGTGCGCATTATATCCAGCACGCAAGCAAAACTCCATCATCAAATTTCGGAAGACGTCAGTTTGTCCGTTTTTATGGATGACACATTACATATCGGCTGGCACCTTGAATGATGAATCAAAAGAATGAAGGAACAAAAATGGCTAAATGATTGACATTGATCACACGACCAGGGGAACGACTGAATGTAGCGCCAGTCACTGCAGGTATCAGTATCGGTCCGGTCTGGCTGGCGCCGGGATATGTTATAAAAGTGACCGTAGGATACACCTCTGTCATTCAGTCTCAGACCAGAATGGAAATCCTCAGCATTATCTGCATCATCTCCCATCCTCATCGATCAGTCTAAAAAAAGAAATGAGTCAAATTCTGTGGCCCTTCATGCCCTGCTTTCATGATGACCTCAGTTTCGAGTCCCTCTCCGCATCTGCGCCTTAGTTCGATTCTGCCTGGGTCACTGGTATCGGCAAGTTCATGGGGGTTGTCGTTGGACGGACGAGGTGGCACCCTCCGGAGGGAGAGCTCACTCACGCTACCTCTGCGACTGAGCAATTACTGTCGCCAGTGGGAGGTTTAAGAAGTGGCGTCTTGAGCACGTTTGATCAGAACAGATACAGACACCACTGAACACCGCCGATGGGGACTCCACAGCAGTGCGGTGTCTCCTTTGGAAGGGCTGTCTAATGACGACTTGACAGTGAACGCTCCCTGTGGACTGCCGGTGCCAGAGCTGTAGCAGGACGGACCAGGCAGTGGCACTAGACGGGAGACAGGAATTAGCTAGGGGAGTGTAATACTACTGTGGTGGCATGGAAGGTGAGACAAAAACAGCAACAACAACAGCAACAACAACAACAACAACAAACACACACACACACACACACACACACACACACACACACACACACACACACACACACACACACACACAACGAACCAACCAACCAACAAACTAATCAAACAAACAAACAAAGCAAAGAAATAAACTAAAAAAAGGAGAAGAAAAAAAAAGAAAAATGTCCCAGTCTAGATAGACGTATGGAGTTGTGGAAGAAGGAAAAACAACAACACATCGTCATACCATACTCAACTGTATTGCATTGCATTGTATATCATCAGCATCAAAAAGGATATCACTGTGCGACACTTGTGCATATCTTACGAGAGAGACACTTAAGTACACCGCGTGCGTCTAGCTTTTCGAGTGAGTCTGCCTGACAGATATTTGATGGAGTTTTCCGCTTTACCAGGCTGGAACCAAAGGACTTCACCGCTTTGTCATTCAGCTGAATACTTAGGGGGAATGAAAAACGCAGCAAGATGTATGAAAGTATCTTGTGGCTGTATTGATTAGTAATGCCTCCTTTCATTTATAGAACAGAAAATGATTTCAAAGGATAATGACCACACACACACACACACACACACACACACACACACACACACGCACACACACGCACACGCACACACACACACACACATATTTACACGCGCGCGCACACTCACACACACACACACATACATACACACACACCGCGCGCGCGCGCGCGCGTGCGAGCGCGCATACTCACCTTCATCTTTCTATCTATCTATCTGTCAAACTATCTATCTGTCTGTCTTTCTGTCTGTCTGTATGTCTGACCGTCTGTTTATCTATCTATCTATCTATGTGTGTGTGTCTGTCTCTCTATCTAGGCCTATATGTCTGTCTATCCATCTGTGTATCTATCCACGTCACTATGAAATTTTGCTTTGTGAGTCACAACTTCATAATAGAAAAGGAATCATGGGAAAATGCTAGAGAGAGAGAGAGAGAGACAGAGAGAGAGACAGAGAGAGACCAAGACAGAGAGAGACAGAGAGACAATGAGAGTACTGGTCATAATGGTAATAAAATATAACGGTCAGATCCAGTTTCACCAGTCACAGTGGTCATCCTGAGAATGACGAAGATAAACCATCACCGATTCGGTTTCTCGGAAACAGCATAGGCGGACGGACTACTAATTATCACTGACACTAGAAACCCGAACTCTGTTGATTAGTATCCACCAAACCGCAGGTTTCTCTTACCCGCTGCGATACCACCTCACTCTCTCTCTCTCTATGTCGGTCCCACGCTGACAGCTGATGCTCTTTAATCAAGAGTTGTGAATTTTCTGATGTCAGAGAGAGAGAGAGAGAGAGAGACTGACACACAGTTTGGCAGATAGACAGACAGGCAGACACACATTTATACATGCTCACACATGGACATATACACACACGCACATATTTAGACTAGACACACACACACACACACACTTTTGTGGTCTTGTATATCTATTCGTGCAATGTTTTGTAATAAGAAAATACAACGAAGACGATACCGATATTTCGAAACCTGATTGTTTCTCCTCAATGGCCGCGGAAAGTGTTAACAATACTCCTCTGCCTTTTCGATTTTAAGAAGAATGCTATCCCAGAAAAAGGCTGGTGTGCAATACCATAGTATGTTTGTTGAGTTTTAAAAAAAAATAATAAAAAAATAAAAAAAAAATAAACCCAAAGGTGCCACCACAGCAAAACAAGCTACATTTTCTTGTGAAAAGTAGAAAATATAAAACGATAGCCTCTTAAGACACAAGTGCTGAGGGCCAGTTCTTGGAATGAATCTGCAAGGGACTGAATTACAATAAACTAATAAATTCCAAGGATAAGTAACCGAGCACCATTCCAGCAACTTACAGAGCAGCTTGGTGTTGCAATGACTGCAAGAAATATTCAATTATAAACAAAGCTTGCTCTTATGTCTTAGATTGAAGAAATAGGGGGAGATAAGCATTCATATCTGCAGTGGTTTTCAAAAAAAAAATCTCAACAATATACTATAGTATTGCACACCAGCCTTTTTCTGGGATAGCATTCTTCTTAAAACCGAAAAGGCAGAGGAGTCTTGTTACCACTTTCCGCGGTCACTGAGGAGAAACAATCAGGTTTCGAAATACTGGTATCTGACCAGGCGTTATATGTTAGCGAGTTTCCTCCCCATTGGAGATTGTCTCCCCCTTTGAGACTATAAGCTTGCAGAAAGCTCATTTTGAGAAGCATGTATTATTCCCCATTCACCCACTCAAGCACATACTGTTAGTTAGGCAGAATCATCTACCACCGCAGATATGAATGCTTATCTCCCCCTATTTCTTCAATCTAAGACATAAGAGCAAGCTTTGATTATAATTGAATATTTCTTGCAGTCATTGCAACACCAAGCTGCTCGGTTACATATCCTTGGAATTTATTAGTTTATATATATATATATATATATATATATATATATATATATATCCATCCATTCTTCTCTTCACCCATCTCTCTCACTCTCTCTCTCTCTCTCTCTCTCTCTCTCTCTCTCTTATCCGCTTACTTATTTAGTCATTCCTATGTTCACCCTATGTTGATCAAATGACTGATGCTGCACTGGGGATGAGGACAGATACTGTCTGTCACTGGTGGTGTTGCATCCCTGTGGGAATGGTGACGATGTGCACGTCTGTCTGTCAATGTCACCAAGTCTTACTGCGCGTTCGGAGAGTTCAACTATGTGGGCTATGTGGGAAACGACGCACGTTGTTTGATGAGGGATGGAAGCGGGAGGTGAGGGTAGGGGGAGTGGGGGGGGGGGGAGGTAGGGGAGGACAAAGGGCGTGTGCGTGTGTGTGTGTGTGTGTGTGTGTGTGTGTGTTGTGAGAGATTCTTTTCTCCTCCACCCGCTCTGTCTATTACTGACATTACTTATTTTCTTACAGATGGCTGCCAAGCACGCACATAAACAGACAAACAGACAAACAGACAAACAGACAGAGAGAAATGGAAGCAGACAGAAACAAGAGAAAATGGGAAAGGGAGAGTAAGGAAAGTGTCTTTTGGGGGAGAGAGAGAGAGAGAGAGAGAGAGAGAGTTTGAGATGTTTCATTAGTGTCATTACCACTTTGTTCACCCCACGTGCACATTTTTCTCCAGCACGACGTACAGCGAAAACTGTGGAACTGTGACGAGTGATCGCTGTCGTCAGTGTAGGGCTTCGTAAACATTGCGTCAGTCATCTACATCACGTCACTCTCGAGTCTGCCAGTGCAGGTTATGGCCTACACTAGCTGACTTTAAAATTCTTCTCTTTCGACAGTGTGTTGCTAGCAGCTTTTCACAGTTTAATATAAGGCTTCTATACTCGCTGGTCGCTTTCAGTCGAAGGGACGAACGGTGAAGTGCATCTCATATAGGCCTGAAGACGAGATGATAGTCAACTGAACTCATTTTGTTTAACCATGCACGGACAAAAAAACAAAACACCATAGTTGTAGATGTTATTTGAGTTTGTATCCCTCGTTTGAGTGACCAAGGTTAACATTTATTCAGTCACTATTCAGATATTTGGTAACACTGTCACCGACAGTCAAAGCTCAAGATTACTGTCACCGACAGTCAAAGCTCAAGATTATCTTTAACGCATGACTAGGAACGCCTTAGCACATATTTAGAAGAACGGAACTTTCGGCAGGATTTCTGAGCAAAAAACGAGTCAAAGAAGAAGAAGAAGGAGACGAAGAAGAAGAAGAAAAACAAGAGCAAGAACACGAAGAACAATAACAAGAAGACAGGAAGAAAGAAAGAAAAAGAAGCACACAACTTTCAAAGGATTTTAACTGAAAAAAAGGAAGAAAAAAAAAAGACAAACGAGCATTACAGTGGCATCATCGCTGCTTTGATTGTCACATCCTGTCACCATGGTGTGCCTCTGTTTCCGCAGTAACAAGGTCAGTCCTTCTCATGGACCCGACATGCCCGACATCCTAGCGGCTCCTGAAGTTCCCAACGCCCAGGAACCAACCGCTGGAACCGATGCCACCGTTGAGGAACACACTGCCACTGCTGAGGAGACTACCATATCTGGGCATCATGACGCATCGACAACAATATCTGAAGAATCCGCCGCTCCTGAAAATGATGGTTTTAATCATACTTCCGCCACTGCCGCTGAAGATGCTTCCACTGCTGAAGCAGCCGACACTCATGAGGTTTGTAAGGAACTCGAAGACTCTGTCTGTTTGCATGATCCGCCTTCTACATCTGACGAGCCGGACGATGGCAGACACAGCAGCGATTGTTCGGGAAACGATGCTGTTCGTGAAGATTCGACCGTTTACTATAACCGCTCTTCTTCTTCCAGGCCATCTGGTGGTTCTGATGATTGTGTACATGATGACGAAGGCACAGCTGCTGGGAGTGTTGCCCCGGTATCGGAGGTAGAGGAGACAACGACAGCGTCGTGCTCTGGTGGTGCAACTCAAAGTTCTGAGGAATGTGTGTCCGCTGGCAACGTTGAGGTACGTTAACTGTAAATGTAAAAACTATTACCACTCTCTCTATCTGTGCAAATCCTGTCCCTCTCTCTCAAATCTATATCTCTCTCTCTCTCTCTCTCTCTCTCTCTCTCTCTCTCTCTCTCTCTCTCTGTCTGTCTTCGTCTGTCTGTCTGTCTGTCTGTCTGTCTGTCTGTCTCTCTGTCTGTCTCTCTCTCTCTCTCTCTCTCTCTCTCTCTCTCTTCTCTGCGCGCGCGCGCGCGCGCGGGCGCGTGTGTGTATGTGTGTGTGTGGTTCTGGTGCAAGGTGGTGATAGTGTGAAGAAGGTAGGGGCAGTAGTGTAAACAGTTGTGAGTGCGTGCATGCATGCGTGTGTATGCGATGCACGGTTTTAGTTCTTCTTTTTTGATTACATGTATAATGTTCGGAAATACACAATGATCGATTAAATATGCAGGAGATACAGGAACAGTAGCTTCGTGTTTCGCTACTTGGACATGCATGGCGCATATTGAAGGCATTTGTTCCTTCCTGTGGCTCTGACTGGCACTCCATCTGTCTCCTGTTCTCGAGAGAACACACACACATGCACGCATGCACGCATACACACACACACACACACACACCACACACACACACACACACACACACACACATACACACACACACACACACGCACACACACACACACACACACACACACACACACACGCACGCACGCACACGCACGCACACATGGACGCACGCAGGCACCCACGCACGCACGCACGCACGCACGCACTCACGCTCACACGCGCAACACACACACACACACACACACACACACACACACACACATACACACACATACACACACACACATACACACACCTGAACTCAGACTATCTCTGTTCATTCTTTTCACAACTGATAGTGTCAAAGGTTTGAATCATACACATGGTGGTTCGCTCGTAGGCACAGGCTGCGTTCAGGCAGTTGGCCGACCTCACTAAAACAGCGTTTGAGAAGAAGCTGGCGTACATAAGCTACTGCAGAGGGCAACCCGCCAACTGAACGACTTTCCCAGTCGAAAGTGGTTAGTCTTCTGAACGAGCGAACAGGACTCCAATGAAGGTGTGTAGTGGGAAAGGGAAGTAAGATAATGATCCTTCCGCCTCAGCATCTTTGGACCAGTCAAGGAAACTTCCCTCTAGACTATCGTGGGCGTCCGTGACGGAATCAAGAGTTGACGCCAGGAGAATTTGTTCAGATGCATTAACCTTTTTTAAGGCTTGCTGCGCTTGTCATGCATTCGCAAACAAGCAACATGTGATGTGTGTGTGTGTGTGTGTGTGTGTGTGTGTGTGTGTGGTGTGTGTGTGTGTGTGTGCGTGTGTGTGTGTGTGTGTGTGTGTGTGTGTGTGGGGTGTGTGTCTGTCTGTCTGTCTGTGTGTCTGTCTGTCTGTCTGTCTGTCTGTGTGCGCGTATGCGTGTGTGTGTGTGTGTGTGTGTGTGTGTGTGTGTGTCTGTGTCTGTGTCTGTGTGTCTGTGTCTGTGTGTGTGTCTGTCTGTCTGTCTGTCTGTGTCTGTGTGTGTGTCTGTGTGTGCGTGTATGTGGAGGGAAAGGGGGTATGCCGAGTTATGGAAATGAGCGTACGTGCGCTAGCATGTGAACGAAACATTACTATCCTGGCCCTGCATCTCCATGCAAACTTATCGATTTCTGCTGATTCTGACATTCCTCTTCCCTCAGAATGCAGTCCCTCAAGACTCCCACACAACCTCC
>CM065718.1:20795401-20797901 GCA_033310375.1 Conus canariensis
TGTTCAGCCTTGATGTAGTGTGCGCCCCACAATCCTTTTATTCTTTTTTTCTTTTCCAAGCGTACAGTTGTTCTGTCTAGATAGTGGGTTTCGGGTGTCAGTGCAATGCTACACTAAATCTGGGAGGGTATAGGGTCTTGACAGGCCAGATCTCGTGGCATGCAAGTCTGCCTACATTATGTTGACCACTGCCTACGCCTTCAGAGCTGGCCAGCTGTTGTAGGTGGCTGCATGCCCTTTCCTTCTGTCAATGCATGGCAAGAGCGGATTCAGGGACCTTTAACCCTTAATATTCTTTTTTTTTTTTTTCAAAAATAGGAATAGATTTACACATGCCTATCTGATGAACAGACACCCAGTTGTCTTCCAAGACAGGCTGTAGTGCACCTCTACGATGTACACCATCTTCAGCGGCTGGGGAGCCTATGTCGGCCCCAGACCGGAACCTTCTTCCACATACGAAGCCTCAAGTCTTCCTCTTTCTCTACACTCGTGGGTGATGTGGGTGAAGCGCGTGACACTTCATGTTCAACATTCCGAGATCCGTCTTGTTGATGAGGGCTATACTGGACTTCATACCTCCAGCCGCTGTTTTAGCTCCATGATGGCAAGGCTGCTGCAACGCTGTAGAAAATCATCATCAGTACAGACACCTTCCATTGTGAATGGCATACTGCGGGCCCGTACTTGTGTCACCGTATACTGCAAGTAGCTTTTACAGCCAAACAAAAAGAAAATAAGAAAAAAAACAACAAAACAAACAAATAAACAAAAGAAAAAGAAGAAAAACAAAACAGCAACAACAGCAACAGCAAAACAAAGACAAAAACAAACAAACAAACAAAAATCTCAATCGACTGTCTGTGGCACAGTATACAAGCCTGCAACAAACCTACCACACAGTATGTATGGTTTTTCTCGTTTGCGCGTGAGATAGATAATAATAGATGCAGTCAGGAGAATTCCTACCTCCGCCAACATTATGCAGATACTGGATCTGCTCTTTGATATGATTTGCATCAATACATAACAACATGTTTGTACTGCAACATAAAAAAAGCATGGAAAAACGAGAGAGGTAATTTGCCTTTTGATTCACGTGTTATGAATACATGCAACAGTAAGAAAAAAGCACCGGGTAGGCGGAGTAGAAGAAAGGTATGCAGATACATTTCGAACATAACATCACGACAAGCACAGACAGGGTGATCAGCACTCTCCACAGCAGACCAATGACCAAGTTGTCATATCTGAGATATGTGTTCACCGGTTATTTCCTCAATATCCTCCATCGTTATTGTCCCAATCTCCCTCTTTACGCCCCTATGCCTCCACCTCCATCGTCCATCTCACTCCACTTTCCCACGGGCAGTCTCTTCCCCATTTCCCATCTTATTGGCAGTTTTTAATGTCCTGACCTTCATGTCTCTGATTACTTTCTATGTCCGTTACGCAGTGATCACTTGTGTGCTTCTCTAAGCGACACGTTCACACTGGAGATCTAAAACTTTATAATTAACCAGCGTGTTTGTCACCGGGTTGCCGACGTATTCAAAACTCGTATCGTCAACGTGATTTAATATGACAAAATGGTATGCATGTCGCCTTTGTGTGCAAATGCGGGCTGTCTCGGTTCTGTACTTCATAATTCAATTATTTTCATCATCATCTTTGCTCGGTAAAAATAGCATTAAATGATCTTACCGACATAGGAGGAAACTGGATTGTCTTAGTATTTGCACAAAGTATGATTTGACATGTCTTTTTCAGAGTGTAAATCAATCATAGTAAGTGATTATAATTTCTGATAAAATGACAGTTCCGTAACATTATTCACATTGCTGAAAAGTTTGATCCTAGATGTATAGCCGTTACAGTTCAGTGATATCTTTTAGCAGGCGAAGGCTGTGTAGATTTTAGGAATGTTTAGAATTTTACAAATTAACATAACGCTAAAATGCCAGTGCTACAGTTCTTCCTCCCACGTTATGCCCTGTATACACACACACACACACACACACACACACACACACACACACACACACACACACACACACACACACAATAACTGTTTGACTACGTAGACTCGCTTGTTACACATGTAAGTCAGAAATAGTATTGTTAAGTCGTAATGGTCAAAGTGATTACCTTTTTTTTTCAATTATTCTTTTCTGTGTGCGTGAGTTAGTTTGTTCATGAGTTAAAGTATTTTGTTCAACCAGGGGAAGAAACATTAGGTTCGCACTAAGAGAGTTACTGCCCATGTGCGCTTTGAAAAAAACAAATCATATTCCGCCAGGGGAAGCAATTGCCGACACACACTGAAAGAGCTAGATTTCCACGAGCCTCTTTAACTCACATGCAAGTCCATCATCATAATGTCTTTTATTTCGTATTGACGCGGCGCGTTTATATGTGAGTGCGTGCATCTGTGTATCCAAGCTAAACATTAATGTCAACATAAGTGTTTCCTCAACACGTACAATCATGCGCGTAGTTA
>CM065718.1:20802901-20805401 GCA_033310375.1 Conus canariensis
CGTCCCCTTCTATGAGAGAGAGAGAGGAGAGAGAGAGAGAGAGAGAGAGAGGAGAGAGAGAGAGAGAGAAGACAGACAGACAGACAGATAGACAGACAGACAGACGAACACACACAGTGACAAACAGACAGAGAGACATGGAGAGAAGAGAGAGAGAGAGAGAGAGAGAAGCGAGAGAGAGAGAGAGAGAGAGAGAGAGAGACGCTCCGCTGAAGAGTTCAAAGAATAGCAGTTTAATTTTGCATTGTCACGATCCGTCAACAATGAGGTATCGGGGATATGAGACGTGCTCTTAATATGTATGACAAACTAACGTGAAAAGAAGAAAAAACAACATTTATCATAAAACTGGTGCCCTAATCCCAGTACATTATGATCTACCGTCATTCTTTATGTGCTACCCTATACAGAGCGTTAACAAGATGCAAAGCATATAAACGAACTCCCAGATTTTCTTCCTGAAAAACGTCACAATCAAACATGCGTCATAATGTATTTGACGTCACACTCAAACATGCGTCATAATGTAGATCGTCACTGAGATATTCCATAAAGAAGAAAAACCGTTTTGGGCCGTTATAGCCTTTAGTAACGGCTATTCTAGTAAAATAAGACATCGGGCATCATCCGTGACCCATAAAGAACATACATACAAATTTTCAGAAAGATTGGCTCAGAAGTTTTGTCTGGAGCGAGTGAAACAGATTTTGACCAAGGACAGAGGCAGACAGACACACACACACACACACACACACACACACACACACACAGCATTTCTTCGTTCCCATTGTAAAGTGCTCCCTGTTCTATAAGAACTGAGAGTACAAAAAGGAGACTAAGACGGAGACAGAGTGTTTACCGATACAACCCCTCCTCTCATGTCGTGTTGGTCGCGTCCAGAAGAATGTCGTCACCCACGTGTGTCCACGTGCTGTTGTAAGTTTCCAGGTAGGTCTGCAGAGTCTTTCCGTTCGTGACGATGTTGCCCAGCTCAATGAAAGACACCTGTTTACAACAAAACTTTTGTTTGTTTGAATTTTTTGACGCGCCATCAAATGTCCAGAAGGAAGATTCTCGCGGTAGTGAAGTATCATCATGGCATGGTCTCGCCTCTAACAAGTCGGAAGAACGCTTTGCCAGACTCATAATAGGTGCAGATGGCAATGCAGAGGATATAGTTTTGTTCTTCTTTTTTTTCTTTTTTTTTTTTAATCTTAACTGCCGATTATACTTGAAAATATGCTGCTGTTCTGCTGATACTACTACCACAGCTGGGTTCTGATGTCATCACTAGCATCGATATAAAGTAATAAATGTTTGTTTGTGTATCTTTAAGAAGAAAACCGACACGAAGCTATCCTTGAAGTGGGCATGATTCAGTACAGTTGTTTATTTTGTTTGTATGTAGATACGTTTTGAAAGGTATCTGCATATGTATGTAATGACTATGAGAAAGATTCGGATATTTTTGAAAGAAAGAAAATATCAAATGGATACAAGCAGTTTAAAATGGTAACCATTGTTCATTATTGGCATTAGTTTTACAATCAAATTAACATAATTAACACCGTCATCATCTTGTTGTAAGCATCAATATGCATTTGAACACGATATCACTAAAAAAAAATTTAAAAAAATGAACAAACAAACGAAAAACCACGGCCGGACGAGGGACGGACAGGGAGTCCGGGATTTCTGGAACCCGTACCCGCCCTCCCCTTTCTGGCTAAATGGTATTTTGGTACGCTTTTCCCTCTAACTTACTCCGGCAGGACTCCTAGACCCCCTGTGGAGCCCGCTCTCCCCCTCACATAACAGATTCAGCACTGCTGAGTACGGAATCTTGTACAGAATACATTACGGGATACATCCAAATGATTCCTTGCAACTTTGTGATCAAGAAGCAGATGACTATTTCCAAAGTACATTCATCAGTTATACTTCATCTGCATGGGGAGAGTATCCCGAAAATCAGGGGGAAAATATGTATGATCATATTTTCTTTAAAGAGATATAACATGGAAACACAGCAATGTCAGAATATTTTTACCACACCCACACACGCGCGCGCGCGCCTGCGTACGAATAAAAAAGCTTGAACCAAATAATAAGCCGGTCTAGAAACCTTACCGTGGTCAATGTCAGGATCTTCAGTCCCAGCAGACGAGCTGCCTTGAAGCAATCCGCAGCCTCGATTCCCATCAGGAACGTGGCAGGGGAAAGTATGTAAGCTATCAGCGTCTGAAACGAACAGAATGTACAACCCCTTCTCAGTCTAAACACCACGGTTAATCCCACTCAGTCTTTTGAATTCCTGGTACTGATTTGTCCTTTTTTTTCCTAGTCATTTTACACACTGCCAGCTACTTCTGCCTTTCTAATGCTCTGTACAAGTCCTTTCAATTTTACAATTACTTTCATTTAAATTTAGCGTACCCCTCCAAAGATATTAATGATGACCCTACCGCAGTATTTCCCGGTTTTGTTTTTCTTTTGAACG
>CM065718.1:20822901-20840401 GCA_033310375.1 Conus canariensis
CTTGGCAATGATGATGATGATGATGACGATGATACTACCACTACTGCTACTAATTACTAATACTACGACGACTACTACTACTACTACTACTACTACTACTACTACTACTACTGCTACTACTACTACTAGTTGTTAATGCATTAATGGTGGCAGTAATAATAATAATAATTGGAGGAGCAGCAGCGCCAGCACCAGCGGCCGTAGTAGTAGTAGTAGTAATAGTAGTAGTAGTAGTAGTAGTAGTAGTAGTAGTAGTAGTAGTCGCAGAATTAGTATCATTATTGTTGTTGTTGTTATCGGTATTTTAAAATCATACACATAACCATGTAATGTTCATCGTCACTGTGATGATTGTTATTATGAAGGTTTGCTTTTTTTTTCTTTTTTTTTCTTTTTCTTTCTTTTAGCTGTCTATACTTTAACGCTACTGGCTCAGTCACGCTCCCAGATCCAAATGCGCAGGTACCACCCGCTAATCACCGTGCTGATGATAACTAAAAAAAACAAAAACACACACACACAAGGTCATGGAGTCAGCGTGAGTGACTGTCCCTTCCGGAAGGCGCTACCCCTTGCATATAATCACAGTCTCCACAAATATGTTGGTACTGGTGAGTGACACAAATTCACCACGGACATAATATTGTGGAGAGGGACCCCCAAACTAAATTCACCAAGAGAGCAGGACAGGAAATGCCACAACTATGTTTTTTTTCTTTTCTTTTCTTTCGTGTTATATTTTGAAGCAGCTGGAAGGTGGTGTCTGTGACGGATCTCCGACGCTCCCCTCGTTATTAAAATATGATTTTTATATTCAGGGATGCAGGGGATTATAGACAGAAGTATTTACGCTTTCACAACCAAAATGCGCTCTCGCATAGGCACACGCACTCTGTCACTCACATCGGGCCCGCACAAAGGTGACGGGAAACCAATAACATTTCATAGAAAGTAATCAACTTTTATTTAACTTGACTCCGAGCCCCCACCCGTCACTACACCACACACTTATCTGTATCATACAACAATGTAAACATCATACAGACAATCTCATAAATCGCATCCCTTGTTCTTCAGTTATTCTTACTTAGCCAGGAAAGACAATATTCCACTATCCTGTTTGCACACTTATAAACTTAAGAGCAAATAAAACGTCCATAACTTGCCAGTATTCCTTGGTTGACCAGTTTCTCTCATCGCACTGTGTGACCACGAACTGAAGCTGCCACACTGTAGTGTCCTCCCGATTGGCCAAATCCCAGTTGGGGGGCACTGGCACCGTAGCTCGCGTTGCACCCTCACACCGAGTCTCCCGGACTCCACTGCACTTCGCCCTCTCCACGGAAAGGACTCCTGTCGGCCTCTCCCACAGGTCTTCTCTGGCTGCAAACACCCCACCGTTGTCTGGCAGCTCCCTGTCTAGGCTCCAAGAGGCTGACACGTCTTGCTGTCGACCGTCCCCACACGGGAGACAATTCTTCTCGTCGTCGGCTCCGAGGCTACAGCAACCTCCACTGTCTACGTACCCACCCTGGAGACAATTCTTCTCGTCGTCGGCTTCGAGGCGACAGCAACCTCTGCTTCTCGCTGTATTTTCTTGAGCCCTCAGCAAGACGGGCGAGTTCACTTTCCTTCAGTGAGTCACACACTTCCTGGTTTTCCAAGCTCCTTATATTCGTTCTCAAAGAAAGAGAGAACCCGAGTTTAACTGGCTCAACCAATTGAATCACTGGCACACACACATCACACGGTTTGTACCAATAAATCCCCAAGTTATTTTTATTCCGCCAATGGAATCACTGGTCACCTATACATACGCACAACAGCTGCTAGCGCCAACAAAGACTTGGGTACCAAGTGCTTAATGCCTGACCTCCTATTCAACTCATGTTCGATTCCCCGAGCTACCCATTGTACTAACAGCCTGGACTTCTCTACCAGCCAGGACTGATGCTTCAAGTAGTTACTACCTCTATAGACAACAAGGCGCAAACCACTCAATAGGCCGAAGCCTTCCATTCATTCCTCAGAACAAGGACGACTGACTGGTCGCTGTACTCTGCCTGCAGGCTGACGGTCGCCTACCCGGGACGATCACCTGACACGATCGCCTTCCTTTCAGCCCCACTTGAGAACCCAGTGAATAGCCAGCCAGTGGTCGGAGTGGACACTCTTCTCTACCCAGGACCGGCAGGTCGGCAACTACTTGTCACTATCCCTCGGACATGCGAAACACTTCCCAGTAACTGTCCCTCCTTCAGTATACGACTCAGGGTATTCCCCTCTGGTGATGCCTGAGTTCGCACACTTGAAGAACCCAAGGAACTTGCTCTCAACAACAGCAAAACTACCCTTAATTTGCCTAAATGCTCGAGAACATTGGCCGACTCATGACACCCCCGTACCTAAAAATGTTGTTCCCATCAACATTTCCTCCAGGACAAATGTTCTCAAATTGGATAAAACAAACTCAGTTGCATGGGTCAATATAACAGTACTAGCCCTATGCTTCAAGACATCACTTCCATCTACATCTCTAGCATGGATAATGTACCCAATTAAAAACAACAAATCAATCAAATAGTCCATTGAATCACTCTTCGGTCAGTCATAACCGACTGTGCACAACACTTAACTCTAAACTGGCTCACATATAATCAAGAACTCCCTCTATAGCGTTAGCTATCAGCATGTCCACACATATTAATTAATCATTCCATTCACTTCTAATAATAGATCAACCATGATTAACCCAAGATTCAAATTCAGGCGTGTAGCCCACACATGCTCTCACGCCCAATATGCAAATCAACCACTTATCTTGATGTCACAAAATAAGACATTTTCACACTTTACCGATCAGTGAACAAGACAACATAAGCAAATAGATATCAACCAGAAAGAAAAAAACATCATAACACGTGAGCATGTACTCAACCATAATGGCAATGAACAAAAGCAACATCAACTGATAACCTTCAATCAAAAAATTAAAACAACAAATGAACAAAGGCTCAATCCACCCCACGATGGGCACGCAAATCAAAATAACACAACCAGCCAGCTACATTATTTACACGGTAGTTGCCCATAACAGATGACTGCTCACACCACCACCACAACAGCAGCAGCCCGTAGGCATTGCTCCCACCATTGTTCTACTTCTGTTGCTCACACTACGACGGCAACACCCCGAAGGCATTACTCCAACCCTTGACCTACTTCTACCCCTCTCAATCTTGACTGTAGTTTGTAGCTTGCCAGTACTACCTGGGGCAGGAAGTTTGCGCATTCCAGGCTTTACATGAGAGTAGGTGCCCCTTTCACACAATTTAGTCCTTAAAGGAGCGCGTGAAAATCTGCGGTACCCCATTTTAGCCTGTTCAGCAAAACCCTCCTGGCGTTTAGTACCCCTGCCTTTCATTGTCTCAGGGTCTGTAGTTCCAGGATCACGTGAAATGGGCTGCCGCACCCATTCACTGCGACGACGATCATTAATTTTTTTCCCTTTTCAACATGCAAGGAGATGATCCCTCACTCATCTTATCCGAACCAGTTTCCCTTCTCCCTGTGGAACTTCCTTGGTTCGAATCCCACTCAGTGCCTATGCCCACTGCTTTCTGGGCCTTATTTTCTTCTCCCTTTTCCAACACTGGCTTGTCTACTCATATGAGCTGACTATCGTTGGCAGTTTCTAACGACAGCTGGTCACCTCGACCTTCTTGCCATGCGTTATTACAGCCTCCCTGGTTCCAGCCCAGCTGCTGGTTCGAGTTACTCTGTGGTCCCTCTTGGCCACGACTCTGAGGTCCGTCACCATGACTCCTACATTTCTGACTGCCATGGCAACGCCAACAACTACTTGAACCACCACTACGACCACCTCCATGGCCTACGGCACCGCCAATTCGGCCACCTCCATGGCCTACGGCACCGCCACAACGGCCACCTCCATGGCCTAGGGCACCGCCACTACGACCTATTTCATGGTCCACTGCACCACCACCACGGCCACCTTCATGGCCTACACTAGCTCTACTGCTAGCGGCGCCTGTGCACTCCACCTGCTTTCTGTTTACTTTCCAGTAGGAGTTCGTACCCTGCACTACCCTTGCTTTCCCTACTTGACTGGCAGCCTGGTTAGGCTTCGGGAGGATATACCTACCCCCTAACAAAGCTGGATAGGAAAGATTGTTTTGCACTGCTGCAGTGAGAGTACTCCTGACAAACTCTGACTCTACTTTGACACGGGCCAAAGGTAGCCGATTAATTCTTCCATCTGCATATCGCATGCAGGTGGTTTCCCCTGTGTAGTCTGTGTCTCTCACTAAACTAGGTTCTACCATTGCCGCCAGAGTCAATCCTGTATCTAACAAGCAGGTCACCGGTTTCCCGTTTACTACTGCCCTAGTAGTTGGTGGTGGCACTCTGCCTTCCTGTTGAATTGTATCAACGGCAACAACTGAATGTATTCGCAGTCCGCTACAGTCCTTGGCGATATGACCCTCTCGCCCACACTTAAAACATGTGCGTTTCACCCTAACACTCTCTTGAGTCCCACTGTTGCCACGGGACTTAGAATCCGCTTCTAACTGCGGTCTCGCATCCTGTTTGTAGGGAGTCGGCGGATCACTCCCTGCCTGTGTGGTCTGGGCATTCCGGACGACTGGTTCGATCCCTTCACCACATTACGCTGATCATGGGCAGACTCATACCTGTCTGCAACTTTCGCTAACTCCTCTAAACTTCCTAATTCTCTTTCTGCCAAGAATACTGTGAGATCCTTCCGACAAGTGGAGAGAATTTGCTCCTTAACGATCTCCTCCCTCAAAGATTCAAAAGTTTGTTCGATGTTTCCTAACCTTATCCATTTGTCAAAAAGAGCCCTAAGCCGATAAAGGAACTGTACGTGTGTCTCACCTGATTTACGAACGGTTTCTCTGAACAATTTCCTATACCTATCGGCGGTTACCTGGTACCTCTGAAACAAAGCATCGCGCACCGACTCATAATCTGTCTGTTTTTCCGGTGGTAAGCAGAAAAAAGCATCCCTAGCTTTGGGTGTCAGCAGCGCAGACAAATTTGTGGCCCACCGTTCTTCGGGTAAGCCCTGATCTTTGGCAATCCTTTCAAATTGCGAAATGAAATTCTCTAAATGGTCCGGATTATCATCAAACTTTGGCATATTGATCAAGGGACTGACATGTGGTGCAAAGTTTGCATGAGGTTTTGCGTCCACGTCCCGTTCTTTCTCCAATCTTAATTTTTCTAACTCAAACTGCCTTACCTTCTCTCTTTCTCTTTCCTCTCTTTTCTCTTTCTCCCTCTCTCTTTCCCGTTCTCTTTCTCTCTCTTCTCTTTCCCGTTCTCTCTCCTCCTTTTCCCGTTCTCTTTCTCCCTCTCTCTTTCCCGTTCTCTTTCTCTCTCTTCTCTTTCCCGTTCTCTTTCTCTCTCCTCCTTTTCCCGTTCTCTTTCTCCCTCTCTCTTTCCGTTCTCTTTCTCTCTTCTCTTTCCGTCTCTCTCCTCCTTTTCCCGTTCTCTTTCTCTCTCTTCTCTTTCCCGTTCTCTCTCCTCTCTTTCCCTTTCTCTTTCTCTCTCTTCTCTTTCCCGTTCTCTCTCCTCCTTTCCCGTTTTTCTTTCTCTCTCTTCTCTTTCCCGTCTCTTTCTCTCTCCTCTCTTTCCCGTTCTCTCTCTCTCTCTTCTCTTTCCCGTTCTCTCTCCTCTTTTTTCTTTCCTTCTTCCCGTTCCCTTTGTATTTTCTGAGCCTCGATTACACGGGGCCAGTTCTCATCTACATATGCCTTCAGTTCCGAACCCTTTAGTCCTAAAGCTTTTCCTTCTTCTATGAGGTCCATCTTTTTCAGCGGACCCATTGTCTCAGCACCCTCTTCAGTCGACATTTTGAAGCTATCTAACCCTCGATCAGCTAGCTAATACAACCTCAGTAACAAGCCAGATATCCACACGATCACTCGTAAATAAAGCGATCCACACGATCACTCGTAAATAAAGCGATCAATTAGTTGTGCTACACACAATCAACCTCAATAGCAACCAAGTCAAGCAAGTTCAAACAACTGGCACAGTCATGAAAAAAAGATCAAAACAATCAACACATGACTACGTCATTCCCGGCAAGAAAGAAAAAAATCTAGGTTTCGACAATTACGACAAATTTCAAATCCTTTAGCAATTGAACAAAACCCAGAAATCAAAATCACTTATGACTCATTTATGTTCATCCCAGACGAGCCCCCAATTTGTGACGGGTCTCCGACGCTCCCCCTCGTTATTAAAATATGATTTTCATATTCAGCGATGCAGGGGGTTATAGACAGAAGTATTTACGCTTTCACAACCAAAATGCGTTCTCGCATAGGCACACGCACTCTGTCACTCACATCGGGCCCGCACAAAGGTGACGGGAAACCAATAACATTTCATAGAAAATAATCAACTTTTATTTAACTTGACTCCGAGCCCCCACCCTTCACTACACAACACACTTATCTGTATCATACAACAATGTAAACATCATACAGACAATTTCATAAATCGCATCCCCTGTTCTTCAGTTATTCTTACTTAACCAGGAAAGACAATATTTCACTATCCTGTTTGCACACTTATAAACTTAAGAACAAATGAAATGTCTATAACTTGCCAGCATTCCTTGGTTGACCGTCAGTTTCTCTTATCCTACTGTGCGACCACGAGCTGAAGCTGCCACACTGTTGTGTCCTCCCGATTGGCCAAATCCCAGTTGGGGGACACTGGCAACGTAGCTTGAGTCGCACCCTCACACCGAGTCTCCCGGACTCCACTGCACTTCGCCCTCTCCACGGAAAGGGCTCCTGTCGGCCTCTCCCACAGGTCTTCTCTGGCTGCAAACACCCCACCGTTGTCTGGCAGCTCCCTGTCTAGGCTCCAAGAGGCTGACACGTCTTGCTGTCGACCGTCCCCACAGGGAGACAATTCTTCTCGACGTCGGCTCCGAGGCTACAGCAACCTCCACTGTCTTACGTCCCCACACAGGAGACAACGAGGCGACAGCAAACCTCTGCTTCTCGCTGTATTTTCTTGAGCCCTTAGCAAGACGGGCGAGTTCACTTTCCCTTAAGTGAATCACACACTTCCTGGTTTTCCAAGCTCCTTATATTCGTTCTCAAAGAAAGAGAGAACCCGAGTTTAACTGGCTCAACCAATGGAATCACTGGCACACACTCATCACACGATTTGTACCAATAAATCCCCAAGTTATTTTTATTCCGCCAATGGAATCACTAGTCACCTACACATACACACACACCACAGCTGCTAGCGCCAACAAAGACTTGGGTACCAAGTAGTTAATGCATAACCTCCTATTCAACTCATGTTCGATTCCCCGAGCTACCCATTGTACTAACAGCCTGGACTTCTCTACCAGCCAGGACTGATGCTTCAAGTAGTTACTACCTCTATAGACAACAAGGTGCAAACCACTCAATAGGCCGAAGCCTTCCATTCATTCCTCAGAACAAGGACGACTGACTGGTCGCTGTACTCTGCCTGCAGGCTGACGGTCACCTACCCGTGACGGTCACCTGACACGATCGCCTTCCCTTCAGGCCCACTGGAGAACCCAGTGAATAGCCAGTGCTCAAAGTGGACACTCTCGTCTACCCAGGTCGGCATGTCGGCATGTTCTTGTTACTACCCCCCTAAACATGCGAACCACTCCCCAGTAACTCTCCCTCCTTCAGTATACGACTCGGGTATTCCCCTCTGGTGTGATGCCTGAGTTCGCACACTTGAAGAATCCAAGGAACTTGCTCTCAACAACAGCAAAACTACCCTTAATTTGCCTAAATGCTCGAGAACATTCGGCCGACTCATGACAGACAGGAATAGAGCCAGTGGCACACACATCCTTGAATTTGATAATAATAAAGCAAGTTTGAATTAATTTGGATGTATATAATACTTGGAAGGAATATATCTATCCCGCAATAGTTTATACTTGGGACAAACTAATGTAAAGGAAGTTCTGTTTCAAGTTCGTTGGGACAAAATGGGCATGTCATGCTTTCTTGGCTTCTCGAATATCTGAACCTGTGGGGTTTAAGTTGGGAAACACCAAGCCGAAGTCTGGTTAGGTGTTTTCTAAGTGCGTGATTTTTTATCTCCACTAGATAACCAGGAATACTTTGTAGTTGACGAAATGTGGAATAAAGTTTGTATCTTTCTTTGGATTGCAACAAAGCGTCAATATCTTGGAAATGACAGTCATAAAGCCTTTGCTTAAAAATGGATATAAATGATTTTACATTTTCTACTCCTTGATTCTCCCACACGAATCCAAACCCATACCTAAACAATGTAATGCAAACCTTGCTTACCCAATTTGTCTTACCTTGACAGTGCATTGTGTACAGCATTTTGTATGATTTCCTTGGAATACGATATTCCTCCATTTTTGTTAGTCTTAACCAGTACTTAATAGTTTTAGTAAAAGTTTGTATGTAAAGCGGATATCTGTTTAGCTTCGTAATATGCAAGTGGATTAGGTGTTTGTATGCTGATATTCAATAAACGTTTTATGGCAAGAAGATGTACTCTCTCAATAGGGTGTGATCTGCAGTCAACCCCCAAACTTCCGCTCCATATGTCAGAATAGGTTGTACTTGAGTGTCAAATATCTTAAAGAAAATCTTAGGAGAATTTTCGCCTATAGACCAGAGGAATCTAAAGATACTGAAAACACATTTTTTTGCTTTACGAGCCAAATCTTCTAATGAGTAAGAAAATGTCAACCCCGTGGAGAAAAATATTCCCAAATACTTTATTGATTTACCACTTCCATTTTTACATTTCCATAGAACCATTTTTCTCTTGCAGCAAGGTAACCCCCTTTCCTAAACACTACTATTTTTGATTTTTCATTATTAACTGTAAGACCTAGTCTGTCTGCCGTACTTCTTAAAACGTTCAGTTGGTGCTGGAGCCCGATTACAGTGGTAGAAAGGAGGACAACATCATCACCAAATAACAAAACCAGAATCTGCATCAAATCAGGTGACAATCTTACCCCATGTCTACCATGTTGTGTTATATCATTTGCAACTCATTGATAAAAAAAGCAAATAAAATAGGACTACAGTTATCGCCTTGTTTCAATCCTCTAGGACACATGAATGTTTCTGTAAGACCACCGTTAGTTCTGACCCTAGCTTTAACTATTTCATACATACTTTGAATAGCTTTAAACATTTTCCCTTTGATACCATTTTTGCGGAGTATAAGCCAAAGATGGTTTCTGTCTATGAGATCAAAGGCTTTCCTAAAATCGATGAAAGCTGCATATAATTTTGTTTTGTTAGTTGAAAATTGCTTCTGAACTAGTGCAAGGAGAGTAAATATGTGATCGACTGTACTGTAATTCTTTCTAAAACCTGCCTGCGTTTCACTTAACAAATTATTGTCCTCTGTCCAATTTGTCAATCTCTTATTAAGTATGAATGTGTACATTTTGCTGCTGATATTCAACAGCGAGATACCCCTGTAGTTGTCAGGGGAATTAATGTCTCCTTTTTTATGTAATGGCTGTATAATTGATTCTGACCAATTTTGGGGAATATACCTGAATCCAAAAGTTTATTGAAGAGCTTAGGCAGAACAAAATGACCTGAGGAGAAGCGTTTTTATAAAATTCACTGCTGAAGCCATCTGGTCCTGCTGCTTTTCCATTCTTTAGTGCTTTCAAGGCATTATATACTTCTAGTTCTGATATTTCTAAATCTAAAGTGGAACAATCTGTTTCACAAACAGTTAGAGATTGAGTATCAAAAACTTCGTTAGAAAATGAACTATCACTATTTAGTTTATCATTCTGTATAGATGCGTCATTAAATACTTTTTCAAAGTGGTCATACCATTCTTCACTTGAAATAGTACAGGTTGTTAATCTAATGTTAATACGTCTTTTTATGGTACCCCAAAATGTTTTAGGATCAGTACTATTGCATTCAAGGGTTACAAGAACATTTTGTTTATCTTCTGTTTACTTTTTATAAATAATTTGTAATCCTTTCTCATAGTGGCGTATTCGCCCCTAAGTACGTCTGCATCGTATGAATCCACACATTTATTCAAATTTCTCAGGGACTGACGAAGTGCTGTTCGTTTGTCCCTGCATTCCTTATCGAACCAAGTACAATTACTTGTTTTCCCCAATACTATCTTTTTCTTCATACACTGCCCAGCATCAGCAATACCTGTTAAAATTTTTTCTACAGCTGCATTGATATCAATGTTAATCAATTCAGCTGCTTGTGTGAAAATTAATGAAATGTCTTTTGATAACAATGCTTGCCTATATTCATTCTCAAGCTCTTGACTCCAAACATACTTTTCAATAATGTTTTTTTTCTAACTTTTCACAGCTTTTTACCGGCTGCTTTTGAACATTAAGGGTTAGTTTCACGGGCATATGCTTGGATTCAATTCTTGAGATAACTTGTAAACATGAGGCATATTCAAAGATAGACCGAGAAATAAGGAAATAATCGATCACACTTGATCCATTGTGAGCAATGTATGTATATGCCCCATTACGGTCTCCTGGTAACAGACCATTCAATATAACAAGAGAAAATTGTTCGCATAACAAAAGTAGACAACGACCGAAGTCGTTTGTTGAAGAGTCCTTCGATTCCCGTTGGTACTCCTTTTCAGGCAGTAAATTTTCGTCATCCTTATCATCAACACCAACATCATATGGCAAAGAAAGCTCTTTTGCGTTTGCATCAGCAGTCCTAGCATTGAAATCACCCATAAGCATAAGGGGACATTCCCTCATCAATTCATAAACATCAAGTATACACTGCTCTAGTAAGTCAATTCCAATCTCGATTTCTGTGTCAACGTAATAGACGCTATGGGCAGGAGGAACATACATACCTATCAATACACATTCGTTTTGTAAATTTGGCAAAAGCTTTGAAATCTTGAGCACGATGCAGCTGTTGTATTCAACTTGAATTTGTTGTACTAAACTAGAATACATTTTCTTTACTAACATGATAGCACCACCAGAGAGGCGAGCTGTGGTGCTGTCTGATACACTCACGCCTGGGGAGACAAACACATCAAAAGCAGGAAATAAATGAGATGGAAAGCTTGATGAAAATGTTTCTGTAAGAAAAACAATATCATAATTTGACAAGAATTGTCTAATGTCAGGCTGATAGATAGTATTTAGTCCTTCTATGTTATATGTTAAAAAGGATACACTGTGACCATGTATGTTCGGTTGTTTGGGCTGGCCATCAGAGGCAGGGTTGATGACATGGGCAGGGTCGTATCCCTAGGTTGTTGGAGGCTGAGCTCCCGATTCCGTTCGGGCGGAGTTAGTTTTGGCATGTGGAAATAACTCTGTGACATGCTGTTGCCTTCCTTGCTGTTGTGTTGCCTGAGCTTGTTTTGCCCTAGTTTTGCTTCTGGTCAACCTACTTTTTGCTGTTGGGGTTTCAGTCTCTAGACAGAAGCTTTGCTGGGCTTGCTCCTGCACGTCTTGCTGGTCTCTGCCTGTGTTGGTTTTGTCCCCTAACTCTGTTCTGGAATCCGAAGACTGACTCTCCATAGCATCTACAGCAGTCCACGGGTCAGCAAGCTGTTTGACAGAGGTTTGGCTGCTATCGTTCTGGACGTCTGTCCAAGGATGAGCAAGCTGTTTGGCATAACTTTGACTGCTATCTTTCTGGGGTTCCTCTTCTGTTGGCTTGTCTGGCGTTGGTGAAATCTGAAACTTGTGTTTTCGCCATTGGTGTACTTTGAAGGCATATTGGACTAATGGGGATTTTGCTTACAGCATCTTGCGCTGAGGGGTCCTTGGGTACAGTTGCTACTCTTATATCACTGGTTGTCTGGGATGAATTGCTGGGTAGATTTCCTTCTACACAGGTTTGGTTAGTCCCATCGACTGGGCAGGGCACAGGGGACACCATGTGGCTGTGTACTTTACTGGGAGTGGGTGTGGCCTCTCTGCTTGTTGGCTGTGTGTCAGCAAAGACTGGATGGGTTCTGTCCTCAATACTGTGGGAAGGGCTTGCAGGCAGAGACTCATCACTGCTGTTTGAGGTTGGTACCAGCCTAATGCCCCGTGCATCCACTATTTTCCTGTATCTTGTTGGGGAGGTGCTGTTTGACTTTGGATGACTCAGTCTCTCTAACGGTACTGAATCCTGCGTCTGATTTTTTGTCTTGGTGGCTTTACAATCTTCTGGTGTAGCGCTGTATTGCACCGGTTTGGATTGATGGCCTCTGGCTTCTCGGTCTTTTTGATGAGGGGCCACATGTCTTCTTCCTTTGTCACCAAGGCGTACGTTTCGTCTGGGTTTGCTCAGTAGTGGGAATGTGTTCGTATCCCAAGTCCATGGTGGTCTCTCGTCTGCTTCTCTTGCAGGCTGTTGTTGATGTTCAAAGGGATCATCCTGTGTAGGCCTGTCGGCAGGATCACTGCTTTCTTGTCGACTGCTTACTTTGCTGCCTTCTCTGTTCTGGTGAGCTATGTCACGTCTCTGGTTGTGGGCAAGGTTTATTGCGTTTGCCCCTGCAGTGAGACCTCTTTGGTCTCTTCTGCTCTGTCCTTTCTGAGATCCATTCTTGTAGTACAGACGGCCCTTCCAGACATAGGCGTGTCTGCCTGCATCTTTTTCTGCTTGGATGGCCTGGCTCTGGCGGTTTGTTAGATCAGAGGCGACTCGGATTCCCAGATCGTTTGCCATCTCCCTTCTGCACTCTTTGGCCTGAAGGATGGCCAGTGTGTCCTGCCATCGGAACAGACGTGCAATGATGGGACGTGGATTATTGTGGCCTGAAGGATGGCCAGTGTGTCCTGCCATCGGAACAGACGTGCAATGATGGGACGTGGATTATTGTGGCCTGAAGGATGGCCAGTGTGTCCTGCCATCGGAACAGACGTGCAATGATGGGACGTGGATTATTGTGGCCTGAAGGATGGCCAGTTTGTCCTGCCATCGGAACAGACGTGCAATGATGGGACGTGGATTATTGTGGCTTGAAGGATGGCCAGTTTGTCCTGCCATCGGAACAGACGTGCAATGATGGGACGTGGATTATTATGGCTTTCAGTTTTAGGTCCAAGACGGTGCGCACGTTCGACATCGTCAGTTGTCCATGACTTGCAAGGAAAGTACCTGTTCAGTAGTTGCACCACCTTCCGAATGCACTTTGAACTGTCTTCATTGGGGCTTTCAAAGACGTAAAATAATCTGATGTTGTTGCGTCTTGAGAAAGATTCTAGTTTATCCATGTGGTCATCTATGTTTTATGACATCTCCATGAAAGAGTCTTTCCACTGGTATAACTCACTGCAGTATTGCTCCAGGAGTTGGCACTGGCTAGTCAACCGCTGCACGTCATGCTTCAGTTGTTGATTGTCTCTTTGAAGGGCACCACATAGAGACTCCAGTCTCAGCACATCGTCTGTTGATTCTTTTTTTGAATTGTCGGATATCCAGCTAGAGTGAGTAGATTTCTGTGAAAATCTCTTGGGTTGGTGTTGAAGGCTTCAAACCCTGGATTCTGAAAGTACCCAACCCGTGCCTTTTGCCTATACCTGTCTGAAGGGCCAAAGCTGTGACTGTCCTGTGCCTGGTCTTGTTGATGCATCCACCTCCCAGGCCCTGGATTTGATTCCACATCCATACAGAAGAGAAGGTACCATCCGATCCAGATCATGTATGTCTCAAGGATGATAAGCTGGAGGATCACCTGGACCTCCTTCGTTGTGTGGATAGTCACTCTATACTGGGGCCTTCTCCATCTGGTGGCTGCTTCAAATCCAGTTGCTACAGGTAACATGAGGAAAAGGCGTCTAAGATGGCAAATGCAGATTTGGATTGTGAAAGGCAGACCTTTGATGTTGCTGAACTGCAGGGTTTGACAGCTGACATAGTCGTTGCACTGTAGAGGTTGACAGGCCACAGTGTTATGACAGCCACAAGACAGGTTGGTCGTTCCCTTTATTTGACACATGAAGAGGAGCAGGTAGGCTAGTAGCACTGTTCTCAGTACTGACATAGGCCAAGAGAGTTTAATTTCATATCCCAGTGTCCGGTACTTCAGCTTTCTATTACTTCCGCGACAAGCGCGGCGTGAACAGCGGGCTGCAGTCATGTTTATACATCTGTGTTGCTCTGCTTCTGCTACAACCACTGATAGTCCCTTCCACTGAATCACCACTGATAGTCACTTCCACTGAATCACCACTGATAGTCACTTCAACTGAATCACCACTGATAGTCACTTCCACTGAATCACCACTAATAGTCACTTCCACCGAATCACCACTGATAGCCACTTCCACTGAATTACCACTGATAGCCACTTCAACTGAATAATCACTGATAGTCACTTCCACTCAATAACCACTGATAGTCACTTCAACAGAACCAACCAGTCAGCCAGTCGGTCAAGGAAATATTTCAAAGTGCCCGCGTGTCGTATGTGTTAGCTATGGGCATACGTTCACTCCATCTCGTAAATCGTATAATTCATCACACCAAGAAATCCAGATGACAGACGTTTTCACAAAGTTCTTTGAGTTGAAAACAGGATTTCCTTTCGCTCCCCCCCCCCCTACCCCCCCCCCCCCCCCCCCCCCCCCCCCCCCCCCACTTCCTTCAAAAGCAGACTACTTTACAACAACCATCCGTTTATGTACAGCCGCGGAATAAGTTGAAAGCAGGATTTCCTTTCGCATTCCCCCACTTCTTTCAATAACAGGCTACCTGACAGCAACCATCCGTTTATGTACAGCCACGGGCTGAGTCGACAGCAGGATTTCCTTTCGCTTCCCCCCCACTTCTTACAAAAGCATTCTACATTAAAGCAAACATCCGTATATGTACAGCCACGGAATGACACAGCGTTTAAGCAGTTAAACAGTTTAAGGCAACGATGCTGGTGATCGAAGTCCAAACTTGTACTTAGAAAACATTTACTGGAAGATTGGAGCGATGATATGTTTGGAGGAGGGTGTCCGAGAGAATATCCTACCGTTCACTGGTTTTCTCTCTGTCTCAGAGAGAGAGAGAGAGAGAGAGAGAGAGAGGGAGAGAGTGAGGCAGACAGACAGACAGACAGGCAGGTAGGCAGGCAGGCAGGCAGGCAGCAGACAGGCAGGCAGGCAGGCAGGTAGACAGAGCTACAGACAGAAAAAAGCAGACAGGCGGACAGAGAGAGAGAGAGAGAGAGAGAGAGAGAGAGAGAGAGAGAGAGAGCAGACCGGAAATTTATAGGCGAGTTGCATGTTAGCCAACACTGCTGAAAATACCTGGCTTTTTGTGTGAAATCACATGGACGTTTTGTGCAAAGCCACATGATTTTTTTGTGTGAAACTGTACGGAATTTGTGTTAAATCGCTTTGACTTGTTGTGTGAAAGACGTTTTTTTCTTTTTTTTTTTTTTTTTAAGTACAAGTACTTTTTGTAAACTACATGAATGTTTGATCTAAACCGACATGAACGTTTTTGTGAAACTCAACGGACTTTCGTGTAAAAAGTATACGGTCTTTGTGTTTGGAATCACTTGGTGGTAAGCATGTTTCCGTGTATGTTCAGGAATGTCTACAAAATTAAAACAAAAAAAAGCATTGGAAAACTCGGCTGATCCACCCTATTGCGAGTTCTTCTGTCCCACGTCTGGTTTCCTACGACAAAACGAATGAAGAAGGCAGAATGCCGAGAATTCGTTCTACAAATTCAAAAAGCTCCTTTTTGTTACGCATAGGGACAGAAACCATAGGTAAATATAATTCAAACAATTTTCTTTTTGGCTTCTAGTGCTGTAAGATACGATGTATATTGTTCATATTGAAGGTTCAGCGGATTTTAAACAGAGCAGAGCTGAATTAGAAACTAGTTATGTAAACTGTCATCGTTTTTTTTTTAGTCACTTACTTAAGTCTGGATTCACGTTTAATGTCCAAACCCACAAATAGTGATATGGAACACAAGAAAAAAAACATCCCAGATGATTGGGACAAGAAGGACAGGACCTAGTTTACACAATGCTATACCACCAGGGAAACACTACATTAAGAAGGGCATCGGAATGGTACCACCAGAACAACAATACATTTAAATACGAAGCAAATATGATACCACCAGAACAATGCTGCCGTAAGACGGAACGCGGAAATAGTACTACCAGAACAACAATACATGTGGATACAAGACAAACACGGTACCACCAGAACAGCAGAACATTGAGATGGACGGCAAAAATGGTACCACCAGAACAATAGTACATTGTGATGGATAGCAAACATGGTACCACTAGAACAACAATACACGTAGATGAATACCAAATATGGTACCACCAGAACAATAGTACATTGTGATGAATAGCAAACATGGTACCACCAGAACAATAGTACATTGTGATGAATAGCAAATATGGTACCACCAGAACAACAATACACGTAGATGAATAGCCAACATGGTACCACCAGAACAACACTACACTGAGATGGGCAGCGAAGATGACACCACCGGAACACCAATATAATTATCGAGATGGACAGCAAAAATGGTACCACCAGAATAGCAATGTAGTATAATGGGAAGCAAACTTGTATCACCAGAACAAAATTCAGCATAACGGGAAGCAAAATAGTACCACCAGAACGGGCAGCGAAAATGGCACCACCAGAACAACACCACAAGAAGATATGAAGCGAACGTGATAACACCGGAGCAATACCACCATAATTATGATAGGCAACGGAAATGGCAAACTTTTTTTTGTTTGTACGACGCAAAGGTGATTAGAACTTGCAACACTTGACTGCAAACTCTGTGCTCTATCAACGGAGCCGAACAGACGCAACTCAGTCTGTTCTGTTAACGAATATTAATTTTCAAAAAAAAAAATTCGGGCTACCAAACTAGTAGAATTTTACAAACTTCCTCATCACTAGCAGAAAAGCCGTTGGCTTAGATCTATTGGATTGCCATTAGAGAAATCAGTTCCTTGACGCCCTTGCAGAATAATTCTCACAGCAGCGAAAGTGGCGAGACGCCTGTTCATAAAAAGACATTGAAGTCCAGAATGTGGATGTTATTAAGTAATCTAAAGAAGAAAAAGAAGAGAAGAAGAAAAAGAGCACAGAATTTTGAATTGTAAACACTGCGAAACAAAATATGAAACGCAAGAAGAGAAGAGAGAGAGAGAGAGAGAGAGAGAGAGAGAGAGAGAGAGAGAGAGAGAGAGAGAACTGCAAATTCCAGACTAGCAAAGCAGTGAAAGAATAAAGTAAAACAATACGTTCAAAAACTCAACTCTAACATGACAGGAAATGTCAGCTCATGCGTAGTAGAGACAGAACAGTTGTGGGCAAAATGACGCGGAGGAGGAGGCAGGAATCGAGAAGAGAAGGAAGGGCTGGGGGGGGGGGGGGGGGGGGAGGGAGGAAAGGGAGATGGTGAGGGAC
>CM065718.1:20845401-20862901 GCA_033310375.1 Conus canariensis
CATCATCATCATCAACATCATCATCATCAACAACATTATCATCATCATCATCATCATGTCATCGTCATCATCATCATCATCATCACCGTTATCATAGTCATCATCATCATCAACATTACCATCATCATCATCATCATCGTCATCATCATCATCAACATTACCATCATCATCATCATCATTATCAGCAGGCAGGATGGAGCTGAATATAATGCAAGCGTTGGGGAAAAACTACAACATGTAAGGAAGAATTCTGATCATGTCGTACTACGAAGAGGAGCTGTTTGACTGTCAAAGCCACAATCAGCGCGATAGCGCCATTCAGTGACGTCGAAAAAAAGAAGAAGAAAAAACGGAGGTGGGGGTGGCGTAAGGGGGGATTACAATGGGACTTTGTGCGCCCATCTCAAGAGAATTATTCAGTTTTTAGACGGATTAGACAGATTCCCATACAAAGCCAACAAGACGCGTTTGAAGTGAAACCAGTTCCAGCATCATCGAATGTCTTCGCTGATCTACTTTCACGTTCTTGTGAAAACCAGTCGATTCCTTAGAAATACTTTGTATGTACTCCAGCTTTGATGTCTTTTTCATGTATGCTTTCTGGAATGTTGCCTCCTCTGGCTGTTTACTTCCTCTTAGCAAAACCAATTCGGACAATGTTTTTTTTTTAGGAGGGGGAGTATTGTGACGGACCGTTTTTTGTCCGGTCACAAATTTTTACAACTGCGTTGGCTGGAATATGCTCACCAGAAAACCGGTTGGTTAGCGACCTGTTGGGTCAGTCGTACCAGAGCCGTCGCTTCTGCTGTACCACGGCCGTCGTTTTTGTGGTGTCAACATACTGTTTGTGTGTGAGCCGCAGCTCTTGTGTTGGAGCCTTCGCTCCTGTTGTGGACAAAGCCGTCGCTTCGGTTTTGTGTGGACTCTGCAAGCTGCTCCTCCTGACTGTGTGAGCCCCTAGGAAAGACTTCTTCTACAGCATTCTTCACGAGAGACTTGCGACGTCTGTGGACTGTCGTGTTGAGCCGGACGTGGCCAAAAGAAAGAAAAGAAATTAGTATATATAATAATATTATGTGCTTCACGTGTTGTACGGCTAGAGTTACGGGGTACGTTAGTATTCTGCTTCATTGATATTGTTGTGTATTGATACGTCTTTGTATACTTGTGTGTTGATGGCTTGGGCAGCATAAGAAAAAGAAAACGTTGACTTGTTGCCTAGCTGTCCATGTTCCGAATGTGTGTGTGTGTATGTGTGTGTGTGTGTGTGTGTGAATTAAAAATCGTACCCGCATCCGAATTTCTGTGAGTCAGACAAACAGACACACGCACCAACGCATCCGTAACAAGTGTGTCAGATATAATGGCAAGCTAATGAAAAACTAGCGGAAGAGAACCACACACACACACACACACACACACACACACACACACACGCACGCACCTAGCCCTCCATTCCCGGTACACGCACACACAAACACCTGTCGCATATCTTAAGCTTGCATGGTACTGCTATGAATCCCTTCATGATTCTAAAAAGTCGTTCTACACACAGGCCATGCCCTACAGTGTAACGCTGGTCTTCCCTTAGGCTGACCACATAAGTGCTCAGTGGCCTTTAACTCTACCCAGTCATCTGTGACCGGTGACAGAGTTCTCTTAAGATCCCTCAAGCGTCTGTTAAACCACACACACGACTAACTGCCACAAGAAAAAAATGACGATGAAACCATAAAATTCACTTAATCCCAAGATAATTCGTATGAAAAAAACAATGATTTAAAAATGATATACAACAAGTGCCCCCTTACCTCCATGATCCAAGGAGCAATTTCAGCACTGCGCTGTCGGTATTTACAACTGTTTCCTTTTCAGCGTTAAAGCAACCCGACCAGGGCCTCAGAATATTCCATCCACGTCTGTGCGCCGACTATGTGTAGACCAAAGGTTTTATACCATACTGGCTTTTGAACACTACATGAATACGACGGAGCGGTTCTAATTTAACGTGGGACTTTGCCTTGCAACGCTGCATATAGAGACACACAGACGCACGCACGCACGCACAGAAGAAGACACACACGCACGCACGCACGCACGCACGCGCGCACGCACGCACGCACGCACACACACACACACACAGGCGCGCATGCACGCACGCATGTACGCACAGGCGCACGCGCGCGCGCGCGCACACACACACACACACACACACAAAACGCGCGCGCGCGCACTCACACACTCACTCTCTTTCTCTGTCTGTCTGTCTGTCTGTCTCACACACACACACACACACACACACACACACACACACACACACACACACACACACACAGAGAGAGACTCACAGCCAGTGCCAATTCAATGGGAGTAATTGCGCACATGTAAGGAGTTACAGCAGACAGATACAACCATTCATTGTGTCACTATGTGGTCCCTGGCACAAACTCAACAGACAAAAAGGGAGTATGGCAGCTTCTTTGTGACCAAGATTACGATCAGCTCTCGACTGACAATTTAACAGTTAAATGTCTGCATATATCAGTGTGACGAGAGTTGGGAATGGGTCGGTGAGCCTTCTAGGGGAAGGACTTGGAATATTTTCTCTGTAAGAATTGTTAAAATTTCACTTCCACCCTCTCTCTAACTAGTGGTGGAAGGAGCAATTTTCCGGTACTTGTAATCGAAAGAAACTTATATTTGTTCTTCGGACTGTTAAAATACTCAATAGTGGCTCTGGGATAAGTTTCCTTAGGCAGTACTTGTAGCTCTGGGAGACAGAATTAGAGAGAAGTTCAAACATTCAATATTGATTGAACAACAAAGAACTGACACAAGTCAAGTGCACTTTCACACATCGACTTTACTTGCGTACACACGAGTAAGTAGTTAAAGTTATTTACAATCAGATTGGTCTGTCCTATAGGCTCAGGTTCGGTTCTCACTGTTTCATCATTAAGTGAGGGAAAGTTCTGAATGAGTTGAGTTGAAGTACCATTGGAATATTATGACTTATCTAAAGTTGGAGAGGACAGTTGATCTCTCTGGTGGCTGGTGACTGATCCTGCTGTGTAGACCTGTTGCTGTAGTGCTGGGCGGTGGTGTGTCTTCACAACCTGTCTTGCCCAGGGATATGTAGCGTAGCCATGGTATGTGGCATAGCCACGGTCCCAGGTCTGCAATAAAGAGAACCTGGTCTGTACTTAAGCAGCTGAGAGTCTGACATGTTGAGTTAACACATTTGCCCTCTACCGTTCAGAAGAGTTGTGAGAATTCAGCCAACAAAGGATTTGATGAGTATAATGGTTTTGCTATAATTATCAAATTCCACTTTTGTTTAGAGGTTGAGTGGAGTTTACAAAAAGGTAGGAGACAGTAATACAATGCTAAACAATTTCAGTCAAATAACTCTTCAGTGTTTCTTATGAGTTAAATTACATTCACTTGGAATACACTTAGTACACATGTGTAGACTTCAAAGTCATACATTACAAAGCATTCCAATAATCACCAGTATTCATAAATCAACTTAACAGTTTTCATCTAGTACAGGCACATTGTCTTTTTTGATCAAAGGTTATCAGTCAGTTATCATCTTGACAGATACTGGCAAAAGTCAGATTGTACACTAAGAATGGTGGTCAGATTGTTAACAAAGAATCATAACCACACGGTAATAGCTTTTACCACATGATGGCAAACAAACTATCACAACAGACTAATCATTCATCATTTTGATAATTGTCATCAAGTATTAGCACAAAGGTACACCATTAAGCCACATGGCATACTTACAGTCAATGCATAGATTCAAAATGTAGAAACATAGATAGTTTCAACTTACATTTCTGGGAGAATAAGTGACTCAGACTGGGTTAGAGTGGAAGAGATAACAGTGCCTCCTCTCTGGTTTTCCCCTGGCATCTGTCTTGTTACTTAGTTCTGATCTACAGCTGGTCTTGAGGAATCAGTGAATGTCAGAGACTACGTGTCTCCAATATGTATTCTAAACTGTCAAATCAGGTTTCTGATCTGGCTCACAGGGTGTCACTCAAGATGAGGAAAAGAGAAAGGGAGTGGAGTTTGTTCCTTCTACCACTCACCAGGGAGGGGTTAACATTTTTGAGATCAGACAGAAGAACGAATGCTAATTCACAAAGCATGGCAGAAGAATGCATGCAAAGTAGCCAAGTGCTGGTTAACATACTTGCATCATCCACCAGCTGGGCGCCTGGTGCATGACAGTCAGCATGCGGATGGTGGATGTGGAGGGGGGAGGAGGGGTAGTAGGGAAGGGGGGAACTTAGAGAGAAGAGGGCCCAGTGTCTTTGTGATAAGTGAGGAGGGAAGGAGAGTAACTGTTGACATATTCCGACAATGATATAAACTTATTTGGCAACAGAGGTTGCGAAGTCAGGCTGTCTGCTGGTTTCAAATAGAGTTTCCATTTCCAACTGATGGCTAGGGGAGGGAGGGGATGAGGGAGGGGGGTGGGGGGGGGGAAGACGGATGACATTGTTACAATGTGATGTAAACTGGTCGTGGGGTAATTTCACTACATCTGGGAGAGAGGGTGGGGTGGGGGGGGGAGAGGGTGAGAAGGGAGAGTTGGCATAGATTAGAATAGATTTGAAACCTGTACTGCAATGTGTGAGACACAGGGGACAGAGAAAGGGGGGAGAATGGCGCCTGTGTTTGTACAATTTGTACAAGAGTGTGGCTGCTTGGGACCAGTCAGGTGGACTTGTCAACTGACTCGTCACACAGGCACCCCGAAAAAAGATTCTCTCAAGAGAGAAGCTCCTACTTGACAATCCTCACCAATCCTGGTCCCTTATGCTTTTTGCACTAGCTCTGGGGACACCAAGACACCGATGGAGCCTTGCAATATATTATTTGGCTTCTGTTGGCCTGTGTCTGGGTTGTTAGGATGGTCTGGGGTAGAATCGCCCCACTGACTGGATGACTGGTTTTGGCACAGGGGTCCGGTGTGGAGCCGGGACCACAAGTTGAGAGCAATCATTATTTATCATTCGGTATAAAAGACCGTTCTGCCTGGAAAATTCATCCTTGCGAGGGGGGTGACGGGTTTTGTGCTGCTTCTCAAAGCATGCAGCTAAGGTTGGGTCAGCTCACTGAGCTGCTTTCATCTGCTTTTGAGGAGGTTTGAACTGATTTGGAGCCCTCACCTGAAGTGTGGATACAATTGCAGGTTCAGACAGGTTACCGAGGATGTCATAACGACCCCTAAGGATAAGATCATAGTTGGGATTGTCCACGATGGCCGCCTTTATCTGTCCTGTGACATACCTTCTGTCAACCATTATTGTGGCCACAGGTAAGGTTGAGGAGGGCAGAGTCAGGTCAGCCCCTTGTAAAGGCACTGTCTCCTCTGTGATAGCAGTTCGTTCAACGATTGAAGCTCTTACTACTGCATCGTATGACAATCCTGTGTCATACAAACAGGTGGTAGGTTAGTTATTTACTAACACCTGCATACTGATGGGTGGTGTAGTGATACCTGGTACCATAGCTGGTGTATCACCTCCATAAGGGATAGACACTACCCGGTACGTGACAACAGTTTGGAGTCTTTGTCCAAAGAATTTTCTGCAGTCTGCTGTGTTGTGAGAAGTCATTTTACAGTGTGAGCAGTAACGCTTCTGTGCACTGCTTTGACCCACAGGGACTGATTTACCACCGTGTGGTATACCAGTTTGTTGTTTCTCACTTTGTGGTGATTTACCACTTGATGTGGGGTTTTGGTTTTGAGATTGCAGTGACAGTGTCGGGTTCGAATCCCTATTTTGTTTGTCACGCATTCTTTTGTATGAGTTTGCTTCATCATGGGCGGTGGTGTACCTATCAGCTAGCTTAATCAAGTCAGCTAGTGTCGCAGCACCTTGCTCTGCCGTGAAAGTTTGTAGGTCAGTGGACATAGTGTCCCGCAGCTGCTCACAGAGGATGAAATCAGTCAGACCATCAAAAGACAAGAAGACCTAAAACACACTGAGTGTTGGTGACAAGCCGAAAACAAACACAACACACCAAAGACAGCACAAAGCAACACTTATTAAAACATAACATAAGCTTGACAAGTGAATTGGCGACAAATGTGTCTATTTTAAACGCTACAAATGACAGACATTAAAAACGCACTAACCAATACTCACCAGGTGGATGTCAGTAGGTGACTAAAATGATGATAGGCTATTGCCATTACTGAAATATTTGCTCACATTTGAGAAAATTGAACAGGTGACCAAGTGTAAATAAATCAGTCGTATACTCAAGCTGCTGGTTTGAACTGTTCAGATAATAGAAATATTCACACACACACACACACACACACACACACACACACACACACACACACACACACACACACACTCACGCACGCACCACACACACACACACACACACACACACACACATACAAAGAGAAAGAGAGAGAAAGAGGCCACAGGCAACCTTACATTCCATTCATCCATCCATACAAACATACACGCGTTGTTTACCTTTACTGAAAACAATATGCTTGAACACTGAGAGATCTATTGATGTAACTTCCTTCACCGAGGTACTCACCTTAGTTTCATTCATTGAGAGGTCTGTATGAAAACATCGTTATTCAAATTCAAATTGTTTGCCATTCATACAGGAGGTCTTTTCTGTTCTGATACTGTAATCTATCCTGCACAGTGGGTGGCTCTTACTCTTCAGTATTCGCCCCGGGCGAGGGAAGTATTCAGTTAGTTGCGGTGCCCTTTAACGTTATGACTTAGGTCAGCTTTTTTCTTGTGTGCCATTCAGTGAGATCGTGCAACTAACTACCTGCACGTAGGCTGACATTGGCTGACCATAAGCTGTGCACTGTGTGTGCTTCAAACGTGAAGAACTGCCACTGTCAGCTGTGAAGTTGTAGTGGTGAACCGACACACAATCTGTGGAAAAAGAGGCAGACACAGAACCAGTCACACCAACAGGAAGTGAGGACTGCCTTTGACATGCACAACGCCACTTCTAACGAGTCCGAGACGGAAATACTATTCCTGTTCCCTCTGTTTCTTTAGTCAAGCATTGAATTTGAAAGCTCACACAAGCTCACATGAATTTCAGTATGATCAAGCAATAATAATCATATCAGGACAGAAAGAATCAGTGTCACATGTGCCGCCCTTGCTTTTATAAATATTTGACTCGTCTTCACTGTTTCTTTTCCCCTTTCCACTACGCCTTCCCTTTCCCCCCCTAACCTCACGCTTCCTACAACCACCCAAAAAAATGACCGCCGAGGTCTCTTCTTCAAACTGGAAGGCAGTTAAGAGAATTATACAGATCACATGGCCCGACTCAAAGATAAAGAAATGAATGAACAAATAAATAAATAAATATCTATGTGCATCTCTGTCTGTCTGTCTGTCTGTCTCTGTCTCTGTCTGTCTGTCTGTCTGTCTCTGTCTGTCTCTCTCTCTCTCTCTCTCTCTCTCACACACACACACACACACACACACACACAGCCCCGTTAACCAGAATTCCATGGATCGACCCCCCCTCCCGCCCCCCCCCCCCACACCCCCTACCCTACCCCTCCCATTCTCTCCTCCCCCGACACCCCCTGGAGTTGGTGGTGTCCCATTCTTCCACTCGTGGATCGTTCACCCTGACAAAGAGGTGAAACGCCCCAGTAGCTTTTATGAATTCGTGAAGCTGAAGAAGAGCGGAAAGGAACGCCAACTCGCTTCTTCCCCCCCCCCCCCCTCCCCCGCTCTTACTCTTCAGTATTCGTCCCGGGCGAGGGAAGTATTCAGATAGCTGCAGTGCCCTTTAAGGTTATGACTTAGGTCAGCTTTTTTCTTGTGTGCCATTCAGTGAGATCGTGCAACTAACTACCTGCACGTAGGCTGACATTGGCTGACCACAAGCTGTGCACTGTGTGTGCTTCAAACGTGAAGAACTGCCACTGTCAGCTGTGAAGTTGTAGTGGTGAACCGACACACAATCTGTGGAAAAAGAGGCAGACACAGAACCAGTCACACCAACAGGAAGTGGGGACTGCCTTTGACATGCACAACGCCACTTCTAACGAGTCCGAGACGGAAATACTATTCCTGTTCCCTCTGTTTCTTTAGTCAAGCATTGAATTTGAAAGCTCACACAAGCTCACATGAATTTCAGTATGATCAAGCAATAATAATCATATCAGGACAGAAAGAATCAGTGTCACATGTGCCGCCCTTGCTTTTATAAATATTTGACTCATCTTCACTCTTTCATTTCCCCTTTCCACTACGCCTTCCCTTTCCCCCCCTAACCTCACGCTTCCTACAACCACCCAAAAAAATGACCGCCGAGGTCTCTTCTTCAAACTGGAAGGCAGTTAAGAGAATTATACAGATCACGTGGCCCGACTCAAAGATAAAGAAATGAATGAACAAATAAATAAATAAATATCTATGTGCATCTCTGTCTGTCTGTCTGTCTGTCTCTGTCTCTGTCTCTGTCTGTCTGTCTCTCTGTCTGTCTCTCTCTCTCTCTCTCTCTCTCTCTCACACACACACACACACACACACACACACACACAGCCCCGTTAACCAGAATTCCACGGATCGACCCCCCCTCCCCACCCCCCCCTACACCCCCTACCCTACCCCTCCCATTCTCTCCTCCCCCGACACCCCCTGGAGTTGGTGGTGTCCCATTCTTCCACTCGTGGATCATTCACCCTGACAAAGAGGTGAAACGCCCCAGTAGCTTTTATGAATTCGTGAAGCTGAAGAAGAGTGGAAAGGAACACCAACTCGCTTCTTCCCCCCCCCCCCCCCCCCCCCCCCCCCCCCCCTTCCGCTCTTACTCTTCAGTATTCGCCCTGGGCGAGGGAAATATTCAGTTAGTTGCAGTGCCCTTTAAGGTTATGACTTAGGTCAGCTTTTTTCTTGTGTGCCATTCAGTGAGATCGTGCAACTAACTACCTGCACGTAGGCTGACATTGGCTGACCACAAGCTGTGCACTGTGTGTGCTTCAAACGTGAAGAACTGCCACTGTCAGCTGTGAAGTTGTAGTGGTGAACCGACACACAATCTGTGGAAAAAGAGGCAGACACAGAACCAGTCACACCAACAGGAAGTGGGGACTGCCTTTGACATGTACAACGCCACTTCTAACGAGTCCGAGACGGAAATACTATTCCTGTCCCCTCTGTTTCTTTAGTCAAGCATTGAATTTGAAAGCTCACACAAGCTCACATGAATTTCAGTATGATCAAGCAATAATAATCATATCAGGACAGAAAGAATCAGTGTCACATGTGCCGCCCTTGCTTTTATAAATATTTGACTCGTCTTCGCTCTTTCATTTCCCCTTTCCACTACGCCTTCCCTTTCCCCCCCAACCTCACGCTTCCTACAACCACCCAAAAAAATGACCGCCGAGGTCTCTTCTTCAAACTGGAAGGCAGTTAAGAGAATTATACAGATCACGTGGCCCGACTCAAAGATAAAGAAATGAATGAACAAATAAATAAATAAATATCTATGTGCATCTCTGTCTGTCTGTCTGTCTCTGTCTGTCTGTCTGTCTGTCTGTCTCTCTCTCTCTCTCTCTCTCTCTCTCTCTCTATATATATATATATATTATATATATACTAGCAGGGGCACTCGGCGTTGCCCGGGATATGAACATTCTTTGCGATACTCACGTGACGGCAAACATGTATTAATTGTTTTGATTTACAATCAATCCCCCCCCCCAACATCTTCCCACCCCCTTCCCCCCACACAAATACACATTCTCTCTCTCTCTCTCTCCTCTCTCTCTCTCTCTCTCTCTCTCTCGGGGGGTCACGAGAACAATGGCGGCGATACGGATGTACTTGCTCAACGCTCCGTATAGTTTTGTTCATTTTCGCCAGCAACTGTGAAAAGACAGCGCAACAATTCGTGCTAGTGTGGAGGCAAACATCAGTGACCTGGTCTGTGCGAAAAAAATGATTGACTTATCATTGTGGAGAGCCAGAATTGGCACATTCTGTGCTAAAAACTTGAACGTGACTGAACTGTGTGAGCACCATTTTGAAACTTGTTCGGGATGGCGTTTTGTGTCGGCCGTGCTCTACGTGTGTGCTGTGTTGTCAGTCATTCACACAATGTGGACATTGTTTATTCACCAAACTGACAACATTAAATACTTTCAAGGCGCACCAAGAGGAACAACGGTAGGTGTGGACGAACAATTCGAGCCGAGTGACATTGTCAGTCTGGATCACGGTGACCTACATGTATCCGAACTGATTGTGATGTGCTGTGTTGCCAACGCGGTGCGTACGATGTGGAAACTGCTATTAAGTGGAGACATCGAGCAGAATCCTGGCCCTGATCCTCATGGTACTAGAGACGAGAAGAACACAGACGATAATAAGATGGAATCGACACTGACAAAGGACATCGCAATCAGTGCTGATTTTGCCGCGGAAATCATGTCGGCTCTCGCGCAACAAAGAGAAGAATGGAAACTAGACCGCGAAAAGCAGACAGAGCAGCAGAGAGAACAGAGAGAACAAAACGATTTCATACGCCACGAACTGACAGATATCAAATCAGAACTAGGGAGAGTGTCAGAGAAGTGTAGAGAAATCAACAACAGATGTACAGTAGTTGAAACGGAACAACACAGACTGTCAGCCGTCATAGAACACATGTGCACGGATTTAGATCAGTTGTTCGAAGCAACGGCACAAGGGAAGAAACAGACTGAGAAACTGACAGTGACTTTGAACAAATTAGAGCAACAAGTTACGATGATGTCAGAAGAAATAGACAGATTAGAGGGGTTTTCAAGGCGCAATAATTTGCGATTCTTTGGTATCCCTTCAAGAGCTAAAGAAGACTTCGAAAGCTGTGCTAGATGTATTATTGACACATTGAACAGTGTTGACAGCTCTAAAGTGTGGACAGAGAACGACATTGTGCGTGCACACAGGGTGGGCCATGCCAAACCAGGCGAGTCAAAAACAATGATTGTTTGTTTCATGCCATGGCAAGACACAATGAAAATAATGCGCGATCGCGAGCTACGACACGAACTGGAGAAAAGAGGTGTTAGATTTGCAAACGATCTTACGAGAAGACAGGCAGCAACAGTAGCCAAGGCAAAACAAGACGGTATGGCGGCCTACTTTGTCCAGGGAAAACTGACAGTATGACCACGAAGACCCGATCCACGATCGTATGCAGAGGTGGCAAGAGCGGATACACGATCTGTCACAACACTGAGAAGTACTGGCACAGATGGAAAGTCTGCCGACACTCACGTGGCAGGTGACAGTGGCACGGGGGATTCCCCTTGGCGTCACTGTGACGTCAGACAACACAGCAGGCAATGGGGAGCGGCAGAAGGAGTGGAGGCGGAGAAAGGAGGTCAGCACGCGCTGGGGCGTGGCGACCGTGCCGATCAACCTACGGGTCAGCGTGATGCCGGGGAAGCAAGCAGCCAACCAGCCGTGACACCAACACACAGTGGTGCGGAATCTCCGAACGTGCGAACGCCAACATCGACACCTGTGTTCAGTGGTAGAGCACGATCTTGTGACGTGTTGCCTGACCAGAGCCGTGATTCTCCGACCAGTTCACGTCAGCGCGAGGCGGGGGCCGTATCCCAGTGTGTACGTGGTGTGACGGACAGGAAAACCCCCACCAGTGGATCACGGTATGGACAGGGGGAAGGGGCGGCCACACACGGTACAGGACTAGGGTCTGGGTCGAGAAAACAAACTGGCATTAATTCTTATCTGACCAAAGATGTCCGTGGGAGATCTTTGAGATCAAAAACGTGTTCAAAATAAGACAGGCTAGACTATCAGGAAAAAGAACTGACGTTTCTAAATTATAACATAGAAAATTTGTACACTAAACTTAATGATATTTCGTTCATTAATTATATAAATGGTTTTGATTTTGTGTGCCTCACTGAGACATTTGTTCATGAAAAGTTTGATTTCTCTGGTGTGTTTATTGATTTTGTAAAATTTCATGCTCCAGCAAAGAAATTATCATATCAAGGTCGTCATTCCGGTGGTGTATTGCTAATGGTGAAGAAAATATATGAAATGTTTGTCACTCAGGTCAGTGTAAATTGTGATAACTTGATAGTCCTGAATGTTAGCAAATCATTGTTTAATACAACTAAGGATGTTCTACTGATTGCATGTTATGTAGTACCAGAGGGAGGGCCGATGTATAACAACTATGCAATTAAAGATGGAATCTTGATCCTTGAAGATAATATGTTATAAATTACAGAAAATAAGGATGTAAATATTCTGTTATGTGGTGATTTGAATGCACGGACGGGACGTCAACAACCCAAACTGGAGCCTATGTCAAATTTTACACCTGGAGATGATAGTGATGATGATGAAGATTGTGATGTTGATGGGGAGGGTGACTATAATATTGATGTCTATGATGGTGATGATTCATATGATCAAGATGGTTGTACTGAAGATGATCATGAAAAGGACAGTGAAAATGATGTGTTAAAGCGCTGCTCTAAAGACTTGTGTGTAAATAAGTTTGGTAAATCTTTGTTAGATTTGTGTTTTATGTTTGATCTAGATATTGTGAATGGTACACGCAATGATGATTCGAAAGGAGAGTTTACATTTGTGTCACCTAATGGAAGTAGTTTAATTGATTATTTCATGGTCACTAAAGATTTACTAAGAAATTGCAGAATGAAGGTTGGCGATTGTTTATTTTCCTGGCATTTACCTGTAGAACTAAAATGGAAAACAGGCAATATGAATGTAAGAAAAGAACATCCAGTATTTCATACAGAAGAGCGCTTTATCTGGTCTGAAGAACACGCAGAGACTTATAAGGAGGAACTAGATTCAGATGAGTTCAAACAGTGCTGTGATGAAGCTACAGAGCATCTTAATGTGAATATCAACACTGGTTTAGAATATTTTGTGAAAGCTTTGTGTAGTGCAGCTGCGTGTATGGTAAGGACCAAGGGTAAAAACAAGAAAGAAGTGAGCGATTAGTTTGATTTTGAGTGCGAGAATAAGAAAAAACTTGTGAAAAGGTGTTTGAAGCGATATCAAAGAACCAAATCTGTAACACTGAAAAAAGAACACAAAGCAACTTACGTTAGGGAAAGGAAAGACTATAATTTACTGAAAAAAGAGAAAAGAAAAGAATTTGATGAAAAACAAATTAATAGATTGAAAGCATCTGTTAACGACCCTAAATTATTCTGGGCTACCATTCGATCAATCAGTAGAAAACTAGTAATTTATAACGAAATCAGCTCGCAACAATGGTATGAACATTTCTACAGTGTATTTAATGGATTTGATAACGATTGTGAAGATTTGAGCGTAGATATCGATAGTGACGAACAAATTACTGACGAACCACTGTTTAATGATCAAATAACAAGAAATGAAGTCTTAAACAGTATAAAACACATTAAATGTGGAAAAAGTGCTGGGCCAGACAAAGTAGTTGGAGAAATGTTCAAATGTGCTAACTCTGTTGTAGTCGATTTCTTGGTTGATCTTTTTAATTCAGTGTTTGATAATGGAATCTTTCCAGAATCTTGGTCTAAATCAATAATAGTTCCTCTGCACAAGAAAGGTGATAGTAACAATCCTGACAACTATCGAGGTGTTGCACTGACGAGTATTATTAGTAAAATGTATACACATATACTCCACAAAAGATTAAAAGCGTGGGCAGAGAGAGAAGAGAAAATAATGGAAGAGCAGGCTGGATTCCGATCCAAATATAGTACAATAGATCATATATTTACTCTGTATGCTTTAGTACAAAAATACTTATTAACAAAATCCAAACTGTATGTTGCATTTGTTGATTTTCAGAAAGCTTTCGATTCAGTCAACAGAAATGTTCTATGGTGTATTTTGAGGAATAATGGCGTAAATGGGAAGCTGTATGCAGCTATTCATGGAATGTATGAGTCTGTTCTTGCATGCGTTCGAGAGAAAGGAGCTTATACTGATTATTTCAGCTGCCCGAGGGGAATGAAACAGGGGCGCCTGCTTAGCCCACTTTTGTTCACATTCTTCATAAACGAATTAGCGATAGAGATAACAGGGGGAGGGAAACATGGAATTCAAATGTTACCTGGTGCTGCTGACTTATTTCTAATGCTTTTCGCTGATGATGTTATCCTCCTAGCAGATACTCCTATTGGTTTGCAAAATCAGTTAGACACATTGAAAAGAGAATCAGATAGGTTAAAATTAACGGTGAACCTAAACAAAACTAGTGTAATGGTTTTCAGAAATGGTGGTTACTTATCAAAATACGAAAGATGGTATCATGGTGGAGCGGAAGTTAGAGTGACAAGTAGCTATAAATACCTTGGGATGTTATTCACGACAAAATTAAGCTTGAGTAAGGGCTGGCTTGAGATGTGCAGAAAGGGAAAGAGAGGTATCATGGATATTCTGAGGACTATGAAAAAGTTGAACTCCAATGATGTGAATCTATTTTGGAAATTATTCGATTCACAGATACAACCTATTTTGATATATGCATCAGAAGTGTGGGGAATGTTGGATAATAGCCAAATGGAAAAAGTTCATACCTATGCGATAAAACGTATTATCCACGTACCCTTGCACGCTTCAAATAAAATGGTTTATGGCGAAAGTGGACGATACCCTCTATTTATTATAACTTATGTTAGATGTATTAACTATTGGCTGAAATTAGTAAACCTACCAATGACCAGACTCTGTGCTCAGGCGTATGAAATGCTCATGCTGCAACATGAAAATGGAAAACTTAACTGGGTCTCCTGTATTAAGAAAATATTGACAGAGAATGGTTTTGGCATAGTTTGGATGTCACAAGGAGTCGGTAATAAAGCACAATTTATTTCTGAATTCAAGGACCGTTTAATTAGTACTTATAAACAAAACTGGCATGCTGGCATGGAAGGAAATGATAAATACGACTGGTTCCTCTCATTTAAAAGTAATCTCGAAGCAGAGAAATATCTTAAAATCATAACGCAGAAATGGCGTAGATTTAGTTTAGCAAAATTTCGAACCAGAACACTCGGCCTTAATGCAAACCAAAGCTGGTTCGAGAAATCTAATAATAGATCATGTCAAATGTGTAGAGAAAGAGACAGTGTTGAGAATGAAATACATTTTGTGTTTGATTGTCCCGCATACGCCAATATCCGCAGAGGTTGTAACATCTTCAGTGAATCAGTTGCTGAAAGAAGAGATTTGATAGCGATTTTATCAAGTGGAAACGAGAACACTATAATAGCCTTTGCGAAGTATATTGCAGAAGCTAGTACTTTTCGTAAAAAGAATATAACGAATGGAAAAGACAATCACTTACTGTAACCTGATAGTCCATGTCAATGGTATATTGTGTGTGCGTGCGCGCATGGGTGCGTGTGCGTGTGTGTGTGTGTGTGTGTGTGTGTGTGTGTGGAGGGGGGGGGGGGTTCGTGTGGATGGATGGGTGCTTCATTCGTTGTTCCTTTTTGTAAGTTATATGTTTGGTGAGTTTGTAACATCACAAGGGAAGTCTTTTGCATTTGTTTCCTTTTAGTCGCTGTTGATAAATATGACTCATGATACCCCCTTGCCAACAGGGCCTTTGCTAATGGCAATAAAATTGTGTCAGTGTCAGTGTCAGTGTGTGTGTGTGTGTGTGTGTGTGTGTGTGTGTGTCTCTCTCTCTCTCTCTCTCTCTCTCTCTCTCTCTCTCTCTCTCTCTCTCTCTCTCTCTCTTATACATTCTATTGTTTTCCGCCTGCCTCTGGCCCCTTTCCTCTGGATCTTCCCTAGTACGTCGAGATGCTTTTCTCGCTCGATTTTCCGCCTGCACTCACTGTTCCCATTCCCATTCTTCTGTTTGCCCTTAATTTTGTAGGAATAGACTTTGTGCAGAAGTAGTTTATTTCAATGGGTCTGTGTCTAATGTAAAAATAGTGTATCAGGCTTTGCACTGTACAATCATTTTTCTGTCCCCTCTCATTCCTCCCTTTTCATCCCCCTACCCTGTCTCATCCATGTTGCAAAATTACTTACTGTTACTGGACATGCGCATACCGAATTTTATCAATAGCGGTGTAAATTTAGAAAATAACAGTTTTTAACGGTCAATGTTAAGTTTTAGTTCGTAAAATTTGCATAACATTGTTCAGCGCTTAAAACTGTTCGTGCATACGGAATGTTATCAAGAAGGGTGAAAATTTAGAAATTCAGAAAATAACGGTTTTTAACGGTCAATGTTAAGTTTCGGATCTTGAAAATTGTATATCATTGTTTAGCGTTCAAAACTGCACATGTATATCGAATTTCTTCAAGAATACTCTAAATTTATAAAATAACGTTTTTTAACGGTCAATTTTAAATTTTGGTTCGTAAAAGTTGTATATCATTTTTCGACATTTAAAACTGCACATGTATACCGAATTTCATCAAGAACAGCCTAAATTTTGAAAATAACGGTTTTTAACGGTCAAATTTAATGGTCATAATCACTAACTAATGACCCTATGTTACCCGTGGGATGTTCCTGTTGGCTTATGTCAAGTTTGGTGGCGATCCGATGACTCTCATGGCCGCCAACTTCAGAAGATCGGGTTTTAAACAGTTTTTATAGGGTTTGGTGTTTTTAACGGTTTTTAACTGTTATAAATAACGTTTTATAACCGCCAAACAACGGTTCTAATTTTAGAGAAGTAGCCCTGTACCTGTGCAATGTCACAACGGCCATTTGATGAAAAGCAGAGGAAAAAGATGTCTTTGAAACCGTTATAACAGTTTTTTTTAACGGTTTTTAACGGTTTCATTTTTTTAGAGATTAGCCCCAAACCATCCTCGGGACACAACAGACGTACCTGCTAAACCATCCATGTTGCAAAATTACTTACTGTTACTGGACATACGCATACCGAATTTTATCAATAGCGGTGTAAATTTAGAAAATAACGGTTTTTAACGGTCAATGTTAAGTTTCGGTTCATAAAATTTGCATAACATTGTTCAGTGCTTAAAACTGTGTTCAGTGCTTAAAACTGTACGTGCATACGGAATGTTATCAAGAAGGGTGAAAAGTTAGAAATTCAGAAAATAACGGTTTTAATGGTCAATGTTAAGTTTCGGATCTTGAAAATTGTATATCATTGTTAAGCGTTCAAAACTGCACATGCATATCGAATTTCTTCAAGAATACTCTGAATTCATTTTTTTTTAAATAACGTTTTTTAACGGTCAATTTTAAATTTCGGTTCGTAAAAGTTGTATATCATTTTTCGGCATTTAAAACTGCACATGTATACCGAATTTCATCAAGAACAGCCTAAATTTTGAAAATAACGGTTTCTAACGGTCAAATTTAATGGTCATAATGACTATCTAATGACCCTATGTTACCCGCGGGATGTTCCTGTAGGCTTATGTCAAGTTTGGTGGCGATCCGATGACTCTCGTGGCCGCCAACC
>CM065718.1:20865401-20877901 GCA_033310375.1 Conus canariensis
TAGGGAAAGAATTCTTTAGAATCCTAACATCATCATTTCCAAAAGAGCACAAATTATCCAAGATATTTAACAAAAGTAACATCAAATTATCATACTCATGTATGCCCAACCTTAAAAGCATCATTGATTCAACCAACAAAATGAAAAGCAGTATAGAGAAAAACGAGGGTGACGAAAGGAAATCTTGCAACTGCATCAAGAAAGAACAGTGCCCTCTGAGCAACAAATGCCTCTACAACAACATTGTGTACCAAGCCACTGTAACATCAGAGAACGCAGAAGAAACATATATAGGTATTACTGAAAACCAATTTAAAACTAGATATGCAAACCACAAACAGTCATTTAACAAAGAAAGATACAAAAACCAAACAGAATTGAGTAAATACATCTGGAAGCTCAAAGAGAAAAAAATAGACTACAATATATCCTGGAAAATCATAAAAAGAGCAGCACCATATAACAATATTTCAAAAAGATGTAACCTATGCTCAACAGAAAAATACATAATACTATGCAAACCACAAATGGCAACTTTAAACATCAGGATAGAAATGGTTAACAACTGCAGGCACAAGTGGAAATTCCTATCAGTGAACAAGAATCAGAAACACACGAAAAACACAGACAGCACGTGATGACAGACAACACAAGCAGTTATAAAACACCGGCGGCACAGACCCACCACATCCTGACGATTGCAACCGCATGAAACAACGTTGTAGGTAAAATTTTAAACCTTTCCTTTTAACAAATGTTGCTCCCAGTGCGGTTGAGCATTTTTTTAAAATCTCTGTTGGCACTTGCCACCATCATCTATATATATATATATATATATATATATATCTAATATATAAATGGCAAATTCTGTCTGTGTGTGTGTGTGTGTCTGTGTAAGCTATAGACTCAAAAACGGCTCAACCGATTGTCATGAAATTTCGCAGGTACGTCCGTTGTGATCCGAGGATGGTTTGGGGCTAATCTCTAAAAAAAGAAAACCGTTAAAAACCGTTAAAAAGCTGTTATAACGGTTTCAAAGTCATCTTTTTCCTCTGCTTTTCTTCAAATAGCCGTTGTGACATTGCACAGGTACAGGACTACTTCTCGAAAATTAGAACCGTTATTTGGCAGTTAAAAAACGTTATTTATAACAGTTAAAAATCGTTAAAAACACCAAACCCTATAAAAGAAACTGTTTAAAACCCGATCTTCTTGAAATTTAGCAGGTGCGTCTGTTGTGACCCGAGGATGGTTTGGGGCTAATCTCTAAAAAAATAAAACCGTTAAAAAACCGTTAAAAAACTGTTATAACGGTTTCAAAGACATCTTTTTCCTCTGCTTATCATCAAATGGCCGTTGTAACATTGCACAGGTACGGGGCTACTTCTCGAAAATTAGAACCCTTATTTGGCAGTTAAGAAACGTTATTATAACAGTTAAAAACCGTTAAAAACACCAAACCCTATAAAAACTGTTTAAAACCCGATCTTCTGAGGTAGGCGGCCACGAGAGTCCTCGGATCGCCACCAAACTTGACATAAGCCTACAGGAACATCCAGCAGGTAACATAGGGTCATTAGATAGTCATTATGACCATTAAATTTGACCGTTAGAAACCGTTATTTTCGAAATTTAGGCTGTTCTTGATGAAATTCGGTATACATGTGCAGTTTTAAATGCCAAAAAATGACATACAACTTTTACGAACCGAAATTTAAAATTGAGCGTTAAAAAACGTTATTTTATAAATTTAGGGTATTCTTGTAGAAATTCGATATACATGCGCAGTTTTGAACGCTAAACAATGATATACACTTTTCAAGATCCGAAACTTAACATTGACCGTTAAAAACCGTTATTTTCTGAATTGCTGAATTTTCACCCTTCTTGATAACATTCCGTATGCACGTACAGTTTTAAGCGCTGAACAATGTTATGCAAATTTTACGAACCAAAACTTAACATTGACCGTTAAAAACCGTTAAAAAACTGTTATAACGGTTCCAAAGACATCCTTTTTCCTCTGCTTTTCTACAAATAGCCGTTGTGACATTGCACAGGTACAGGACCACTTCTCTAAAATTAAAACCGTTATTTGGCAGTTAAAAAACGTTATTTATAACAGTTAAAAACCGTTTAAAAACACCAAACCCTATAAAAGAAACTGTTTAAAACCCGATCTTCTTGAAATTTAGCAGGTACGTCTGTTGTGACCCGAGGATGGTTTGGGGCTAATCTCTAAAAAAAAGAAAACCGTTAAAAACCGTTAAAAAAAACTGTTATAACGGTTTCAAAGACATCTTTTTCCCCTGCTTTTCATCAAATGGCCATTGTGACATTGCACAGGTACAGGACTACTTCTCGAAAATTAGAACCGTTATTTGGCAGTTAAGAAACGTTATTTATAACAGTTAAAAACCGTTTAAAACACCAAACCCTATAAAAACTGTTTAAAACCCGATCTTCTGAGGTTGGCGGCCACGAGAGTTATCGGATCGCCACCAAACTTGACATAAGCCTACAGGAACATCCAGCGGGTAACATAGGGTCATTAGATAGTCATTATGACCATTAAATTTGACCGTTAAAAACCGTTATTTTCAAAATTTAGGTTGCTCTTGATGAAATTCGGTATACATGTGCAGTTTTAAATGGCGAAAAATGATATACAACTTTTACGAACCGAAATTTAAAATTGACCGTTAAAAAACGTTATTTTATAAATTTAGAGTATTCTTGAAGAAATTCGATATACATGTGCAGTTTTGAACGCTAAACAATGATATACAATTTTCAAGATCCGAAACTTAACATTGACCGTTAAAAACCGTTATTTTCTGAATTTCGAAATTTTCACCCTTCTTGATAACATTCCGTATGCACGTACAGTTTTAAGCGCTGAACAATGTTATGCAAATTTTACGAACCAAAACTTAACATTGACCGTTAAAAACCGTTATTTTCTAAATTTACACCACTATTGATAAAATTCGGTATGCGTATGTCCAGTAACGGTAAGTAATTTTGCAACATGGATGGGACAGGGTAGGGGGATGAAAAGGGAGGAATGAGAGGGGCCAGAAAAATGATTGTACAGTGCAATGCCTGATACCGTATTTTTTTCATTGGACACAGACCTGTTGAAATAAACTACTTTTGCACAAAGTCTATTCCTACAAAATTAAGGGCAATCAGAATAATGGGAATGGGAACAGTGAGTGCAGGCGGAAAATCGAGCGAGAAAAGCATCTCGACGTACTAGGGAAGATCCAGAGGAAAGGGGCCAGAGGCAGGCGGAAAACAATAGAATGTATAAGAGAGAGAGAGAGAGAGAGAGAGAGAGAGAGAGAGAGAGGGGGAGACAGAATGTGTATTTGTGTGGGGGGAGGGGGTGGGAAGATGTTGGGGGGTGGGGGGGGGGTAATTGATTGTAAATCAAAACAATTAATACATGTTTGCCGTCACGTGAGTATCGCAAAGAATGTTCATATCCCGGGCAACGCCGGGTGCCCCTGCTAGTATCTAATATATAAATGGCAAATTCTGTCTGTGTGTGTGTGTGTGTGTGTCTGTGCACGCTATAGACTCAAAAACGGCTCAACCGATTGTCATGAAATTTGGCAGGTACGTCTGTTGTGACCCGAGGATGGTTTTGGGCTAATCTCTAAAAAAATAAAACCGTTAAAAACCGTTAAAAAGCTGTTATAACGGTTTCAAAGACATCTTTTTCCTCTGCTTTTCTTCAAATAGCCGTTGTGACATTGCACAGGTACAGGACTACTTCTCTAAAATTAGAACCGTTATTTGGCAGTTAAAAAACGTTATTTATAACAGTTAAAAACCGTTAAAAACACCAAACCCTATAGAAGAAACTGTTTAAAACCCGATCTTCTTGAAATTTAGCAGGTATGTCTGTTGTGACCCGAGGATGGTTTTGGGCTAATCTTTAAAGAAATAAAACCGTTAAAAACCGTTAAAAAACTGTTATAACGGTTTCAAAGACATCTTTTTCCTCTGCTTTTCATCAAATGGCCGTTGTGACATTGCACAGGTACATCGAACCTAGAGGGACATCTCCCGAGTAACATAGAGTCATTTGACAGTTTCTACGACAGTTATTTATGACTGTTAAAAAACCATTAACAACACGTACACCCCTAAAAACGATCAAAAATACAATCTTTTCTGATGTTGGCGGCAAAGGGAGTCCTCGGATCGCCACCAAACTTGGCATGAGTCTAGAAGGACATACTGTGAATAACATTGGGTCATTCGATAGTTTTTATGACCGTTATTTATCACCGTTAAAAAGGGTTATTTTCTAAATTTAGACCTTTCTTGATGAAATTTGGTATACAGGTGTAGTTTTCAATGCTGAACAATGATATAAACTTACACGAACCAAAACTTAAAATTGACCGTTAAAAACCGTTATTATATAAATTTAGACCGTTCTTGATGAAATTCGGTATACAGATGCAGTTTTACACGCTGAACAATGACATACAACTTACACGAACGGAAACTTAAAAATTGACCGTTAAAAACTGTTATTATATAAATTTAGAGCGTTCCTGATGAAATTCGGTATACAGATGCAGTTTTACACGCTGAACAATGATATACAACTTACACGAACGGAAACTTAAAATTGAGCAAACTTGCCTGGGGAATGGTAGCAGGTCCTTGAGGAAGAGGTGGATGAGGGCGCTTCGGTTTAAAACCTTCTTGGCTCAGAGGGACAAGTGGGAATGGGTGACAGTGGGCAGGGAGAAATGGGGAAGTGAGGAAGTGAGCACTGCCAAAAAGCTGAAAAGTGAATACTGCTAGAAGATGAAAAGTGTTCAGCAAGGATTGAGGGGGAAGGAAGGAGAGAGTTGGAAGGGATGAGGGGGGGGGGGGTATAGAAGGAGAGGGCAGGGTGGGGAAGAAGAGAGAAATGGGTCAAGAGCAGAAGGACTGGGGGGGGGGGGGATAAGGTAAATAAAAATAGTAATAATAATGTTAAGAGACAAAATCAAGATAAGTAAGAACAAAGGGCTGTTATGGAGGAAAGTCAGTGTTTGATATTGATTCCATTTGGGTGGATAGTGCCAAGTTTGTGAATAAGGAGGGACTCTTGTTCTTTACGTCTTATAGAGGAAGATGAATTTTGCCAGACTGCAGCAATCTGCATGTGGGAGAGGTTGTGGCCGGAAGAGCAGAAATGGTTTGCAATTGGTGTATTGTAACCGAGACGGACTGCTCGTAGGTGTTCTGTGAAACGGTCGTTAAGGGTTCTGTAGGTTTCTCCAACATACAAGAGGCCACAGAAGGAGCAAGAAAGAATGTAAACTACATTGCGGGACTGACAAGTGAAAGGGTTGCGTATGGAAATTTTGCCTGAGGGGCCACAGATGGTTGTAGAAGAGTTTAGGTGAGGACAGGTTTTGCATTTGGGTTGCTTGCATGGACTTCGTCAGTGGGTTTCATCCAGCTCTTAGATTCACTTTTGAAATCACTCAGACTACCATTTCCTTCCTTGACATCAAAATCTCTATCTGTCCCAACTCACCCTACCTCACCACATCTGTTCATTACAAACCCACCGACTCGCATTCATACCTTCTGTACTCCTCCAGTCACCCTGCTTCCACCAAAACAAGCATTCCTTTCTCTCAACTACTTCGTTTGCGACGCATCTGCAGCGATGATGACGATTTCGCCAAACAATCTACCCTGATGATCTCATTTTTCCTTGAACGTGGATACCCTGAACCCATTTGCCAAGAAGCCCTACAAAAGGCCTCTAGAATTCCCAGAAACACTGCTCTTAAGCAAAAGATCACTCCTTCATCAGACGACAGGCCTGTTCTTGCTATCACCTTCCATCCTCACAACCTCGCCATCAAGAACATCCTTATGAAGAACTACCACATTCTGCAGACTGATCCTTCCCTGAAACACATTTTCACCCAGCCTCCACTAGTTGCCTACAAACGTGACACCAACCTCAGAGATCTTCTTGTGCATTCAAAATTGTCCACAAACACAGTCTCACCACCTGGCAATTCTCCATGCAAGCAACCCAAATGCAAAACCTGTCCTCACCTAAACTCTTCTACAACCATCTGTGGCCCCTCAGGCAAAATTTCCATACGCAACCCTTTCACTTGTCAGTCCCGCAATGTAGTTTACATTCTTTCTTGCTCCTTCTGTGGCCTCTTGTTATAAATTTAGAGCGTTCCTGATGAAATTCGGTATACAGATGCAGTTTTACACGCTGAACAATGATAGACAACTTACACGAACGGAAACTTAAAATTGAGCGTTAAAAACCGTTAAGATCCGTTATTTTCTAAATTTAGACCTTTCTTGATGAAATTTGGTATACAGGTGCAGTTTTACACGCTGATCAATGATAGACAACTAATATGAACAGAAACTTAAAATTGACCGTTAAAAACCGTTAATTTCTAAATTTAGAGATGGTATCACCGTTAAAAAGCGTTATTTTCTAAATTTAGACCTTTCTTTGATGAAATTTGGTATACAGGTGTAGTTTTCAATGCTGAACAATGATATACAACTTACACGCACCGAAACTTAAAATTGACCGTTAAAAAATCGAAGCTGACTTCCCTTGAGAGGAAACTCTGTACAGATCTGTTGACACGGCCAAGAATGATGATGAAGCAGTCCTTTATCCACAAGAACTCCTGAACTCCATTGAGATTTCTGGACTTCCACCACATGAACTGTTGCTGAAATCTGGAGTCCCTATTATCAATCTCCGCTCACTGGACCCGCCAAAGGTGATCAATGGCACCCGATGTGTCTTCACCAGACTGCACAGGAACGTTGTAGAAGCGAAAATATCATGTGGCCCCCACAAAGGTGAACCGGTGCTGCTCCCCAGAATTCCTCTGGAACCCATGGACTCATCCCTGCCATTCCAGTTCTGATGGCTTCAGTTTCCCATGAAACCAGCTTTCACTCTGACAATCATCAAGAGCCAGGGTCCGACATTTTCATCCCTTGGGGCAGACCTGACCGTTCCGTGTTTTACACATGGAATGTTCTACGTTGCAGCATCACGAACTGGAAACGCAGAAACACTGACTATAGCTGCGCCAAACAGGGAGACCAGAAATGTTGTCTAGCCAGAGGCCCTCCAATAGACATGATACATCGTGAAAATACAATCTTTTCACAGAGTTGTCATGTTTGAGCTGGATTTAACGTCCATGCCCAAATCAAGGATATGCAGATGGCTGGTCCATCACATTAGCCTGACACCAGCGGGGCCAGGGTGGACATCGGGGTGAACTATGGTCATTTTAGCTGGAAACATTCCACGTTAAACTTTCCAAGACCAAGCCGGGATTCGAAACCACGACCTTTGGATCATGAGTCCAGCGCCTTATCCACTAGGTTATGGTGGCCCCTACAGAGTTGTCATTTTGGAGCACTTCAATCAAGGAATTGAGAATGCATCAGTAAGTTCACAAAGTACAGGCATCCCTCTATGGACTGTGTATCGTATTACGAAAAAAATTCGTGAGGGAAAACAGATTGAGAGGCAAGAAGAGAGTGGGCGTCCGAAGAAATTGGGTGAAGTAGATAGGAGGAGGCTGGGGCAATTGGTTCAGCATGGGAAAAACGAAACAAACCCAAGCTGAATTTTATTGTATTGTCTTTTAAGTGGTGAGAGAGAGGGGTGGCCAGAAAATTATTGTACAGATATACCCGAGCGAAGCCGGGTACACCAGCTAGTATATATATAAAGGGCAAATTCTGTGTGTGTGTGTGTGTGTGTGTGTGTTGTGTGTGTGTACGCTATAGACTCAAAAACGGCTCAACCGATTGTCATGAAATTTGGCAGGTACGTCCGTTGTGACCCGAGGATGGATTTGGGCTAATCTGTAAAAAAATTAAAACCGTTAAAAACCGTTAAAAAGCTGTTATAACGGTTTCAAAGACATCCTTTTTCCTCTGCTTTTCTTCAAATAGCCGTTGTGACATTCCACAGGTACAGGACTACTTCTCTAAAATTAGAACCGTTATTTGGCAGTTAAAAAACGTTATTTATAACAGTTAAAAATCGTTAAAACACCAAACCCTATAGAAGAAACTGTTTAAAACCTGATCTTCTTGAAATTTAGCAGGTACGTCTGTTGTGACCCGAGGATGGTTTTGGGCTAATCTCTAAAAAAATAAAACCGTTAAAAACCGTTAAAAAACTGTTATAACGGTTTCAAAGACATCTTTTTCCTCTGCTTTTCATCAAATGGCCATTGTGACATTGCACAGGTACGGGGCTACTTCTCGAAAATTAGAACAGTTATTTGGCAGTTATAAAACGTTATTATAACAGTTAAAAACCGTTAAAAACACCAAACCCTATAAAAACTGTTTAAAACCCGATCTTCTGAGGTTGGCGGCCATAAGAGTCATCGGATCGCCACCAAACTTGACATAAGCCTACAGGAACATCCAGCGGGTAACATAGGGTCATTAGACAGTCATTATGACCATTAAATTTGACCGTTAAAAACCGTTATTTTCAAAATTTAGGTTGTTCTTGATGAAGTTCCGTATACATGTGCAGTTTTAAATGCCGAAAAATGATATACAACTTTTACGAACCGAAATTTACAATTGACCGTTAAAAACCGTTATTTTATAAATTTAGAGTATTCTTGAAGAAATTCGATATACATGTGCAGTTTTGAACGCTAAACAATGATATATAATTTTCAAGATCCGAAACTTAACATTGACCGTTAAAAACCGTTATTTTCTGAATTTCGAAATTTTCACCCTTCTTGATAACATTCCGTATGCACGTACAGTTTTAAGCGCTGAACAATGTTATGCAAATTTTACGAACCAAAACTTAACATTGACCGTTAAAAACCGTTAAAAAAACTGTTATAACGGTTTCAAAGACATGCTTTTTCCTCTGCTTTTCTTCAAATAGCCGTTGTGACATTCCACAGGTACAGGACTACTTCTCGAAAATTAGAACCGTTATTTGGCAGTTAAAAAACGTTATTTATAACAGTTAAAAATCGTTAAAAACACCAAACCCTATAAAAGAAACTGTTTAAAACCCGATCTTCTTGAAATTTAGCAGGTACGTCTGTTGTGACCCGAGGATGGTTTTGGGCTAATCTCTAAAAAAAATAAAACCGTTAAAAACCGTTAAAAAACTGTTATAACGGTTTCAAAGACATCTTTTTCCTCTGCTTTTCATCAAATGGCCATTGTGACATTGCACAGTTACGGAGCTACTTCTCGAAAATTAGAACCGTTGTTTGGCAGTTAAGAAACGTTATTTATAACAGTTAAAAACCGTTAAAAACACCAACCCTATGAAAACTGTTTAAAACCCGATCTTCTGAGGTTGGCGGCCATGAGAGTCATCGGATCGCCACCAAACTTGACATAAGCCTACAGGAACATCCAGCGGGTAACATAGGGTCATTAGTTAGTGATTATGACCATTAAATTTGACCGTTTAAAAACCGTTATTTTAAAAATTTAGGCTGTTCTTGTTGAAATTCGGTATACATGTGCAGTTTTAAATGCCGAAATATGATATACAACTTTTACGAACCGAAATTTACAATTGACCGTTAAAAACCGTTATTTTATAAATTTAGAGTATTCTTGAAGAAATTCGATATACATGTGCAGTTTTGAACGCTAAACAATGATATACAATTTTCAAGATCCGAAACTTAACGTTGACCGTTAAAAACCGTTATTTTCTGAATTTCGAAATTTTCACCCTTCTTGATAACATTTCGTATGCACGTACAGTTTTAAGCGCTGAACAATGTTATGCAAATTTTACGAACCAAAACTTAACATTGACCGTTAAAAACCGTTATTTTCTAAATTTACACCGCTATTGATAAAATTCGGTATGCGTATGTCCAGGAACGGTAAGTAATTTTGCAACATGGATGGTTTAGCAGGTACGTCTGTTGTGACCCGAGGATGGTTTGGGGCTAATCTGTAAAAAAAATAAAACCGTTAAAAACTGTTAAAAAAAAACTGTTATAACGGTTTCAACGTCATCTTTTTCCTCTGCTTTTCATCAAATGGCCGTTGTGACATTGCACAGGTACGGGGCTACTTCTCGAAAATTAGAACCGTTATTTGGCAGTTAAGAAACGTTATTTATAACAGTTAAAACCGTTAAAAACACCAAACCCTATAAAAACTGTTTAAAACCCGATCTTCTGAAGTTGGCGGCCACGAGAGTCATCGGATCGCCACCAAACTTGACATAAGTCTACAGGAACATCCGCGGGAACATAAGGTCATTAGATAGTCATTATGACCATTAAATTTGGCCGTTAAAAACCGTTATTTTCGAAAATTTAGGCTGTTCTTGATGAAATTCGGTATACATGTGCAGTTTTAAATGCCGAAAATGATATACAACTTTTACGAACTGAAATTTAAAACTGACCGTTAAAAAACGTTATTTTATAAATTTAGAGTATTCTTGAAGAAATTCGATATACATGTGCAGTTTTGAACGCTAAACAATGATATACAATTTTCAAGATCCGAAACTTAACATTGACCATTAAAAACCGTTATTTTCTGAATTTCGAAATTTTCACCCTTCTTGATAACATTTCGTATGCACGTACAGTTTTAAGCGCTGAACAATGTTATGCAAATTTTACGAACCAAAACTTAACATTGACCGTTAAAAACCGTTATTTTCTAAATTTACACGCTATTGATAAAATTCGGTATGCGTATGTCCAGTAACGGTAAGTAATTTTGCAACATGGATGGGACAGGGTAGGGGGATGAAAAGGGAGGAATGAGAGGGGCCAGAAAAATGATTGTACAGTGCAAAGCCTGATACACTATTTTTACATTAGACACAGACCCGTTGAATAAACTACTTCTGCACAAAGTCTATTCCTACAAAATTAAGGGCAATCAGAAGAATGGGAATGGGAACAGTCAGTGCAGCCGTAAAATCGAGCGAGAAAAGCATCTCGACGTACTAGGGAAGATCCAGAGGAAAGGGGCCAGAGGCAGGCGGAAAACAACTAGAATGTATAGAGAGAGAGGAGAGAGAGGAGAGAGAGAGAGAGAGAGAGAGGAGAGAGAGAGAGAGAGAGAGAGAGAGAGGAGAGAGGAGGAGGAAGATGTGTATTGTAAATCAAAACAATTAATACATGTTTGCCGTCACGTGAGTATCGCAAAGAATGTTCATATCCCGGGCAACGCCGGTGCCCCTGGTAGTGTATATATATATATATAATATATATATTATATATAATATAAATGGCAAATTCTGTCTGTGTGTTTGTGTGTCTGTGTGTCTGTGTACGCTATAGACTCAAAAACGGCTCAACCGATTGTCATGAAATTTGGCAAGTACGTCTGTTGTGACCCGAGGATGGTTTTGGGCTAATCTCTAAAAAAAATGAAACCGTTAAAAACCGTTAAAAAAAACTGTTATAACGGTTTCAAAGACATCTTTTTCCTCTGCTTTTCTTCAAATAGCCGTTGTGACATTGCAGAGGTACAGGACTACTTCTCTAAAATTAGAACCGTTATTTGGCAGTTAAAAAACGTTATTTATAACAGTTAAAAACCGTTAAAAACACCAAACCCTATAAAAGAAACTGTTTAAAACCCGATCTTCTTGAAATTTAGCAGGTACGTCTGTTGTGACCCGAGGATGGTTTGGGGCTAATCTCTAAAAAAAGAAAACCGTTAAAAACCGTTAAAAAAACTGTTATAACGGTTTCAAAGACATCTTTTTCCTCTGCTTTTCATCAAATGGCCTTTGTGACATTGCACAGGTACAGGGCTACTTCTCGAAAATTAGAACCGTTATTTGGCAGTTATAAAACGTTATTTATAACAGTTAAAACCCGTTAAAAACACCAAACCCTATAAAAACTGTTTAAAACCCGATCTTCTGAGGTTGGCGGCCACGAGAGTCATCGGATCGCCACCAAACTTGACATAAGCCTACAGGAACATCCCGCGGGTAACATAGGGTCATTAGATAGTCATTATGACCATTAAATTTGACCATTAAAAACCGTTATTTTCAAAATTTAGGCTGTTCTTGATGAAATTCGGTATACATGTGCAGTTTTAAATGCCGAAAAATGATATACAACTTTTACGAACCGAAATTTAAAATTGACCGTTAAAAACCGTTATTTTATAAATTTAGAGTATTCTTGAAGAAATTCGATATACATGTGCAGCTTTGAACGCTAAACAATGATATACAATTTTCAAGATCCGAAACTTAACATTGACCATTAAAAACCGTTATTTTCTGAATTTCGAAATTTTCACCCTTCTTGATAACATTCCGTATGCACGTACAGTTTTAAGCGCTGAACAATGTTATGCAAATTTTACGAACTAAAACTTAACACTGACCGTTAAAAACCGTTATTTTCTAAATTTACACCGCTATTGATAAAATTCGGTATGCGTATGTCCAGTAACGGTAA
>CM065718.1:20882901-20892901 GCA_033310375.1 Conus canariensis
CAAAAAAAAAAAAAAAAAAAAAAGACCTGGCCTCTATTCAGTGGCACGAACATGCATCAGCAAAATTTTCTCTGTTGTCAAAAATTTCCTCTTTACATGATGTAAACGACAAGAATTTTACTCGAGAGATCACAGTCATCGGTCAAGGTCAAGATCGAACGGATCCTGATTTCACACAAAACATAAGCTGAAAAGAATTGCCGTGTTTACTATAACTTTAAGAAAAAAAGTAGTAGGTAGGCTTTTACTTCATCATTTTTGTGAACTTCATTCAGCAACCTACTTCATGCTTGAAAACGAAATTGTTTTTAGTCAGGGGCAGTAACAGTAGGTGCGGACTGGCAGAGTTACGTCCCATGCATTTTTCTGGATAGGATAGGGAAAATATGAAAAAAAAAGTTTAGATTTAAAGAGTATGAAAGGAAATCTTAAATGAAGCAAGGACCAGTAAACAGTAAACAGACTGTAAAACAGAAGAATAAATTTGTAGAGAGTAGCTTCACAATGTTCATACAGGTAGGCTATAGGTGGTAATCAAGCTCAACATGTCCTAAATCGACTCTTGGATTCTGATCTTCTCGTCGGATCCACATCAAAATTTGATGAACCAGTCCACTGGCTTAAAAAAAGACAGTGTTTTGGCAAGTTTCCTGACAATATTTTTGGAACAATCTTGCTGAAATGCAAAACAAATACATTTTGGCGAAACCTTGCAAAAAAATACAAACAAACAAACACCTATTTGTCAGAGGTAGTGAGCGTGTCTTTTGCCTCCCCTCCCCTTCCCCGTGGTAAACAAATGAAGGGCACACAACTTCTTAGCCAGGCTGCTTGCTGTACTCCTTCCCCTAGACTACACATAAAAAACCAAACAAGGCTGTACTCCTTCCCCTAGACTACACATAAACAACCAAACAAGGCTGTACTCCTTCCCCTAGACTACACATAAACAACCAAACAAGGAAAGTTCATCTTAACATTTCCCCCAGCTCTAAAGCTCCAAGTTCGCTTGCTACGTGCAGGCGTGCCAGGTGAGTGGGTACCGGAAGCTGCGTTATGTGTGTCTTCGCTAGGAGGGCAAAACCCACTGAACTGGCTATTACCGAGTGCGTGGTAGAATATAATTGTTAGACCCATATGGACATAAGGCCTTAGTAAGTAAATCTCTGAGGTATTCTGGGGCCAGATAATTGTGTACTTTATACATAAGCACAGCTTTGTTGAAGTCTAGTTGTGCTTGCAGCGATGGTGTGTTTAAATTAATCTAGTCTGCTTTTCGGAGGTTGATAAGGAAGAATCTAGCAGTATTATCTTTGCAGCTCTTCTGTACATTGACTGTAGTTTTCTATGGCGAATATGTGCTGCACAGTCCCAGACTACAGATGAATGGTTGATGTGACAGGGACAGTGGGCCTAAAAAAACATTCTTCGTGCGTTTGTATCTATGTAAGGCTTCAGTTGTCTAAGCATGAAGAGACTGCGAGTCAGCTTGTTGACGGCAGATTCAATGTGGGACTGCCACTTCAGTTCCTCGCCCACAATCACTCCATGACTCGGTGCTTATGCACTTGTTCTATGGCGTTGCCATCTAAAGTCAATATGAGAGAGAGAGAGAGAGAGAGAGAGAGAGAGAGAGAGAGAATGAATGAATGAATGAATGAATGAATGAATGAATGAATGAATGAATGAATGATTTATTCAGATTAGGCCATAGCCCATACTGAAGGGGTGACACCCGTAATACACGAATAAAGAAGAATTCTCACAAAAAGAAATGGAAAACAGCAGTTACACATACATACTATGTAAACCTATTATGAATACATCGCTCGTAGTCGCTTTTGTGCTTCGTATATGTACCTGGCAAGATCAAAGAGGACACACTCATTTCTTGATGTTAATAGTAAGCTGACTCTAAAACTACAAGGATCAAAATAATACTTTGACTTAATAAATTTTACTCGAAGGTCATTGACAGCAGGACAGCAAAATAAAAAATGTATTTCATCTTCCTTGGCCTGGTAACATAGCCGACATATCAGTCTATTTTCATTCAAAGCACTGTATCTGAATCGATGGCAAGCTATGTCAGAGATACCAAATCTAAACTTAGTCAATGCACTCTTAATATACATGTCCATTTTCATTTTAATGTATGGCTCAATCATATACGTTGTTGTGCAAATCTGTCACTGTTGTTGATATGGTCATGCCAGTCTTGCCATCTGCAATCAATCATTCGTTGTTTAAAACATTTAAAAAATCCCGATATATTTTCAACGCCCTGGTTGTCCCAAACATATGCAAAGCCATATGAATTTAAGCACTGACGAACAGTGGTAGCCCATGTCTTCTTACCATTATAATCTAAATTTCGTAACGTCCTATAAGCTTTAAATGGTATCTTGGTTTCCTCCATTCTGGTTATTTTCAACCAATACTTAATGCATTTTAAAAAAGAATTAATATAAATCGGATACCTTCCAAGTTCGCCATAAACTAAATCATTTGGTGTTCGATTGTCTACATTCAAAAATCTTTTCATAGCATATAAATGAACATTCTCTATTACAACACCTTTCTCAAAAGCCCAGATTTCTGCTCCATACTGTAAAATTGGCTGCACCTGAGAGTCAAATAATTTCGAAAAAACAGAAAATGCGCCACTATTCAATGTGTATAAAATACGAAGTATAACTGTGACTGCTCTCTTTGCTCTATTTGCTAGATCTTGACATCCAAAGGTGAAACTTAATTTGATAGTAATATAGAACCCAAGATACTTATATGCATTGACTACAACCATGTATTCACCTCCATAAATCCATTTCTCATTACGTGCTAAATATCCACCTTTGCGAAACACAATAATGTTGGTCTTATTCATATTAACTTTTAATTCTAATTTAGTAGCAGCTGAATACAAACTGTTCAGTTGTCTTTGCAGACCAACTACAGTTGTAGACAATAAAATAATGTCATCAGCAAAAAGTAAGACGAACAGTTCCAAGATATCAAAAGTAACACCATGCCGTCCATTTTGAATAATCTCCAGAGCCAATTCATTTATGAACAGAGAAAATACAACAGGACTACAAACATCCCCTTGCTTGACCCCTCTCGTACACTTGACAAAATCTGATGATTTGGCTCCCGCTCTAATTCTTGCTTTCACCTCCTTATACATACCTTTCACACAATGATACAATTTACCTTGAATTCCATGTTTTAACAAAATAGGCCACAGCAGTTTCCGTGAAACTGAATCGAAAGCTTTCTCAAAATCCACAAAAGCCACATACAGCTTCCTGTTGTTTACAAATTGTTTTTGAATTGCAGCTAATAGACTAAACATGTGATCAATAGTAGAATAACCTTTTTTGAATCCTGCTTGATGTTCTCCTGTTATATTGTTCTGAGATATCCATTCATGTAGTCTATTATTAATAACAGAACTATAGAGTTTACTACATACATTGCACAACGAAATACCTCTATAATTGTTTGCATCGTTTATCTCCCCCTTCTTAAACAGAGGTAAAATTATATAGATTCTTTCCAATCTTCTGGATAAATCCCGGTGTCAAAAAGATAATTAAACAATTTAACTAAAAATCTTAGAACAGTAGCACCAGAATGCTTAAAAAACTCCCCAATGAGGCCATCAGGTCCAGCAGTTTTACCATTCTTTAATTTCTTAATTGCTGTTAATATTTCCCCTCTGGATATTGGTCTGTCATAAGTAGTTTCTTCATTATTTATTACATTGTCAGTCTCAGTGAACTCATCATCGTCCTTATCCAAAAGATTTTTAAAATGTAAGAACCACTCTTGCATCGGAATATTATTTGGAGGTTGTAGTTTCTTTGTGGAAATCTTGTGAATAGTTTTCCAGAATAATTGCTGATTATTACCCGAAGACAGAAGATCGTTTAATAGGAGATCATTATGTTCTTTCTGTTTCCTTTCATTTAAATGTTTATATTCCCTTCTCGCTATACAGAACAATATTCTATCCTCTTTATCCATTGTTTTCAGAAAAATTCTAAATAATCTTCGTAGTTTACGTTTTTCTACCCTACATTCTCGATCAAACCAATTCTGTATAAATTTCTTATTTATAGGCACAACTTTCCTCATTGTTTCAGCTTGGTCTTTGATAGTTATATTAAACAAGTTCAGAGCTTCATTAACATTCACAGAAATAAGATTTTCAGCGGCGTTTAACTTTTCCAGAACATTTGATGAATTCATGCATAAAGAAAACTGTTGACTATAATCTTGATTCCAGCAATATTTAACAATAAACTGGTTAACATTTACATTAGGGGCAAAACTGGTATGTGACTGTTCATTTGGCATTTCAATGCACAATACCAGGGGTAAATGATCAGAATCAAATCTTTCCATCACATTTAGAGTCATCTTTTTACACATTAGTTCAAAAAAATCTGTAGACACTAGAAAATAATCATTCACACTACTCCCCACATCCGAAATGTATGTGAAACGACCTTCGAGATCGCCATTACATACTCCATTTATAATTGTCAATCTTAGCACAGTGCACATACTAAGAAGCTTTTTCCCATATACATTTAATATCTTATCTTGAGAACATCTATTGTATTTGCTGTCTGCAGTCTTGAAATTAGCATAAAGATCACGATCATCTACATTACCTGGAGAAATATTCGCAGTTCGTGCATTCATGTCACCACATAAAAGTATCTCAGCATCATCGAAGGATAACAACTTGTTTACAATACATTCTTCCAACATTTCAATGCCATTGTCAAAGCCATGCATTGTGTAGAACGGTGCATTTTCTGGAGGGTCATATGTACACACAAGTAAGACAGGCTTATCAGAGCAACATAATTCTTTATCAAATCTAAATAACATTGTATACAGACTGTCACAATCCACCTGGTGCACATACGGGACAAGACTTTTACGAACCATACAAACTAATCCTCCCGAGGCCCGTCCCTGTCTTGTAAATTTTACAGCTGCTTTTACAAATAATTCATAGTCTTGAAAAAGGTTTGACTGAAACGCTTCAGGAAACGTTTCCACCAAACAAAGTCAAAGGAAGAAATAAACTGGATAAAATCTCTGTCATCCAGTTTTTGAAATAATCCACATATATTCCAATGAAGAACTGATACACTATTTACAAATGTGTTCATTGTCATACAATCCCCACCATGTTCTGTTTCAATCGTAGTCGTAGAATCAATTTTAGTCTTAGGGTCAGTCGCAGTCATTAAATTAGGTTTGGTCGTTGAAACAGACGATGACGCAGAGTCTCTATTGCTGTTTGACACATTGGTAATCAGACAGTCAGCCACACTGGAATTTTCATTCGGCATCACATAACTACTATCACTTTTCTTATTTACATGATCATCACCATTGATAATCCCATTCCAAAATACACAGGCATCGCCACCACTTTTTTCATTTTCACTGCCACATTCAACCATGTTGTTTCTTTCGTCAACATGCATACTCTCACCACCACACTCATCCCTCACGATCACACATTTCTTCTCTAAAACTTTCTTTCTCTTTAAATCACTTCGCATGGCTTCGGGCGTATCAAATTTCACGTCGGATAACGTTACATCACTATGTGTGATCGAAGAAGCATCACTCAAATCATTACGTTCAAAAACTGAATCCACATTTAACACACTGGCTGACTGAATGTCGGTGTGTGCTAACACGTTTTCGTCCACACCGATGGCAGCGACAACCTGCACGGGATTTACATCGCCTGTCTCCTTTACGACAGCATCGTTCACTGCTCCAGTTAAAGTGACCCCACGTGAATTTGAAACAGGCACTCTGTGCGGTGATGTCTTACATTTAACCTCCCTCTTGTTCTGATAACAGGACAATTTCCACTCATCGGGCCGGCCTGAATCCTATTTCATTTCTATCAGTTTGTCACTGCCATCCAAACCGAACCTTTTGCTGTTGATCACCAGGTGATCATAAACCATGGACACTTTCATGCCCTGTGATCTGGCGGACTTCAGATGAGGGACAAGCTTTCTTCTGATCTCCCTAACTCGGAAAGAAAAGTCTTCACCAACAAATAACTCAGTTCCTTTTAATTTTTGTTTCGCACGCAAAATCTTATCTTTATCTTTAAAAAATGTGCATCTTGCTACTATTGGCGAGTTCGACTTTGAGTTCAGGCGATGTACACGGTCGAAAAGAATGTCATCCGAAAGTTCCAGTTTATCTGTAATCATATCCTGTACCAACGCTTCACATTGTTGCCAGGACTCATTGTCTGTACGAGGAATACCGTGGATGATGATGTTATTTCTCTTCGACCTCCCTTCCAGGTCGTCTACCTTCCTGTCCAAAGATTCCAGCTTGGCAGTGAGTCTAGTGTTTTCTTCCTTTAACCTGTCATTATCCTGCCTTAAGGCAGACATTTCTTGCTTTACACCAGTCATTTCATCTTGGAGATTTGCACACATGTTTTTCACGTCTTTTAAGTCCTCACTCAGTCCATCAAATTTGCAGGTTAAATTGTTCAAAATGGCCATAACATCCTTCAGTGTGGGATCGGCCGGAGACGCTGAGGCAGCAGGACCAGAACCCGGTCCATGGCCACTTTCTCTGCGTGTGCTCCCGGCACTTTCTAGACGGGTTTGCCGCTTACCGTCAGGCTTAACAGAGGAAGGCCCTGGATTCAGTTCCACGTCTCCACAATGTTGGAGCAAATGTCCGTAGCACAATAGAGACAGTAACAATCCTAAAGTGACACCGTCCATTCGCGACCTCAACACCAACACCGACATTCTCATGGCGGCTTTATATTTCATCCGCTTCAACATAAAACTCGCGAATATATGAGCAAATATGCCGCACACATACCTGAATGACAGCGATGCAGACGGCATACTCCCTCACAACAGTCACTGCCAACTGTCAAGACACAACACTGCATACAACTAGGAGAAAGCAAGATAAATGCACGGAGGTCAGAAAAAAACGTGTCACTCAACTTCATGTACCTCAGGAGCCCCCCGAGAGAGAGAGAGAGAGAGAGAGAGAGAGAGAGAGAGAGAGAGAGAGAGAGGAGAGAGAGAGAGAGTGCTCGAGCACAAGACACATTTTACGGGCGCCGCCAACTGTCAATATAATGATACGGTCTGTTTAGTCTATATGCATCAACATAATGCGAAAGGTGATCTCTCACTTCGTTCCAGTCAGACAGCTGTTTTCAGCTTTTTGAAATGACTGGCCCTCGCATCTTATTTTGCTCACAATTGCAGGGGTGAGGTCGTGAATACGTGCGTTCATGCGTGTGTTCAGGTCGTGAATACGCATCCTTTGTGTAGGGCTTCTCTCTCTGTCTCTCTGTTTTTGTCTCTGTTTCTGTCTGTCTGTCTGTCTGTCTGTCTGTCTGTCTGTCTGTCTGTCTCTCTCTCTCTCTCTCTCTCTCTCTCTCTCTCTCTCTCTCTCTCTCTCTCTCTTCCCCCCTTTTTGTACTCCCAGTTATTATAGAACAGGGAGTACTTTAGAATGGGAACGAAGAAATGCTCTTGTGTGTGTGTGTGTGTGTGTGTGTGTGTGTGTGTGTGTGTGTGTGTGTGTGTGTGTTGTCTGTCCGTCCGCGGTCAAAATGTGTTCCACTCGCTCCAGACAAAACTACTGGGTCGATCTTTCTGAAAATTTGTAGGTATGTTCATTATGGGCCACGGATGATGCCCGATGTTTTAGTTTACCGTTATAGCCGTACTAACGGCTATAACGGCCCATAACGGTTTTTCTTTTTTATGGATCAGAAAGCACTTGGCCGATCTTTTTGAAAAGTTGTAGGTATGTTCAATATGGGTCGCGTATGATGCCCGATGTTTTAGTTTACCGTAATAGACGTTACTAACGGCTATAACGGCCCATAACGGTTTTTCTTCTTTATGGAATATCTCAGAAAGTACTTGGCCAATCTTTCTGAAAATTTGTAGGTATGTTCATTATGGGTCACAGATGATGCCCGATGTTTACCAGAATAGCCATTACTAACGGCTATAACGGGCCCAAATGGCTTTTTCCTCTTTATGGAATATCTCACGCGTATTCAAGATGAACTGGGAGTAGGTTCATATGCTTTGCATCTTGTTTTTCTTTTCCACTGTCGTTTTACCCATGGTCTTTCAGTAACTTTACTCATGTGCCAACCTTTCCAGTTCCATCATACAGAGCCCAGTCACTCGCCACGACACAGCCCCTAATCCACATGGGCATATCAGATTGCCATTAGAAAACCTTGTTTTCTTTTAAAAGACACTGCGCTGCCGCCACTCAGTCACTTCAGTGGTGTTCGAAGGTTTGTTTTCAGCACAAGACAACCACACCTACCGAGCATCTTACTACCAACATCCATTAAAAAGAAAACCCATTGCAGTGAAATACATAACAATAACACAGTCTGAAATATTGACGGAAAGGGTAGGTATGAGAGGCAGTGTTGCGTACTTTGCTTTGGCCCCTCACCCCCAGAAAAAGAACGACAACTCTTCACTGGGCTCGACTGTGAGTTATCCTTCCTGCCTTTGTCCTGGCGGTTTCCTTTCTCTATGAGTCTGCCTCAATGGCTTCACTCCATCTGTCGCTGGGTCGTCTCCCTTTTGTCTTGTTTTCTTTGCAGGTGGTCGGGCGTCTTAGGGGGTGCTGTTTAATGTTCGCTTCTTTCAGGATGGTTCCTGCCCGGTACGCCAGACAGTATGCTGTCCTCTGACAAGAGTTCTTCTTTGCGGCAAAGCTCCTCCTCCCAGACACCCCCTCCCCCTTCCGCCATCCACCCTTCACACACACACACACACACACACACACACACACACACACACACACACACACACACACACCACATGTGTTCGTATGCATGTGTGTTTGTTGTTTGTGTGTGTGTGTGTGTGTGTGTGTGTGTGTGTGTGTGTGTGTGTGTGTGTGTGTGTGTGTGTGTGTCTGACCTCCACATGCGCACCAGTTTACCTTTCAGAACTGGTCTTTCACATCTATGTCCAGCATCTACACCCACCGTTCCATCAAGATGAAGATCTCACTGGTGCTGATGATGACCTGTCTGCTGGCCAGTCACGTGGTCATGGGCGAGCTGCTGAATGTCCTGCACCTTCTGCATTCTTCCCACAGCTTCCAGAACCTCACTCCTGATGAACAGGTAGGTGTGTCACCTCTTGGGCAGCAATGATAGAAGTCTTGCTACATGGAACTGTTGACCTGTATGGGGGAGAGAGGAAAGGGAGTGTTAGGGGGTGGGGATGAGGCCGGGCCGGAAGTTCTTGGAAGGACTAGATCAAAGGACTCGGGAGAGGAGGGAGACTTCGTCGAATATTATGATCTCAGACGTATTCGCTCCCAAGCATTGTAACGCAATACGGACGTTCGAGGGCAAAAGTTTCGAAAGTGAAGAAGGTAGGGATGGGTACGTGTAGGGGTGGGTGGGGCTGGGGCTGGGGCTGGGGGGGTGGGTGGGGGGGGGGTCTAGGAAGGTTTAGATCAGGGGATTCTGGAGAGGAAGGATATTGTTCGAAAATATTATGATCTGTGAGGTTTTCGCCCGCAAGCATTGTTTGAATCTCCAAACGGTTGTGGGCAAGCGTGTTGACTTTTCGAGAGGTTCTTACAACACAAAAGATTCATACCTCTGGGTACAATTCATTGATGAGAAGATGGAAAGGCTCTCTGTCTGTCTGTCTCTGTCTGTCTGTCAGTCTGTCTGTCTGTCTGTCTGTCTGTCTGTCCGTCTCCTCTCTCTCTCTCTCTCTCTCTCTCTCTCTCTCTCTCTCTCTGTAGAGAAGAGGAGGGAGGTGATGGTGAAAAAGTAAAGGATTAGGGAGGAATTGGGTGTGGATAGTATCCCAGAGAGAGAGAGAGAGAGAGAGAGAGAGAGAGAGAGAGAGAGAGAGAGAGAGAGAGAGAGAGAGAGAAGCAGATAGACAGAGAGGCAGAC
>CM065718.1:20907901-20910401 GCA_033310375.1 Conus canariensis
ACAGCAAGAACGAGCGCAATATCACGTGAACGAAATTAGATTACGAGAAGCACGAGCTTTCTGGTACTTTACGTGTGTTTTTGTTTGTGTGCTTGTTTGTTTGTTTGTTTCTGTTTTCAGCGTATCGCTGTTATTGTGTTAGTTAGTTTCTCTTCATTCATATTCTTTTCCTTCTTTTTTTTTTATTGTCTGCCTCGTTGTTGTTATTGTTGTTGTTGTTGTTATTGTTGTTGTTGTTGTTGTTTTATGATGCAACAGTAATACTCATCTGCTTTGTTTCCTTTTTATTAAAGCAACAGAAATAAACTATCAATTTTGGTTATTTTTTATTTTTGATTAAGTAACTGGAATGCCCTTCTCAGCTTCTAGAAATGGAATTAAGAAGAAAAAAAATACACTCAGCAGAAATGCATGACCGAACAGAAAGCGGGGAGCACGCTACAACAGGATTATCTCACACAGTATCTGAAAGCTGAACAATTAAGTAGTGGGGGAAAACAAGTGCAGGCTAACAATTCTTCAGTCATTATAGTAATGACTTGGCAAAGATTTGAAATTTTAGAAGAGAAAAACCACACACACACACACACACACACACACACACACACACACACACACACACACACACACACACACACGTATCTGAAAGCTTGAGACTCAGAGAGACGATCTATCTGAAGGCCGAACAACTCTTAGATCTATCTTTTGAGTAAGTTTTTTTTTACTAAAAAAATGTCAGTTTACATTTGATGTCTTGAATTCTCAGACACTTTTGTCATTAATCCTTCTATGGATGATAATAATACGAACAAAACTCTGGTATGATCAGACCAAAAATATCCCGCTTCATATAAGCTTCAGCCTCACAATCTATAGAAAATACCTGCCTTTTAATTCGACGTGGATTGTTTTAAATCATTGACTGCGTCATTACTGTGGAAACTTGGTTTAAAATTGTCTCTTCGCCAAGCAGGGTTGACACATAATTATAATGCTGGAGATGGCAGATCAAGCGTTTGATTCAGCCCTAAAGATTTACCCCCAGATTTAATGGATTCTCTCCCGAATCTCATTCTACCTTTCCGTTCAGTTTTGCTAGTGTCCGTTTTTGTGCTTTTTGTGTGTTATCTTGTTCCCAGAGAAACAAACAAACAAGAGACACGGGCGGAAGCATAACTTGTGGACAGAGGCAACACCATTATCCGTCTCCATTTCCATCAGGGAGAAATTAAATGGCGAGGTGTGGGCAGGACGAGGTGAAGGGAAGAGTAGGCAGGGGTGGAGCTGTGTTTGGGGGACGACATGGAAATACCAGCATGAAGAGAGTTTGAGGAAATCAGTGTGAAAAACTCATCTAGATGTTAATCTAAGGCACGCACTGATTTGCAAAATCTATTCGCATATTTCTCCATCTATCGCTATAAGAATGACATATATTGCAGCTTTATGTCTCCACTTTCCCACAGCTATCCTGAATTCCTCTCTCTGCTCAGAGAATGCAGATTGCAAATGCGGTTTATTGTAACCAGAGAGAGATGATAACAACAAACGTTCCACCATCAACAGAGCTGAAGATGGCTTTGAAGGACAGCGATTAACGTAGTAAATCTTGTTCCACGAAGGACACGCACACACACACACACACACACACACACACACACACACACACACACACACACACATCACACACACACGCACGCACGCACCACACACACACACACACACACACACACACACACACACACACACATGCGCGCGCACGCACGCACGCTCGCACGCACGCGCACAAACGAGCGCGCGTGCACATCCAAGACATACAATGAGCGAAAACGGAAAACGGATAGGTTTACACACACGCGTTTAGGTATACACAGAAAGGAGCTGTCAAAACACTAACCGTAACAAAAACAAAACAAAGCAACAAGAACAACAACAACAAAACCGCCTATTCACACGGTACAGAACGTCTGAAACAATCAAAATGATTTTTTAAGGAGAGGGAGGGAGGGAGGGGGGGGGGGGGGGCAGTGAACAAATCATATTGCAGTAATGTATGCTTGGGATGTGAAGCTGCCTTGAATATACCACGCACATGCTCTATGTTTAAGCTGACTTAATCCCAGATGTATGCAGTTCATGGTCTTCCCCCATTTGGTTTGTATTTTCTGTCAGTACGAGATGAGAAATGGCCATGGTAGAATTGACCAAGTATTTGCATTCAGCGCTGTCACAGTTTGTTCCCATTTGAACAGTGACCTTTCCCTGTGGCGGGAAACGAAGCGCTGCTAGTTCAAGGAGTTGCTTCCCCTGGAACACGCTAAAGGTGTAAGGGCACAACACAAGGGGCCCAATAGTATCACTCCTATATGTGTGTATGTGACTGCGCGCGCGCGCGTGTGTGTGTGTGTGTTTATGCGTGTGTGTGTATGTGTGTGTACGTGTCCGTGTGAGTGTGCGTGCATGTGTGTGTGTGTGTGTGTGTGCGTGTGCGAGCGCGCAT
>CM065718.1:20917901-20930401 GCA_033310375.1 Conus canariensis
CTTGTTTTTGTTTGTGTGTTTGTTTGTTTGCTTGTTTGTTTGCTTGTTTCCGTTTTGAAGGTATTGTTGTTACCGAGTGTGTTAGCTTCATTTCATTTCTTTTGTTTATTTTTGTCTGCTTCGCTTATCTTATTTTTCATTTTTTATGAAGAATAACCAATACTAATCTTCTGCTTTATTTTGCATCGCTTTTCATTAGCGAAAGGAATACCTTTCTCAATTTGTGCTTAGTTTCGTTTTCGATGAAACAGTTAGAATGCCCTTTTCAGCTTCTAGAAATAGAATAAAAAGTACACTGGGAAGAAACATAACCGAACTCAAAACGGGAAAGCATTATTACAGGAACATCTCAGAGAGTATTTCAAAGCTTCAGAGTCAGACAAAAAGGGCTTTTGAGAGAGCAAAGAACTCTGCCATAAATGAACAATGCTAGATCCGCCTTTTACTTAAGACGATGTTGAATAAGACAATTCAACTTCTGTGTATTCAATTCTCAGAAACGTTGCTTATTAATCTTTCTAAGGTCGGTAAGACGAGTAAAACTACTGTGATAAACCCAGACTGATCGGTTTCTCTCAAGCTTCAGCCTCATAGTCTGTAACAAATGATTGCATTTTTAAGAGAAGGGGACAGAGCTAACAAAATTACCCGAGGAGGTGAGGGCGAGATGAAGTGAACGAAGGCGTAGGCAGGGCTGGGGCTGGGTTTGGGGGCAATAGAAGAACTCCAGGATGAAGATAGTTTTGAATTAATGGAAATCATGTGACAAACTGTACCTAGACATAAACTCAAGGCATGCCTTGGCTTTGCTGATCTTTTTGCCTAACCATCCATCTATCTCTGTGTGGATTTACTGAATCGTAGCCTTAGGACTCCGCTTTTCCACTGCTTTCCTGATGTGTCGTTCGATCTGCTCAAAGAAAGCAGATTTCTTGAAACCAAGCGATGAAAACAACAGAAACGACAACAAGCATTCAGTGATAAAAAAAAACAACACAAAACACAAAACAAAACAATACAAAAAATTACTGTTCTAAAGGACAACGATTAACACAATAAATCTTATTCCTCGAAGGGGGCACACACACATACACACACACACACACACACACACGCGCGCGCGCGCGCGCGCGCACACACACACACACATTCACACACACAATCCCATCTCACTCCTTGGTTTTCCCATCTTGCTTCCCATCTCCGCCCCACCTCTGCCTACTCTTACGTTCACCTGTTCTTACCCTCTCCTCGTCACCTCCTTCCTCATGGAAATGGAAACGGATGGGGGTTTTTGGTTGTTGATGTTCTTACACGCGTCTGTTGTTTGTTTGTGTGTTTGCATCTCTGGGAATGAGATCGCGCAAAAAAGTACATAACCCAATGAAAAAAAAAAATTGATGAAACAGAGAAATGTGACCCTAGATCAAATCTATTCACTTTTGGCATGGATCGTGAAGAAGAATCGAGCACAATTCAGAACTGGAGGCTGTTGTCGGTTTTGCCGTTGTTGCTTGTGATGTCAATGTGTTAGTGCGGATTAAAGGTCAGCAGGAAAATAGAATGGATAGTTTTTAGTCCGTTTTCAAGAGATAGCTTTGAGAGACAATGGTTTGGGTCCGATAGTCCGACACTTCACGATTCCGACGTTTCGATAGTTCGACAAATCACGATTCCGACGTTTCGACAATCCGACAATTTTGTTGGACCAACGAAACTTGTTTTGTAATATTTTATTTTGTGCCAGTAGTTCGACACATCACGATTTTATCGAAACGAGTTGGAATTGTCGGAATCGTGGGATGTCGGACTATCGCTACTTGTTCTTACAGTGTCGGATTATCGAAACATCTGAACGTGGGGTGTCGGACTACCGATGTGTCGGACTACCGAAATGTCGGACTACCGGGCCCAGCCCACAAGTGACTGCAAGAGCATAGAAAGACAAGAAGTAGAAGACGAAGAAGAAGAAGAAGAAGAAGAAGAAGAAGAAGAAGAAGAAGAAGAAGAAGAAGAAGAAAACAGAGAAGAGAGAGAGAGAGAGAGAGAGAGAGAGAGAGAGAGAGAGAGAGAGAGAGAGAGAGAGAGAGAGAGAGAGAGAAACAAAGAAAGAAAGAAAGGCAGAAACATAGTAAAAGAAGAAAATGTGGAAAAGGAAAACAAAACATAAAAAAAACGGAGAAAGGGAAATAGAAAAAAAAATGTGAGGATGAAGGTAGAAAGTAGATAAAGAAAAAAGCAGTCTAGCTGGCTGCACCAGAAATACACAACACAAATGAAGGAGAATGAAAGACAGTACACAAATACATGGATATAGAACAGACAGAGAGAGAGAGAGAGAGAGAGAGAGAGAGAGAGAGAGAGAGAGAGAGAAAGAGAGAGAGAGAGAGAGAGAGAGAGAGGAGAGAGAGAGAGGGGAGAGAGAGAGAGAGAGAAAACGACAGACAGACGGACAGAAGAAGGCACTGAATGATGGCTATAAGAAGTGGTGCCTGTCAGACGACGGACAGGAAGGGAGGGGAAGGATGGAGGCTGTAGGTAAAAAAAAAAAAAAAGAAAATGATGTAGGGGTGAGGGTGGAGGACACTCAAAGGATGGAAACAGACCCACGGTGTAAGATTGCAACGAAGCTTAGACACATAGACACATCATCAGTGTGTCCACACATTCGAGGCAAGTTTCCGCTCTCCCCCCTCCCCCTCGCCCGCTCCCACCTCCATCTCCCACCTTCTCCATTCTACCCCTTCTCTATCCCTTTCTCTCCAAAAAATGAATAAAACAATACACAAATCTAAGGAAAAAGACGAGAGAGAGAGAGAGAGAGAGAGAGAGAGAGAGAGAGAGAGAGAGAGAGAGAGAGAGAGCGAGCACAACACAACATTTCTGCTTTACCTCTGAAGCGGATTTTCTGCTAGTCGTTGTCCTTCATGCTCGACATTTGTTTGTTTGTTTGTTTTTCACATAGGCTCGCTTACATACTAAAAGCATTTAAAGAAAGTCCTTTGGTTCCTGAAATCATGAGCTGTGCCATATAATTTGTGGACGTGCTGTACATGTATGTGTTTGTGCGCGCGCGCGCGCGAGCGCGTGCGTGCGTGCGTGCCTATCTGTCTACCTATGTATGTATGTATGCACTCATATATATATATATATATATATATATATATATATATATATATAAATTAATAAATTCCAAGGATAAGTACCGCACCATTCCAGCAACTTACAGAGCAGCTAGGTGTTGCAATGACTGCAAGAAATATTCAATTATAAACAAAGCTTGCTCTTATGTCTTAGATTGAAGAAATAGGGGGAGATAAGCATTCATATCTGCAGTGGTAGATAATTCTGCCTAACTAACAGTATGTGCTTGAGTGGGTGAATGGGGAAAAATAAAATAGATGCTTCTCAAAATGAGCTGGAATGGTGCGGTACTTATCCTTGGAATTTATTAGTTTATTGTAATTTAGTCCCTTGCGGATTCATTCCAAGAACTGGCCCTCAGTACTTGTGTCTTAAGAGGTTATCTTTTTATATTTTCTACTTTTCACAAGAAAATGTAGCTTGTTTTGTTCGTTCATGATTTTCTTTTGCTTCTTAGGTGGAACCTTTGGTTTGTTTTTTGAAAACTCAACAAACATACTACGGTATTGCACACCAGCCTTTTCTGGGATAGCATTCTTCTTAAAATCGAAAAGGCAGAGGAGTCAAATTACCACTTTTCGCGGTCTCTGAGGAGAAACAATCAGGTTTCGAAATATCGGTATCTGACCAGGAGTTATATGTTAGTGAGTTTCCTTTCTATTGGAGATTGTTTTCCCCTGGGAGACTATAAGCTTGCTGAAGGCTCATTTTGAGAAGCATCTATTTTATTTTTCCCCATTCACCCACTCAAGCACATACTGTTAGTTAGGCAGAATTATCTACCACTGCAGATATGAATGCTTATCTCCCCCTATTTCTTCAATCTAATACATAAGAGCAAGCTTTGTTTATAATTGTATATATATATATATGTGTGTGTGTATGATCATCCATGCATGTATGTATGCATCTATCTGTGTTCATATGTATGCCTATGAAACTGTAATAACACAATCACAGAACTGGGTCCAAACATCCTTTCTCTGCTATCCACCCCCAACCTCCTGAATTACCAGTTTAACAGGCGGCCAGCAGCCTTTGCTTTGGAAATGGCACGGGAAGCAAACGTCAAGATATTCCTCTGCTGTCCTTGCTCTCTGGGAACAGTGCATTGAAGGAAGTCACTCGCTCAAGGGAGATGATTTCCTTCTCACACCCATTTTCCCAGCCATTGAAGCATGTCTTTTAGAGTTGGTGATGTAAAACGGAACGGATTGAGGTGCTTGCTGCACTACTTATCTGGAAGTATAAAGGCATTTATTTGGTCCCCATGTTCTTTTCATTTGTATTTCAGCATGTTCTGCATCAGCGTGTAAGCCCGAGATAAACTTTAGAGACGGTTTTTGGTTGAGGATTTTTGAAAGACGCACGTACACACACACACACACACACACACACACACACACACTGCCCTGTTCTCTCTCCCCCCCCCCCCCCCCCCCTTTCTCCTCACCCCTTTTCCATCTTTTATCTCGCCCTATTTCCACCTTCCCAGTTCTCCCTCGTGCGTTTCGAACGAATATGATGACTTTCTAAACACATTCGTGACGTACCGTTTATAATGGCAAAACCTTTTAAAAAAATATATCTATATGAGAAGTAGACAACGTGCGTGCGTGCGTGCGTGCGTGCATGCGTGCGTGCGTGTGTGTGTGTGTGTGTGTATGTGTGTGTGTGTTTTCTCTCTCTCTCTGTCTGTCTCTCTCTCTCTCTCACACACACACGCACACGCACGCACGCACACACAGGCTGGCGTGCGCGCGCTAGCACTTTTCATTGTGTTCAGCTTTTACAATTTATTCGCATTTTCACTTGATGAGATTAAATGTCTGAAACGTTTCTAACGAAATTGTTTACTTCAGTTTTACAGTTACGGCAAAAAAATCAACCAACCGAAAATTGAATCGAAGTTAATCAGAGAAAAGAGGTAAAACGAAAAAAATAACACGTTTTCAAACATCCAGTTAACACGACACACACACAAAAAAAACGAGCGCAATATCGATGAACGCGATTACATTAAGAGAATCATGAGCTTCCTGGTAGTTTTTGTGTGTTTTTGTTTGTCTTTGTTTGTTTGTGTTTGTTTTTGAAGTATCATTGTTATCGAGTAAATAACGCGTTTACAAACAACCAGTCAACACGACACACAGAAGAAACGAAACGAGCACAATATCGAATGAGCGAAATTAGATTAAGAGAATGATGACCTTCCTGAAAGTTTATGTGTGCTTTTGTGTGTTTGTGTTTGTTTGTTTGTTTGTTCTGTGTTCAGGTATATTGTTGTGTTGTTTTATTTCGTTTATTTTGCTTTCTCAATTTTTATCTGGTGTGTGTGTGTGTGTGTGTGTGTGTGTGTGTGTGTGTGTGTGTGTGTGTGTGTGTGTTTCAATGAAGCAACTGGAATACTCATCCTCCGCTTTGTGTTGCTTTCTTTTCAAAAAAGAAAAAGGAGTACCGTTCTCAAGTTTTGGTTGGTTATGCCTTTTATGAAATAATTAGAACACCCTTCTCAGCTTCCTGAAAGGACCAACAACAACAACAAAAATACTCAGAGGAAAGACATGACCGAGCACAAAACGGGAGAAGGTTACAACAGGAATATCCCAAACAACACCTGAAACCGTCAGACTCAGACAGAAAGAAAGACACTTGAGACAGCGAAGTCCCTTGTCAAAGCCGAACGACTCTTGGATCCGCCTTTTCACAAAGTTTGTGTCTCTAAGAAGACAATTTGAATTCTGTGTATTGAATTCTAGGAAGCGTTTCCCGTTATTCTTCCTAAAGAAGATAACACGAACAAACTCCAGTGTGGTCCTACCAGAAATATTCGTCTTCATTCACGCTTCAGTCTCATAGTCTCTAACGAATAACTGCATGTAAATCGATGTGGATTGTTTTACATCACTGGCTGCACCATAAGTGTGGAAGCTTTGTCAAAGTGTTTTCTTGATACACCGAGTTAAAAACGTATTATGATGAAGATGCCAGACGTATTATGATGAAGATGCCAGACGTATTATGATGAAGATGCCAGACGTATTATGATGAAGATGCCAGATCCAGCGTTTGATTCTGTCCCACACGTCCACCCTTAAAATTTAATAATTTCTTTCCCAGGTCTCATTCCACATTTCAATTCAGTTTCGTTTAAATGTTTTGCGCGTTTTTGCGTTACTTGTTCTCAGATAACAGACAACAGATGCGGGCGAAAAAAACGTAAACCCTAAACAGGAGGTTAAAAAAAAAAACATCTCCATTTCCATCCCGACAGAATAGACCAGGTGAGGTTAGGATAATAATAATAATAATAATAATAAAATAATAATAATAATGAATACTTATATAGCGCCTATTCTCGGCTAGAGACCAAGCTCTAAGCGCTTTACAATCAACACTCGTTTTGAGGATGAGGTGAAGGAAAGAGTAGATAGAAGTGGAGTTGGGTTGGGGAGGGTGGGAAAGCCAGGATTGAGAGAGTTTGAAGCATTAACCGTGAGAAAATCATCCAAGATTAATCCAAGGGATGCTCGGACTTGCCTGGTCTATTTGCCTATCCGTTCATCTCTTTCTGTATCGCCTGGTCTATTTGCCTATCCCTTCATCTCTTTCTGTATTGCCTGGTCTATTTGCCTATCCCTTCATCTCTTTCTGTATTGCCTGGTCTATTTGCCTATCCCTTCATCTCTTTCTGTATTGCCTGGTCTATTTGCCTATCCCTTCATCTCTTTCTGTATTGCCTGGTCTATTTGTCTATCCGTTCATCTCTTTCTGTCTGGATTTACTGAACCGTGTCTTTAGGACTCCACCCCCCTGCTGTTATCCTGAATGTTCGTTACCTGCTCAAGAAAGCAGATTGTAGGTGCAATTTGTTGAAACACAGATATGAAAAATAACAACAGAGATGACAAGTATTTTACCACCAACAAAACTCTAATTATAGTTATAAAGGAGAATGATCAATCTTGTTCCTTGAATGGGAACAACACACACACACACACACACACACACACACACACACACGCACGCACGCACGCACGCACGCACACACGCACGCACACACACACGCACGCACACACACCACCACCACCACCACCATCACCACCACCTCTCTCCGTCTCTCTCTCTCTCACTCTCTCTCTCTCTCTCTCTCTCTCTCTCTCACACACACACACACACACACACACACACACACACACACACACACACACACACACACGCACACACACACATTCCAATCTCACCTTCACCTCCACCCCACTTCTGCCTACACTTGCGTTCACCTTCTCATACCCTTACCTTCTGATTTTAAATCAGTTGTTTACGTTTTAAGTTCGGTGTTTCATTCTTTCAGTTCGGTCCATGGTTGCAACTGAAGAAGCTTTGAATAAAGCGAAATATATTTTGCACTGACTCCGGGTGTTTGTAGTTGTTTTTTTTTTAACCATTCTTACCTTCACCTTGTCAGCCCCTTCCTGTTGGACATGGAAACATGGTTTTGTGGCTTATATCAAGGTGTTTGTGTTCTTGCTTGCGTCTAATGTTTGTTCGTGTGTTCGCTTATCTGAGAACAAGATAACAAATAATAATAATAATGAATACTTATATAGCGCCTATTCTCGGCTAGAGACTAAGCTCTAAGCGCTTTACAATCAACACTCGTTTACACAACGGGCTGCCTGCCTGGGTAGTGCCGACTGAAGAGCTGCCAGCTGGCGCTTCATTCAGTTGTTTCCCGTGTCATCCAGTCAGTATCGTTCAATATCGATCACTCATTTTCCTTACTTCCTTCGTTCTTTCCATTTCTCACGCAGGGTGCATGCTATGTGTAACGTGTCATCCATACCAACGGCCAAACTGGCCTACTCTTCCGAAAGTTGGTGATGGGATTTTACGTGTGTGCAAGATGTTATGCGTGCGTTCACACACGGAACCTCGGTTTATAGTCTGTTTATAGATAAGGCAAAAAAGAACGTCGCCGACTTCAAAGAAACTAGATACACACCTGGAATGTGACCCCAGAACGAAGCTATTCAGCTGTGGGATAGATCGATGGAGCAGGATCGAACGCCGAGTTTGAATTTGAAAAAAAAAAATGTTACATACATGTCTGAACCTGTTTGGCAAGGAGAAAACGAAAACAAAGTTTCTACAAATACGACATAAGCAATGACGTTAAACAGTCTACGTCATTTTAAAAATGTGGTCATTTGTTACCGACTATGCGACTGAAGCTTGCACGAAACTGAATATTCTTGGTCTGGCAACTCTGGCGTTTTGCTTGCGTCATCTTCTTTCGAAAGATAAAGAGTCTGAGTGTTTCTGACAATTGAATACACAGAGTTTAGAAAAAAAATTTTTTTGAAACATGAACTTAGTTGAAAAGACGCGATCTAAATTTGTTCAGCCTTGGGTCTTGCAAGTGCCCTTCTGTCTGAGTCGAAAGTTTTCAAATACTGTATGAGATGTTTCCCGCAGTTACGTTTTCCTCTTTTGTGCTCGGTCATGTGTCTCTTCTGAGTATACTTGGAAGCTGAGAAAGGTATTACAGTTTCTTGGTCGTCGCTGTTTCACTGTGTGTGTGTGTGTGTGTGTGTGTGTGTGTGTGTGTGTGTGCTCTTCTCTCTCTCTCTCTCTCTCTCTCTCTCTCTCTCTCTCTCTCTCTCTGTGTCTGTCTCTCTCTCTCTCTATCTCTGTGTCTCTGTCTGTCTGTCTGTCTCTCTCTCTCTCTGTCTCTGTCTGTCTGTCTGTCTCTCTCTCTCTCTCTCTCTCTCTCTCTCTCTCTCTCTCTCTCTCTCTCTCTGAGAGGGGTGTTCCAGCTGGTTCATCAAAAAGCAAAGCAAACAACAACAAAAACAACAACAACAACACAACAAATCAGAAGGGTATCCACTTTGATTCATCTAAACAAGAGAAAGCAGAAAATTGTAAGTATTCCTATTGCTTCATTAAAAACAAAACACTGCAGACAAATTAAGGTTATAAAAAAAAAACGAAACAAAACAAACAAACCCAATAACAACAATACACCCGAAACAGAAAGAAGTATACAAAGAAACACACACACACACACACACACACACACACACACACACACACACACACACACATCAGCACCAAGAAGCTCATGATTCCCCTAATCTTATCTAGTTCATCCGATATTGTGCTCGTTTCGTTTGTTTCTTTGTCTTCGTTTCTGGTTGTTTGTAATCGATTTGTCTGGGTTTTTTTTTTAATCATTTTGCCTCATCAACCCAATTTCAACTTTGGTTTTCTTGATTTTTGTTTTGTGAAAAATAATGGTAAACAACTTCATTAGAAAATTCTTCCACTTTTGTTCCAGTCAGGGTATGAATGTGAGTTCATCATGAAAGCTACAGTGAACTCTGTGTGTGTGTGTGTGTGTGTGTGTGTGTGTGTGTGTGTTTGTGTGTGTGTGTGTGTGTGTGTGTGTGTGTGTGTGTGTGTGTGGTGTGCGTATGTGTTCCTTCTCTGTATTTCTCTCTGAATATAATTATTTTGAAATAATTATGTATATTTTTTTACAGAGAGAGAGAGAGAGAGAGAGAGAGAGAGAGAGAGAGAGAGAGAGAGAGAAAGGGGGGGGGGGAGAATGCAGGCGAAATAATAAAAAAAAAAGTGCGAAAACGGAATTACTGCGTCGCCAAACGAAAGAACAAACCAATTACAAAACAAACACAATGCGTTTCGACCTATTTGGTGTTCTTCAGGCAAGATACAATTCAGGATAGCGACGTGACTGATCTGGTTCAATGATGGCGGATGTTGGCCAGGTGTTCAGAAATGCGCGTCTAAATTGAGCGGAATGTGTCACCGACAAAAGTATGTAAGAGTAGCACACTGGTGATGTGAGATTAACGATTCCAGATCAGTGGGGCTGAGATGGGGGGTAAAGACAAGAAGGGCAGGGGGGAGGCAGGATGAATGTGCTGCGGCTCCATGTTGGATTTAAACACACCGGCAGATACCATTTCCCTCCTCACCCTCCACGAAGTTCTTTCCATATTTCCATCGTTTGCCCATTCACGCCAACCCACCTTCCGTCTACTTACGCTATATACCCCAGCCTCAAGCAAGTGTTGATAACTTTTTGTACCTCCGTTCAAGGGTTCAGAAAGAACCAGACAAAAGTAATCGGTAAACTCAAAGTTTTCCAAGTCGGGCTGCTCCTGCTCTTGGATCTGGATGTGGCTGTTTTCCTCTCCTGTTTTCCTCTCCTGTGTCTCCTCTTTCATTTTAAGGCATGGCTATCTTTTAACGTGTAAAAGACGTTGTGATAAGACAGAAACAGAAAGAAATGAGATATAAATACATCTAAGTACGGACTGCGCGCGCGCGAGCCACACACACACACACACACACACACACACAACACACACACACACACACACACACACACACACACACACACACACACACACACACACACACACACACACACGCAAATACGGTTCCTTCGAAACACTACTGAAAAAAGATCAAAAAGCGTTGTTCTTCTCTTTCTGCGTTCAGATGGGGCTTCGTCTTCGTCGTCTTCTACTTCTTCTACTTCTTCTTCCTCTTCTTCTTCTTCTTCTTCCTCCTCCTCCTCCTCCTCTTCTTCTTCTTCTTCTTTTCTTCTTCTTCTTCTTCTTCTTCTTCTTCTTCTTCTTCTTCTTCTTCTTCTTCTTCTTTTTCGTCTTCTTCTCTTTCAGCGTTCAAATGTGCTTTCTCCTTCTTGTTTTTTTTTCTTCTCCCTTGCCTCCCTAAGGAGTTATTAGAGCACCGCGTCGCACTGAAGAAAATGTCCGCCATGTTCCACCAGTTTTGCTCTTCGTGTGTCACGGCCTGGGTATCTCTGCCGAAGAATTCCCTGTTAATGCTATAATGTTATCTGTCCAACAGTATTTTTTCCCCCTCTGTTTTCCCTTCCCTGTTCTTTCCTCAACAGTTCCTTGGGGTATTTTATAACGAGCAATGGGATCAACGCGACTGGCCATGCTCTGATCTGCAGCCCTGCGCTCTGGTGAAGCCCGCTGTCTTCTACATGCCGGCACGACTGACCCTTCGTCCTGAGCTGCGCTCCCTATGGCCTAGTGTGACGTCGTAGCAGGTCACTGGCTGCACAGTGCGGAAGTTTGTATGTGCAGTGGTCTGGTTTCTCGTCCATCCAAGTCGGTCTTCTGTGTGGGAGAAGGTGGCCCAGCAGTCTTGTCTGCAGCGCCCAGTTCTCAGTCGTTGAAGGGTAGTTTGTTCGAGTCTCTGTATCAGGTGGAGTGAATCAACACCAATTCTGATGTCGAGACAATTTGACCGGGCTGTACTCTGCGCTTACGTTCATAATGTATCCCGGCGTTAACCAGGCCCAAGAAATACAGACACCTGCAGTGTTGGTCAGGTACTTTGAGCAACTTTCTCAGAGACGCTTCCATTTAGTGGATGAAACTCAACTGTGGGGTCCCGTTGCAAATTCAATTGTGGGTAAGAGCCGGTCGGGGCAGAAAAATCCCACTTGGCTTTGATGGGAATCGAACACACTGACTCCCCAGCCAGAAGTCCGCGACACTAACCACTTCGCCACAGCGGCTGGTGGAAAATATTAGTTTAACACACACACACCCTCCTCCACCCCCCCCCCCCCCCCCCCACACACACACACACACACACAACCTTTGTGTTGATCTTGTTGATTCGTCTTTTCATCAAGGAAATTACAAACACGAAAGTTCCCTCAGTAACTTATGGGGATGATTCTGAGAAACTGGAAGCTGTCCCAGAGTGTGTTCTAAACAGTCTTCGGCTGTACTGTTGGCTGGTTATGGTCTCCCTTGATGGCAGCTGAACAGCAGTCTTATGCATTTATTGGGTTAAGAGGGGGAACGGAATTGGACGCCAGGGGCAGAAACCAAAGCAACGATTTCCCCGTGGGGTACTCACACTGGCAGCAACGTATTCCGTGCCGCGCGGATTTTCCAGAGAAAAGTGCGGCGTCCCCGAAGCCTAATGACCTCTCTTTCCTTCTCTTCTGGTGCTAATTAACACCCCGAGGGCTAGGCTGTCACACACACACACACACACACACACACACACACACACACACACACACACACACACACACACACACACACACACACACGACAACACACACACACACACACACACACACACACACACACACACACACACACACACACACACACACACACACACACACACACACACACACACACAACACACACACACACACAACAACACACACACACACACACACACACACACACACACAACACACACACACACACAACACACAACACACACACACACACACACACACACAACACACACACACATTATCT
>CM065718.1:20940401-20950401 GCA_033310375.1 Conus canariensis
TTGAAGATTAGGAATGAAACAGAAAATAAAAAAAAAAAAACCTGTCCGTGTGAGATTCCATGATTAAAAAATTCTGCAAATCACACGAAAACATAAAAAGCGTGTTGCTTTGTCATAGGCCTTCCTCCGTGAGGAACAGTACAGAATGTCACGCACCAAAGCATGCTTTTTTTTTTTTTCAAATTGCATACCCTACAGAACTGCCCCCAATCCATGCCGACCTGAGAAGCCAGAACCTGGCTAGGTGTTCCGGAAGCAGTGGACGTGAGTGCCGAGAAAAAGTTCCAAAAGACAGCTGAGTTCACGTCAAGGGACGTGACTCCCAGCGAGACAGCGACCGAGAAGAGAGAGAGAGAGAGAGAGAGGAGAGAGGAGAGAGAGAGAGAGAGAGAGAGAGAGAGAGAGAGAGAGAGAGAGAGTTTTCAACATCGATTTTTTTTTCTTTTAATTATCTTTCTTCACGTGAGCTGGCTACTAATGCACCCTGATAGAGCTGACAGCTGATGAGAAAGACTCACCAGAAGCTTCAGAAGACCTGTCCATGTCATACGGTAATGCTAGCGTGATATGTAATCAGGAAGATCTCATTTTTGTTTTTGTTTTTTTCCCTAATGACATTCGTAATTAATCTGGAAGCATAACTCAGTTAGAAAGAAGAAAGGAAAGGGAGAAAAGAGGGAGAGCGAAGTTGGGGGGGGGGGGGGGGGGGTGGCGAGGGGGGGGGGTGTGGAAAGGGGTTTAGGAAGGGGGACAAGTGTGTGACTCAAACTGGGGTAACTGTTGGGGGCAGGGGGGGGGGGTGAGGGGGGAGAGGAGAGAGAGATGGAGAGAGAGAGGAGAGAGAGACAGACAGACAGACAGACAGACAGACAGACAGACAGACAGACAAAAGGGACATTTCTGTATACTTCAGTGACACCTGAAACCTTCTCGTGTTGAAATCTGTTTTGAACAGGAAATCAGATTGAAAACTTTTTTTTTCTCCAGTGTGAACAAAGGTCCAAACGGTGACATCACTGAACGTGCTAACACTGCACGTGCACATGGAATGTTTTACTATTAGCTGATTTTTTTCTCTCCAGACAATGCATCACAGACGATGTACAACACAAAGTTTCATCCGTCAGGGTAGAATTGTATTTGGGAAGCAACAACAGCAAAACCACAAAACCATACAACTGTAGGTGATCACCGTTAGCAAACTCATAGACAGCAGAACAAGCTCAAATGTCCGACAGATGTAAACGACATACACGAACACACTGCGGGAATTATCAGTAATAACGAAAACAATAAATGCGCGTGTAAGCACTTAAGCACTTGAATATGCAAAACCCATATATATATATATATATATATATATATATATATATATATATATATATATATATATATTAAGCAATATGCACTAACACACACACACACACACACACACACACACACACACACACACACACACACACACACACACACACACGTCAACAGCACTTTAGAATTTGTTCAACTCATCTATCCAAGAATAATAACAATAAAAGAAAATTGCTTGGGAAGTTGTGGTGCGTTGAATTTTGTTGAATGGGGAAAAAAATGACAAAGTAAGTGAATAAAATAAAACTGAAGTAGCTAGAGCACATGCAAGGTGTGACTGTTTGCAGCCTACAACTAAGCAACAAACAGTGACATGACTGAAGACTGGGTCCTCTTCCTGCGTTAAGAAATGGAACGTCATGGCAACAGTCCACAATGAGGAGAACTAAAGGACAACATAATATACACGATCAGAATTCCTGATACGAGACACAGCGACAGACATTGACCACAAGTACGTTTAGGGATCGATAAGTCCGCGACACACAGATTGAAAACTGACCACAAGTACGTTTAGGGATCGATACGTCCGCGACACACAGATTGAAAACTGACCACAAGTACGTTTAGGGATCGATACGTCCGCGACACACAGATTGAAAACTGACCACAAGTACGTTTAGGGATCGATAAGTCCGCGACACACAGATTGAAAACAACGAATTATTTACAAGAAAACCACAAGAACTAATTAACCATAGGATCCGTACAGAGGAAAGACATTCCAGAGATATATCTTTAGTAGCTGTTCCTAACTGCTAGAGCCACAGAGGCTACTAGCAGTGCAGTCAATGAACTGATACATATTCACCGTGTCTACGACACGGGATCATAAGAGACGGAATCCAGTCCTTTTTCTTTCCTTTTTAAGCGTCTCTGGACTGGATCAGGTACCCACGGTGGAGAGAGAGAGAATTTCCAAGCACTGATAAGCTGATCCAGGGAGACGTTTGAACTCGCGACTGTCATCTTTGCAGCCGAATGTTCTCCAGTGAATTGCCAGCTCGTCTGTCGTTTCCATGCTTCTTGTCAGCGTTGTGTTACATCCATCAGCTCCTTGCAGAACTCTCCATATTACTGTCTAAATGAAGACATCGTTTCAGCACACCCTGCCGTTCGTCTTAACTTTGTTTGCTTCAAAGCAACGAGCGTCGACCCCCCCCCCCCCCCCCCCTCCCCCAACCCACCCACCCCCCTTTCACACACACAACACACACACACACACACGCACGCACGCACGCACGCACGCACGCACGCACGCACGACGACACGCACGCACGCACGCACGCACACACACACACACATACACTTACCAGCACGCGCGCGTGCACGTGAACATCTAGCGATCCAGCGCATGAGAATTCTGATTGTTTTGTAGGTTAGCCAGATAGACATAGCACAATGCTATGTTTCCAACGTCTCCAGTCAACATAATTATGTACATTTCCTAGTGTTTAAATTAAAGCACGCTGCACTGTCCACATAAAAAACCTGTGTGAAAGTGCAAGAACATCTTCATGAAATCCAAAACCGGGCCTCTGTGTGCGCTGGCATTCATCTTTCTGTGCGCATGTGGCTCATGGACTCTCGCAGCGGATCTGGAAAGAAGAATCCAGGTCATGGAAATGAGATGCTCTCGCAAGATACTATACACCAGACACACTGTCAGTCAACAAGTGAAACAAATAATCAAGCAAGACGCAGAGCCCTTTGATTTTTTGACATCAGCTAGGGGAGAAAAAACAAACAAACAAACTATGTCGGTATGGCCACGCAGCAAGACCCCACGTACGGAACTGTTGGGAAGAAGGGAGTGAAGGGGGGGGGGGGGGGGGGGGGGGGGGGGAACAAAGCAAAACATACAAAAATAATAAAGATAAAATCTTTACACTGACATCATTATAAAGTGGACAGTAGTTTTTTTTCTGTTTTCTTTTTTTTTTTCTTCTTTTTTTTCTTTTTCTTTTTTTTCTTTTTTTTTTTGTTTGCAGAGACACAAGCCTGTGCATACATCCAGAAGAACTGGTAGAACCCGGTGTGAGAGAGAGAGAGAGAGAGAGAGAGAGAGAGAGAGAGAGAGAGAGAAGAGAGAGAGAGAGAGAGAGAGAGAGAGAGAGAGAGGCATGCAAAAGGTCAGATACGCACATTAAAGATAATGACGTGATCCATAAAAGCGTTTGGTAGGTTATGGAAATAAATGAATAAACAAAGTTAATAGATGAATCGATGGATATATGAATAATCAAGTAAATAAATATATAACTAGATACATAAATATATAAATGAATATAAATTTTAAAAAAAGAGGAATAAATAAACAAACAAATAGACAGATAAATACATTAACTCATAAATTACTCGACAGATAAATAAATGAATGAATAATGCCAATAAAAAAAGATAACTAGTGTACACCAGGATGTTGTGAAAGGGGATGCCAGTTGCCAAGCGTATTCCTTAATCCAGTAAAATGCATGCCGTGGTGTTTGAACACCCAAGTCAGCAGTCCCATCGATTACCATGTGCTTCTTGTGGCACCCCCCTGCCACTTAGCAAACACTCAGCGTCGCAAGGCAGTTGACCGCATCACTGGGAAAACTGAATGTAGACGCATGATGATTGGATAAAATGGAGGCGAATTCCTGGACATGCACTACATAACATGAATGAACAGATACACGTTATTATGTTCTGTTTATTCTGTGGATGTTTGTTTTGTTTTGCCTTGTTTTGTGGAGACAACGGCTCACCAAACAGACACAATTTATTACCATTGTCATGCCAGAAGGGCTGGTCAGTGCCGTGGATTCAATGGGGAACACAGAGTTAAACGAACTGAAAGCCACCTAAACTAACGATAAGACCAGAGAACACCTACACATCTTCTCACCCCGCCCTTACTCCGCCCCATCCACCCCCCCCCCCCCCCCGCACACACACACATACATACAAACATACATACACACCACAGAGGTACACACACACACACACACACACACACACACACACACACACACACACACACACACACACACACACACACAGTGATACATATACACACGCAAATACACTCTTACCATTACTTCTCTCTCTCTCTCTCTCTCTCTCTCTCTCTCTCTCTCTTCTCTCTCTCTCTCTCTCTCTCTCTCTCTCTCTCTCTCTCTCTTGTTGTTGACTGACGATGTCGATTTAATGGCAGAAACAGTTACAGGTCTACAAACACAATTGAACAGGCTACAACATGTGGCTGCATCTCTTCAACTTAATGGCAGTATGATTAGAAGCAGTGTCGTAGTATTTCTGAAGGATGGCTATTTGAGTGTGCGCGGAAAAAAGGTACGTTGTAAGACTGCCTGTGATTAAAGCATATAAATACGCTACACGCTTGAGCTTCACTGCTACATACAAAGACCTTGCAAACAGAGCGAAGAATGTTTTGATTTATCTTCTTAAAAGGTTATACATACTAGATAATAACTGCTTTGATTTATTTATGAAATTGTTTGATTCTCCGATACAGCCAATTGTGCAGTATGGCTCTGGATTATGGGGCCTAGACAATGCTGTTGTCCATTGTGAATCAGTCCATTTATTTGCTTTGAAGAAATGTTTAGGAGTAGACAGGCGAACACCCAATGACCTTGTGTATGGTGAAACAAATCGCTATCCAATATATATAAATTCTGCTGTTAAGTGTTTTCGCTACTGGCTATAGTTGACACAGATGGGGAATCACAGGATTCCACGAAAAGCTTATCATATGTTTTTTGACCTTGATGCAAAAGGTAAGAAAAATTGGGTAACAAATGTTCGCTTATGTTTAAATATGGATCTGGTTTTGTTTGGGCGAGTCAAGGTGTTGGAAATGTTCGTGGCTTTATACGTTGTTTTAAGCAAAGACTTACTGACTGTAGGTGGCAAACTCGAACCGAACATATCCAAACAAGTGATAGATTCAGCTTGTATAGAACTTTTTGCAGTGACCACAATTAAAAAACCTTATTTACATTTAGATATTGATAGGCATCTAAAATATATTGTGACTAGATTTAGGCTCGGGGTTTCTGAGCCAGTATTACATCGCTACCGATACAAAACGCTTATGTTCAACGATTTAATTTGTCCCTTGTGTGCTGAAAGCGAAGAAAGTGAAGTGCATTTTATTTTCTATTGCCCAGCTCTTAAACCTATACGCGAAACGTTAATTAAGCTTAAATATTATAGACATCTTTCACTGTTTAAACTGAGTTTGTTAATGTCATCGACCACACCTGAAGACGTAAGTAATCCTTTTTGTTTTTGTATAAAGGATTTAAAATGAGAAGTATCGTGACTTCTTGAAAGGTACATAAATGCATTTATATCAGCGTTAGCTCGTGTTTTGAATCTGTTTTATATCTTCACTCAGTTATATGATCACATTCCCCTTCATGAGGGGCTGAGGCCTAACATGAATAAAACATCTTGAGTCCCCTCTCTCTCTCTCTCTCTCTCTCTCTCTCTCTCTCTCTCTCTCTCTCTCTCTTGTTTGCCCGCCATCTTTCCTCTATGGGTCTCTCTCTTGTTTGCTCATCTGTGTCTTGACATGGGTTCAGCATGGTCTCAACACACAAAATCACCGTCCCTGCAGAACTCTGGCTGACGGAAATGACATCAGAAGGAACGGAAGTGACGCCCTTATCACACGTGGTCTCCCTCCTGGCTGATGCTTCGTCGGTCCATGATCATCTGCTCCTCAAAGATGTTGCAGCAGCTGCTGCGATCCATGTAGTGCTTCTGGTGGAAATGGCGTCTCTGGGAGACAGAAAGATCATTCCGATGGCATGACGTATCTGTGATTATAATTGAGAATGTTTAATGGGTAATGAAATATCAAGGACATGTACTTCTTCTTCCCCAATGATTTTTTTGTTTTATGTAACACATTGTTGTGCGAAAGTGTGTGTGGGATCATGTGTGTGTGTGTGTGTGTGTGTGTGTGTGTGTGTGTGTGTGTGTGTGTGTTGTGTGTGTGTGTGTGTGTGTGTGTGTGTGTGTGTGTGGCGCGCGCGCGCGCGCGCGCGCGCGCGCATGGGTGTGTGTCAATATGCATCCTTGTTTGTTGATGTATGGTACGTATGGCAATATTCATCTTCGTATTGGCTTCATTTATGTATTCTTTAACCTTATATGCATTTGTAAGCGCTTAGGGCTTATGATGTAAGATTCGGCGCCATGAATAATAATGATTATCAGTAGTAGTAGTAGTAGTAGTATGTAGTAGTAGTAGTAGTAGTAGTAGTAGTAGTATTACAAGATAGAGATAATGATGTTTCACCACATCTGGTCTTGTAAATGGTAGGCATTAATACAGTGGAAGATGATAAACAAAGACCCACGACATTTATAAAGCAGTGGTATTTCGGAAATCGGTTATCTGGATCGTAACGCTCATAACTTGAACGTTAGAGGCTGTGAAATGATTAAAAACGTTTAAATGCAGAAAAAAAAGATAGGGTGAGAAAGAGAAGTAAGCAGAGGAGAGAAGCAGGGTAGGATGGGAGGGGGGGGGGGGGGGGGGGGTAAAGGAAAATGAAGGGAAAGGGATGAGAAGAGGTAATAGTAGCAAACAGGTAACGAGATGGTGGTTGTATGTCGGTTGGAAGGGGAAGGGGAGCGAAAGGGGGTTAATAGCCTTATGTGCTACAACCTTAGTATTCTCATTTAAAACCAAAAAAAGTTTTGAAGCTGACAATTAGTTGAAGTAAATAGATATTCTCATGACACAAATTAAAGCACCCTCTACAAACCGCCATGATGCAATGGTTAGCGGTGTGCATCTAGACGAGGGATTGCAGGTTCGGGTCCACCAGAGACATAACTTGAGGCATTTCTTAGTTTTGTTTTTGTTCCAAGCGGCCACCCAGCTTAAGTATTATAGGCTTTGGACAGGCCAAGCTGGCTTTATATTTAAGACAACCAGTCGTGAGATTCAGAGTTCGCGCCGAGAAAAAAAGAAAAGGATAAAGGCTGCTGCATTACGTCTGTGTCGGATCATTCATTTTTTTTTTTTACCTCAGACATTTGTTCTGGTTGTAAAGGTCAGTTCCGCTCATATATGTTTGCTTGTTATGAGTATGTCCTGCTTGCACTCAATTCATGATGACCCTTGATGTGTTCTTTCTAGACTGCTCGATGATGTACGGCATTCTCCGTCCATCGATTTTGTCTAAAAGGTCGCGCCAAGATCTGTCCCGGTCGGCCAGACGGAATGGAAATAAACTTGGCTGCACAGCTGCTGGTAGAAATGGATACGACAGGGCAAGAGCACTTTGCATGAACTGAAAAGGCATTAAGAAGCTGGTGATGCGAATGCCCAGAAGAGTGCTAATATTTCATAGAAAAACCCTTTAAGCGCTGGGAGAAAAAAAAAGTCATAAAAAGAAGAAAAAAAAACCCCGCATAATTCAATCCGTTGCATAATTCAAAAGGCATGAAGAAACTTGTAAAATGCACGCAAGGATGCGATTATTTTTTTAATTAAACACAAAATGGGCATTCAGTCGTGGAGAGTGAGAGACTGGCATAATCTAGACATTTTTATCACCTCGGGGGCAGCAAAAAAACTGGTCATGCCAATGCACAAGAGGGTGCTCCTATCTTAAAGACATCATGCCATTAGTATTTAAGCACTTGGAGTGACAAACCCTATGAGAAAGATTCGCATAGCTCACGAATCTGCATAACTATAAGGCAGCGAACACTCATCCAGAAGAATAAAATGGAGGTGATAACATTTCCAATAAACTACGATCTATGCACTCAACTACTATTTTGACAGACCTAATAAGAAAAACTCAATGAGCATACAAAAAGATGGAAAGCTTAATGTAGTAGATGGTATGGTGGGCACTACCTAACTGTAATCTAAATGAGGATGATAAACTCCACGTTATAACAGCTTGACTTCAATGAAAGTAAGCAGCTATGAGAGAGAAAAAAAAAAAAGAGATAATGTCGAAAAATCTTCGAGTGGCACATAAATGCTGGATGGAAAGATTCTGTGAGAAACGAAAAGAAATGGGGAAAGGGCGAGTCAGCTGGTTATATATATTTGCTTATATGAGTATGTCCTGCTTGCACCTCATTCATTATGACCTTGGTGTGTTCTTTCTAGACGGCTGGATGATGCACAGCATTCCTGATCATCGATTGTGTCTGAAGGCGGCGCCAGTATTCATCCCTATCGGCCTGACGGAATGGAAATAAACTTGGCTGCACAGTTGCTGCAAGGAATGGATACGACAGGGCAAGAGCACTTTGCATGAACAGAAAGGGCATTAAGAAGCTGGTGATGCGAATGCTCAGGAGGGTGCTAATGTGCCAGAGAAAAATCATTTATGCGCTGGGAATAAAAGATCCGGTGAACGAAGAAGAAAACTGCATACATCAATCAGTTGCCTAACTTAAAAGGCAGCAAAAAACTAGTGATGCAAATGCATAGGAGAATGCCACGATTTTTAGTACAAAACACAAAATAGGCATTCAGTCACTGAGAGTGACAGATCGGCATAACTAAAACGTTTGCGTCATTTCAAAGGCAGCAGGAAATTGGTGATGCCAATGCATAAGATGGCACTACTATTTAGAAAAACAACAACAACAACAAAAAACATGGCATTGGTATTCAAACAACTGGAGCGATAACCTTATGGGAAAGGTTTGCATAGCTCGTAAATCTGCATAACATAAATCTGCTTGCACTTCATTCATTGTGACCTTGATGTGTTCTTTCTAGACGGCTGGGTGATGTACTGCGTTATTTGGTCATCGAGTTTGTCTGAAGGCAGCACCAGTATTCATCCATATCGGCCTGACGGAATGCAAGTAAATTTGGCTGCACAGCTGCTGCAAGGAATGGATACGACAGGGCAAGAGCACTTTGCATGAACTGGAAAGGCGTTAACAATCTGGTAATACGAATGCCCATGACGGCGCTAACATTTCATAGAAAAGGCATTTAAGCGCTGGGAGTAGAAGATCCTATAGAAAAAAATGAGAAAAACTGCATAATTCAATCAGCTGCGTAACTTACAAGGCAGCAAGATACTGATGAAGCAAATGCACATGAGGGTGCTACAGTTATTTGGAACAAAACACAACATGGGCATACAACTCTGGTCAGAGATAACACGGCATTATTGTTCCTTTCATCATATGTCCGGATGTTAACCAGATCTGAGAAATACAAAAATCTGCAGTGTAGGTAAAAAAAAAAAATGTTGAGCAACACTCTTAGAAACGCATCCATTAGGTTGATGTGACGTTTTGGTCCTAGTCTAACCATTCGGGTCCTTAGCATATTCAGCTCTACTTAAAGAGCTAGCTACAACCAAACAAACACCTCACAAATTAATCACTCTCACATGAATCAAATTACGACATCCTAGCCAAAACATCTGCGACATTAACCATTGTACGATGGTATATATTTAGCAAGATATTCTAGAAAGTTGATAAAAAAGAACACCTTGAAATCTGTTCATTGGGAAAAAAAAGATATTTGCCGCTTAATCCTTCTGACTGTCCTTTTATTCCTGGCCTTATCCGGGAAACTCGCCACACAATCATGAACAAGCCCCCCAAACCGTCG
>CM065718.1:20952901-20955401 GCA_033310375.1 Conus canariensis
AGCCAGCCAGCCCTACAGACAGACAAACAGAGAGACAGACTTAAAGGCCAGCTCACCTGCGCATTATGACGCCTGTTGCTGAAGCGGAAGTAGCCCCTGAGGCGATCCTTGGTGGCGGTGGACATTCTCCAGGAGGCAAAGAGGACCGGCGTGGTGCAGGTGGACAGGAAAGCGAACCAGGTGAAGGTGATGTAGGTGATGTCGTACGACTCCTCGTTGTTGTCGTTCTCGTGCACGAAGTAGGCCACCAGGATGAGGATGTTGATGGGGCACCAGCACATGGCGAACACTGTCGTCATGGTGATGAGGTAGTTCTGCGTCCTCTTCTCCTTGGCCAGGTCCAGGTCGTCGTCAGAGTCCTGGGTGGAGCGTTCCGTGGCGGCGTAGGAGCGGATCCTGACCGTGGAGTCGCGGCTGCCTCGGCTCGGGGACTCGTCCAAGCCTGCCCCGCTGTGCCTGAGGATGCCTCCCGAAGAAGTAGAAGACCTCTCCCCGCTGAGGCTTCCACGACCGCTGGTGGTTCCCGCGCTCCCCCTCCTCCTCCTCCTCCTCCTGCTCCTCCTCCTCCTTGCCCGCCGCTCCCGGCATCGCCGCTGTTCCTACCGCCGTGATGATGGTGACGATGGTGGTGGTGGTGGTGCTGGTTGTTGTGGTGGTGGTGGGGGTGGTGGGAGTGGTGAGGCTGGAGGGTGGACAGCGGGTTCATTTCGTCGCTGAGGCCGGTCGGGGAGCTGGCGGTGACCTCCAGACGCGGGCACGGAGCGGCGGCTCCCACGTGGGGCGTGTTCCAGCTGCTGCTGGCTTTGCAGGCGTGGTCGATCAGCTCGCGGGCCGCCGCCGTGGCCGCGGTGGACCCTGAAGAATGGGGCGTGGCGGAGGCGAAGTGAATGGAGATGGTGGTGGCCTCCCTGGATTTGAGCTCCGCGGAGATTCGGACATAGAGGAACGCGATGACGGCCAGAGGCATGACGTAGAGGGTGACGAAGAGAGCCCGGATGTACTCCTCGATGCGGTCCTCCATGGCCACGTAGCAGATGCCCACGCCGTCGAAGACGGAGCCCAGGGTGGCGCCCAGGTCGATGTACTTGATGTAGATGGCGTAAGGGAGCACGGTGCACACTGCGGCCACCCACACGGCGATCACGCAGAGTCCGGCCGGCAGACGAGACTTGAAAGGGTGCAGAATCAGCCGATACCTGACCAACACAATGTATGATACATTGCAATTAATATCCTTCCTGTAAAGTTTGTGTCCGTCGTGCAGAATGAGCCAACACAGTGTTTCAAACATAACCATTAATATCCTTCCTTTAAAGTCTGTTCCTGTTGTTTCAGCTGTGGAGGTTGGAGGAGGCGTTAAGGATAACATCTTCTGCTGCTAATGCTTCTGATTGTACTTCAGGACTGCATTTGCGGCTAAATGAGACATACGCAAGCAGCCGTAGTTGATTGTGATGGTGCTTTGGCAACATTGGCTTTTGTGTGTTTGTTTCGTTTGAGCGGAAGTCAATAATGTTGTTGTTGTTGTTGTTTTTCCCGTACTTTCGCCTTGGAATTTATGTATTCATCCACATCGGTTAGTCTGTATGTCTGTCAGTGACACAGGTAAACATTCAAAGAACCAATTTAAAGGAACAAGAAAGAAAATGCAATGCGATCTTATGACAAACACATCAACTTAATAGTGAGGATGAACATAAAAGACCGGATTTTTATCCTCACTTTCTTTCGATATGCAAGACAGAGAAAACTCCAATATTTTCTGAATTTTTTTCCAGAAATTGTGCATGAATTTAACTGAAAAAAGAAAGATTCCTAGCTGTAGTAATATGTACATACGTGTAATATCCGATGTGGATGTGGATTAATGTACAAGCCGGACCCAGTGGGGAAAAATATGAGAATGTGAAGTGGAGCTGGGGTGAGGAAGGGGGGTAGGAGGTGCGGTGGTGGAGAGAGAGAGAGAGAGAGAGAGAGAGAGAGAGAGAGAGAGAGAGAGAGAGAGAGAGAGAGAGAGAGAGAGAGTTATTCATTCAATGTGCTGTGATTTGAGCCACAAACCTAAAACTGTCTCTACTAGGCCTAGCGGAGACAATCCGGAATCAGCTAGGTAAAACAGGTTTGATGTACAGTTTTGAGATGCACATTGAACCTATGATGGATTAGGGTACAGTTTGACTGGAGTTCAGAGGTCTGTGTCACCTCGGCCAAGATTCATGCTCTTCCTAGTGCCCGTTTCGTTGCTTCCGCCGAAGAGGTTCTCTGTTTACTCGCGTCCGCCGATTCTCTCCTCTCTCTCTCTCTCTCTCTCTCTCTCTCTCTCTGCACGCGCGCACGCGCGCCTGTGTGTGTGCATGCCGGCCTGTGTATCAGCAAGCTCGCTAACAAATCATTAAACCTGTTATGACTAACTCTATAAAGATAGGGTATAAGACCCAGAAACAAACAAAATTAAATTTTTGAGCGGCTCCATGTATCCGACCTCATTAAACATCAGAAA
>CM065718.1:20960401-20985401 GCA_033310375.1 Conus canariensis
TTCAGTCGATGGACGATGGTCAGTACAAGTGGATAATGGTTTATCAAGACCATCTTACAAAGTTCGTGGTGTTGCGACCACTGACCTCAAAAAGAGCTTGTGAGGTAGCATCTCAGTTGATGGACATCTTTGCACTACTTGGAGCTCCTGTGATCCTACAATCTGACAATGGTTCTGAATTCACTGCAGCAATTATCACAGAACTGAGAGACTTGTGGCCTGAACTGAAACTTGTCCATGGCAAGCCGAGATATCCTCAGTCCCAAGGATCTGTGGAGAGAGCAAACGGCGATATAAAGGACATGTTGATTGCCTGGATGGCCGACAACTCCACTACTCGTTGGTCAGTTGGGCTCCGATTTGTTCAGTTCATAAAAAACAGGTCATACAGTGCTGCTATCAAGAGATCTCCATATCAGGCTCTCTTTGGATGTCAACCAAGACTGGGGCTGAGTTCAACTTCTCTACCGAAAGAAATGATTGACGAGTTTCACACTGAGGATGATTTACGTGACTTTTCGTTGCGAAATTCTGGCACTAGTGATGCTGAGATGGCCGCAGATGTCGTGGTTGCTGACGTCTACCCTGCGAACGTGGCCATGGCTGCTGACGTCCACGATGCTGCAGACGTCCACCATGCAGACGTCGTGGTTGCTGACGTCCACCGTGCAGACGTCGTGGTTGCTGACGTCCACCATACTGCTGACGTCCACCATGCTGCTGACGTCCACCGTGCAGACGCTGTGGTTGCTGACGTCCACCGTGCAGACGCTGTGGTTGCTGACGTCCACCATGCAGATGTCGTGGTTGCTGACGTCCACCATGCAGACGTCGTGGTTGCTGACGTCCACCATGCTGCTGACGTCCACCATGCAGACGTCGTGGTTGCTGACGTCCACCATGCAGACGTCGTGGTTGCTGACGTCCACCATGCTGCTGACGTCCACCATGCAGACGTCGTGGTTGCTGACGTCCACCATGCTGCTGACGTCCACCATGCAGACGTCGTGGTTGCTGACGTCCACCGTGTTGCTGACGTCCACTCAGCTGGCGAGGCAAGGTAAGTGACCACTTGTACACGCTTTTGACCTCTCTCTCTCTCTGTGTCTCCAACACAGGTCCAACGCTTGTTTTCTTTTTCTCATGCTTTAATCTCTCTCTCTCTCTCTCTCTCTCTCTCTCTCTCTCTCTCTCTCTCTCTCTCTCTCTCTCTCTCTCTCAGGGCTGAGTGGAAAAAAGTATGTATATGCTTATCACATAAACCTGGCTTAATAAAAATTTCGTTTCGTTTCTCTGTCTTTCTCTCTCTGTTCTCTCTCTCCTTTCAATTTTCTTTCTTCTGTTTCATTCTCTTTCTTTCTCTCTCAATCTTCTTTTTCTCTTACTTTCTATCTGACCGCTATCCTTCTCGCCTCTTTCTCTTTTCTCGCTCTCACTCGCTTTTTCCTCCCATTCTTTTTTTCTCTTTTCTTGATTCTTTTTTTCTCATTCTTTTATTGTTTGTCTTTTTTTCTTTCTCTAATAAAAAAATCTCTTATTGTTTGACTAGGTCTGAACCCCAGCGTAACACTGCCAACATCCACCCTGGAAATGCAAACCTCAGTACTGAGGAGTTGGTGACTGATGACAGTGTGGCATTGCTTGACAGACAATATAAACAAATTCACCACCACAGACAAGCTAGCAGGGTATGTCAGCTCCAGCAAGCAGAAAGAATGGTGAAGCGGAGTCGCTTGGATCTCGGTCATGGACAGAGAGGTGATAACGTCGCTATACCCATTCCCCTGGTGGATAGAGGCCGTGGAGACCCGCGGAATATCCTGGGGGTGATTCTTGACAGGAGTGAAAATGACAACTACACACTGGTGACCAAGCATGGGATTTTAAAAGGAGCCTACACCAGAAACGAGTTCGAACTGTGTCCACAAAAACTGTTGTCTTTGAGTTAAATGAACTGTGTTAAGCACGTAAGTCTTCGAGAGGCAGTCATCCTGGGCTCCCAAAGCGGAGGACAAGGATACGTCAAGTACAACTGTTCGGGTGCAAAGAAATGCCAGAACAATCGGTGCAAATGCTTCAAAGCAAAACTGAAGTGCAACAGTCGGTGTCACCAATCCTTGACTTGTGGAAACAAATGAACTGTTGACAGAAAGTTCTGTTTTAATGTACATTTTAGTTGTTAGAATTAAACATTAAACTGATTTCATCATTATGTTCTTTAATTGAATGCCTTAAAATTAAGAGAGAGAAAGAGAGAGGAGAGAGAGAGAGAGAATACAGAATAGATTCCAAACTGACAGCATTGGCCCGGCACAGGCAGTTGATGGCTGGACAGCACTACCTTCCTGATGGAAAAGAGGCATGAAACCAATTACGACCCCAGCCATTCAAAGTTTTATAGTAGGCTTATGTGCTGAAATGCTTTCAGACTCTCACCAGAAACACAGATTGTGAGCGGTAGGCATTCTCCGATAATGCCTGACAGCCTATTTCAGTCAATCACCGATAATGGCTGAAAATTTTCAGTCATTACCGGTATTGCCTGATCAAACCAGGGATTTACCGTGAATGCCTAAACTTTCAGGCATTCTCGGAGAATGCCTGATTTCCCGATTTGACTGTAACATATATACTGTTAGAATATTTGTTGAGATCGGTAATGTGAGGTCAGTAGGCTAGGGATGTTGTTGGGCAAAGTTGTTTTGCTTGTTTGTCTGTTTGTTTGTGCGTACGTGTGTGTGTGTGCGTGTGTGTGTGTGTGTGTGTATGTGTGTGTGTGTGTGTGTGTTTATTTTTGCTTAAAAAAGTATTACTGTCATGCGTATAGCCAGTATGAATATGCAGAGAATTCAAGGTGCACAAAAAATCAAAAGTTATGATTGTAAGTCATATGTTCACCCAACCGGTTTGATCATTTCGTTGACCACATCGGTGTAGTCTACATAAAAATGATTTCTTACATTAAGAAAGAAAGTACGGCCTACAGCTTGGTGGTTACTGTCGGAATCGTGGGGGCAAAAAGGGTACTTTTTTAAACCGTTGCTTATGAATGTTTTCATTTGTCACATAAGCAGTACATTCAATTTCAGCAGCATATGACTATGGGGAACATCTTCACATTTCGGCCCGCATGGGGGAGGGGGGGAGGATACATCGATGGAAAGAAACTGAATAATTCATTGGGCTTCTTTCTGTCAAACAGGTTATCTCCCTTAGGTGGCTAAGTGTCAATATAGCCATCGTAACTGCACAGGCGGATTCTTTCTATAAATGCCAATGAAAAATTGTTGCAAACGTCCACAGTCCTTTGAACGTGGCAGTTTGGTTTAGACTCAACTCTTTTCTTTAGCTGAGGTTCGAATCTTTAACTTCTCTTCCTAGGCGTTGCTTTAACAAGGATATCCTTTTGGTCCATTTTGCGTATTCTCTCTAGACTAATTCACACTCTGGGAACTTGGAAAGTTCCACTTTTTCCGATTTTTTCTCATCTTGGAGAAAGGTTACTATATCAACGAGTAGTAAAAGGTTTCTTTGCACGATGCATTATCACAAGTAGGTGTCACTGGCTTTGACTGGCGGGCCATGGTCGTGCAATTTTGCCCTAAAGTAGGTGACCAGTGAGCCTTTTTCCTTGATTGGCAGTGCTGTCAGTCAGGATGCAAAGGCTGTGTTCCTTCTTTTTTTCTGCCTACAGTTTCCCCAATACCTATCTTTCGTACACCAGTACCCCTCTGTTGTTCAATTTAGAAGGGGTAGAATAGGTTTGGATGTTCAGCTTCCAGCTGCTTGTTAGAACCAGCTGGACTTTGTCCAACTCAAGAGATACATAAAACAGTGTCGTTCAAAAGCGAAATGTTACAAAGCAGTAGCTTGGAATGTATTAATGTTACAACTTTTGGGTGCGTTATCCTCTTCATATGTGTAATGTTGCAATTTTTTTTCGTTTATCCTCCATGAATAATGTGGCTGCTGTTACGTTTTTGTATGCAATTGGCATGAAAATATACCAGTGTTACATTGTTGATCAGAACGTAACATCAGTGTTTTCACTCAGTTGCAGATAGTGATGTATGTCTGTGACCTCTGAACTCCTAAGAAGACACACTTGTCGAAATTTCACTTGTCCGTTGGTACACGTTTTATTTACACCTTGTTGCATATGTTTATTTTCAATTCACCTTATTTCATTCAGAATTAGCTGATGATTCTTTAGTAAACTTTAATGGAGATGTCTTGAATATCGTATCGAAATATTAACAAATGTTACATTTGTTACATTGTTTATGGATTACACACAAAAACGTATTACTGCTACATGTTAGATAAGTAACGCACCCAAAGACAGTAAAAGTGCTACAGATTTTCGTAAATTCTGTGCGTTGTTACATTTGAAATTGACATCAGTTTTTGAATTTGTTCAGTGTTTAAGAAATACAATGGTCGATAACCTTGCTAAAAATTTGAATCAGAGCTGACCCCATCAAAGGAATCATAAACCTACAGCCAAACCAGAAAAGGTTTCCAGCGACCAGATAAACAGCAAAATGTGAAAGAGAATTATGTACCGTACACTGCCAAGCGCCGCTGAAGACGGCATACTGTGGAACGAGTATTATTCCTTACCCATCTACGCATCAACAAAAGATTCAAGACTCCGAATTCCATCGATTTAAGAAGCAGATGATCGATTAAAACTGAAGAAAGTAACAATCTTGACGAAAACTGTAACAATTATCACAATCTTCGTACATTCAAGCTGGGAGAAGGCAATGATAATGGGGCCCTCGAGGCTTAGGGGGATATGCCAGAGGGAGCGTTGAGGTAGGAGGTGCCCTCAGTCCGTTCCGGGAAATACTTGACCAGCCTTTCCTACACATGTCTGCCTATCCATTTTTTGTTAGTAGTAGTAGTAGTAGTAGTAGTAGTAGTAGTGGTGGTGGTGGTGGTGGTGGTGGTGGTAATCGCATTAGTGGAAGATGCATTATCATTGTTGTTCTGGTTGTTTTTTTTTATTAGTATTATTATTCATATGTTACTATAATGATAACAACAACACTAGTGATAGTAATGATAATAATGATAACAATGATGATGATAATAATGATAATAATAATAGCAACGATAACAACAGCAGCAGTATAGTAGTAGTAGTAGTAGTAGCAGTAGTAGTAGTAGCAGAAGTAGTAGTAGTAGTGGTAGTAGCAAGAGCAGTAGCAATAGCAATAGCAGTAGTACTTCTCATACTTCTTGTATTAGCATTGCTGTTGCTGTTGTTTTCGTTGTTGTTATTGTTGTTGTTAATGTTGTTGTTGTTATCATTATTATTTGCACGTTACTATAACACAAATAATGATGATAACAGAGAACTACTACTACTACTACTACTACTACTACTACTACTACTACTACCAATGACAAAAATCATCGTTATTATTATCATCATCATCATCATCATCATCATCATCATCATTATTATTATTATTACTCTTATTATTATTATTATTAATGTTATTATTGTTATTATTATCATCATTATTATTATCAGTATTATTATTATTATTATTATTATATCATCAAACATCATTATTATTATTATTATCATTATTATTATTATTAAGATCATTCTTCCTCTTCTTATTGTTATTATGATGTAGTAGCAGTAGTAGTAGTAGTAGTAGTAGTAGTAGTAGTAGTAGTAGTAGTAGTAGTGTTTGTGGAATGAGGCGTCTTTCTGTGTGCATTCGTTGTGTTTGGGGAGGGGAGAGGGGCAGAGAGTGGGGGGGGGGGTATTCTGTCTTATCTCTTGTGTCACTTCGGTGACTTTGCACCCAACCACAGCCACAGCCTGGCATGTTCCTCCACAGCCCCGGTGTTGGCTATCCATAGGGAGTAGTCAATGTCAAGTCGTAATGAGGCAAACCAGAAGAGGAGACAGTACTACCGACTCACCTCGGTGGTGTTCAGTGGCGCCTATTCCAAAAGACGCAGTATATAACCTACCACGTTGACGAGACTAACTGCATGGATGCGGAGCCAGCGTGAGTGAGCTCTCCCTACGGTGGGCGCCACCACGTCTGTCCAACGGCAGTCCCTAGGAACTTGTTGATATCGGTGGTCCCGACAGAACCAAAGCAAGGGCGTAGATGTGGAAAGGAAATCAAAATTGAGATCACCATCAGAGCATGGCATGAAGAGCCACAGAATCTGAGACATCTTACACGCTGATCGATGAGGATGAGGATGATGGAGATGATGGCAACAGATTTCCGTTCAGTTCAAAGACTGCATGACAGGCCTGCACTCTAAGCTTACTTTCATAATAAATATATCCCGGAGTCAACCAAGCCAGACACCTGCAGTGTTCAGATGATTTGAGCAACAGTCTGGGACACGCATCCTCTAAGTGAATTAAAGTCGACTGTGTGGTCGCATTCTCCACAGTTAAGCCCATAGCAAACTAAACTTTGGGTTGGAGCAGGTAAGGGTAGAACAAACCCCACAAATAAATGGCTCTGACGGGAATCGAACTCACAATCTCCCAGCTGGTAATCCAAGGGCCAGACCACTTTACCAAGGCGGCTGGTTGTCCTCCTGTGTCTTACCATATACGTATTTCTTTCGCCTCTGTATTATTTTGCCTTTTTCATTATTTTTCCGTGACAACTCTGTACTTCTAGTTTTTCATTATTTTGTACCCCTCCCACCAGAGTGTGGTTTGGTTGACCCACGCATGTGCACACGATTGCCTCCCCTTTGTACTTCCATCTTAGTTCTAATTTGTGGCTATTCCTTTCACTGACCTTGGGAATCTGCATTTTTCTTTCATGAGTTCCAGCTTGCCTTGCTCGTGTAGCTGCTTTTGCTTTGCTTGCCTCTCGCCACCTTCTCCATGCATGTGCCTGGAGGTTCATGGGGGCTGGTACCAGGAGATCATGCCAGTGTGTGAGGGGCACTCTGAAAGGTGAGTCGTCCCCTGACGTCACCGTCCCCAGCACCTGTACCTGATTCCCAGAAGTTGACGTCCAGGAACCTCAATCCCTTCAACTCCTTTCCTCTCTTCACTATCCTACTCAGATTGGGGGAGGCACGTAGGTACTGTCGCTTATGGCCCAGCCCACCGCAAAAGGACGTATCAGGGCTGTCACTGCCTTGATGTCAGCTCACAAGTCATAGGTATTTAGAAAAAAAAGACCTCATTCACACAACTGTTTAAAACACAATTTATAAAAAGCACACCGGAAATTTGTAAAAAAAAAAAAAAAATCTTTCCTCTGTAAAATGTTAGATCAGATGAACAACGTCAATTTCTTTCAGAAATTCAGAGATCACATCAGGTGGAACATCTCTGAGCAAGGTTTTCATGGAGTTTGCTGTAAAGATTGGGAGAGTCAGGTAGAGCTTTTAGGGGTGCTACTCTGCGTTCTTCTCCACCCTCTGTCTGACCCCAATACTCCTCTTTCTACACCCGGATATACCCCTGCTGCCACCTCAGCTGTACAGACTCTTCTTCGCGCTTAACAAGGAGAAATAAAGTGCCTCAAAGATCGAGGGACGAACGTCATCATGCGTGAGGCTGCGCCAGTGTGGCGTGAATGAAGAGTGTTTGAGGGGTACTGGTGTGTGCGGATTGTCTGTTCCTTTTTCCACCCCCCCCCCTCCTGCCTCTCCCGTCCCGCCCCTCCTCTGAAGTAATTTCTCACGTAAACTCTTAAAGTCCTTTTAACACGCCATTCCTCTTCTCTTGCCTTCACCACTCTTTCCCTCTTCTTTCCGTTCTCTTTGTCTTGGTCTTTGACGGGATGTTGACTTGGACCAGCCAGACTCTAATGGATTAGAAAAGTTTGGTGGTGGGGAAGAGCGGAGGGGGACACAAGGGTAGTAGTTCTAAGTTCCGGCTGCCGCTGTTTGTTTGATGTTGTGCGCGTGTGACTGTGAATGACTAAAGTCTAGTGTTGTCTGAAAGCTCGAGTGGCCTGTTCCCTCGGATGCATGAGGAACAGGAGAACTTCTCGAAACTTATCTGTTATGTTTTGGGCGGGGAATGTGCTGATCACATATGACATAGATAATCAAAATAAATCTGGAAAGAAGGCCAATAAAGTACACTGTACTAGCTTAGTGCTATTTCAGCTATGCGAAACATCAGTGGAGCTTCTTAGCCCCATATGCGCCCTACCCACCCATCTCACACACTCTGACCCTCCTCGTCTCACACTCATACACCTCTCTCTCTCTCTCTCTCTCCTCTCTCTCTCTCTCTCTCTCTCTCTCTCTCTCTCTCTCTCTCTCCCCTACTAGCTTAAAAATGTCATAATTACTGTTGTCAGGTGAAATCATTTAACAAGAGATTATGTACGAAAATGTTAGGTAAGATTGGAAAACACATTTTCACGTGAAAGCAATTACACATTTACGTGAATGTTATTGTTGCAGGCTTCAACATTTTTAAGACATCAGGTAATGCATCCAGAAGAAAGAAGGAAAGAAAAAAAAAGGAAAGACAGAAAGAAAGAGAGAGAGAGAGAGAGAAAGAAAGGAAATGAAAACGAAAGAAATGAAGGGAAAAGGAAGAAAACATCATTACCCCAGGAAGTCGTCAACAGTAAAATTGTGACAATTATTCTTGTCTCAGTTCCAAAGTGAGAACAACAGACACCCAACTGTTATTGGTTGGTTTTTTTTCTTTGCTTGTGAAACGTGCACCTTGTCAGCAAGTCTACAGAACAGAATCCAAGCGTTTAAAACGAGATGCTACTGCAAAGTCCTACTCATCTCCCACCGCATCGACTATGTCATCGATAAACAAACGCGCAAAAGAGTCAAGGCAACTACTGGCTTCTATGAAGACTTGCTGACAACAGAAGAGGCATGGTCACGTCCCTCTATTATTTGGCTTTGCAGAATGCCATTTTGCAGGACACTGTATTGGGAAACAGAAGGGACCGAGAGAAAAGGACGTGTCAGAACAACCTCCTGGAATGGAGAGACCTGACGATTGTATGCCTTTGTGAACCAGTCTTTTAAATGCATACAGTTCTGGCAGTGATAGTAATAACAACGCGCTCGCGTAGGATACACAGCTGCCTGTTTGTAACATTTATAATCACTGTTTCTACGGCAACTTATATAAATGGAGTTTCCGAGACTGAACGCACGCATAAGATCTTGCGCGCATGCTAAATCCCATCACCAACTTTGTGAAGAAAAGGACAGCTATGCCGATGGTATGAGCGACACGTACACATATAGCATGCATGATCTGTAAAAAACGAAGGAATGATCGAGAGTCTGGGACACCAATATTCGATTTACTGTGGCTGGAAACAAATGGATAGCACCAGCAAGCAGCCCTTCAGTCAGCTCTACCTAGGTAGGCAGCCCATTGTGCAAACGGGAAGATAAATTGAAAAGCGCTTGGAGTTTGTCTCTAATCGAGGATAGGTGTTGCATAAGTATCCTCCTCCTCCTTCTCATCCCCTTCCTCCTCCTCCTCCTCCTCGTAATCACACATTAATCTTTATGTTGCGCCAAACAAAGTGAAAGCAGAACATTAGGAAGTAATAATAGCAGAGATAATTACCATATTTTTACATGAAAACAGTAATTATCATTCTCATTATCATTTTTTTTTCTTCAGCGACTTTATCGCTTTCAGAAAGACATGATTTTTGTAGACGTTTGGTGCTAGTAAGATATCAAACAATTCCTCTCCTTTGATGAGCTTAGAATATTTGTTTCTTCAAGATGCTGTCTGCTATCTCTCTTCCATTTCAGATACATGTGCTAAGATGTTCCTCTTCATTTGCATGTAGTGTGCGTGAGATGCAAAACCAAAAATCAAATCAGGTTTCTTGGTGATGTCATACAGTACTCCTGAATCCAAGCAGGGTGGGAAAAGGAATACAGAAATAAAAGATAAAAACAAGAAGAAAAGAAGAAAAGAAGGCAATGCTTATTCCTCTACTGTTTGGAAGTCACAGTAGCACTCTCTTGAAAAAAATAAGACAAATAAACAAACGAGAATCATTTGTTACCAGCTATTTCAACGAAAAAGGAAAAAAAAAAAAAACGGAACGAAAGCAGGCAAAACAAAACAAAACAAACAAAATAAAACAAATCAACGCGTTGCTTCCTGTACCATCTTGAAATTAACTCTCTCTCTCTCTCTCTCTCCTCTCTCTCTCTCTCTCTCTCTCTCTCTCTCCTCTCTCTCTCTCTCTCTCTCTCTCTCTCTCTGTTTCGCAAATGTGATACCTTTCTTCCTGTCACCCGCGCCTAATGACTAGCACGTCGCGTCTCCGCTTACGTACTCCACTGTTTAGATGAGCTCTGCTAATTAACTGTGTCTGCTGCTACTAGATGCTGTCTCATGTGTACGTGTCATCCACCTGTACCATTACTGAGACTGTATGCAGTCTTCGGGTTCATGTCCTCTTTGGGAGAATGCTGCGTGTGCTGTGTGTATAACATGAGGGAGGCGGGGGGGGGGGGAGGGAGGGGAGGGGGTCGAATTAAATGGCAGGCTGACTCACGGACTTTGACTTTCATTAGACTGCTTGTTCTCAATTTTTTTTATGTCGTGATTTGAAGTTCTTGTTAACTTTTGCTTTTCTTCTTTTCACACCCTCTCTCCCACTCTGCAGCCCCCATTCCACCCTCTTCTTCACTCTTTCCCCCACTTCCTTTTTCTCTCTCTCTCTGTCTCTATTTCTCTGTATTTCTGTCTCTCTGTCTGTCTGGCTCTCCTCTCTCTCTCTCTCTCTCTCTCTCTCTCTCTCTCTCTCTCTCTCTCTCTCTCTCTCTCTCTCTCTCTCTCTCTCTCTCTCTCTCTCTCTGTGCAGCATGCATGAGTTCCCCACCTTGCCCAGAACCAGTACACCCAGGAACAGAGGACTGACCCCCGCACGTCTTGAGCGAATCTAGAGCCAGAGCAACCACCCTGAGGCCCACACATACTGCCGTGACTTAAGACCTGGTCCACCTTCCCATGGGGAGGCGTCAAGTCCTGGCGTGACTACAGACCTGGTCCACCTTCCCATGGGGAGGCGTCAAGTCCTGGCGTAACTACGGGCTGCAACGACGTGCACCAGGCAGGAGTTCCTGTCAGTGCTTCAGAGGATCTTCAGAGTCCCACATCGATTCCAGCAGACGTACTGGACGATAGCCTGACTCTGCTTAAACAGAAAGTCTCCTCTGTGGACCCGCCAGCCGACGTGGAGAGCCAGTCCTTTGACTGTATGGAGACAATAGCTGCAACGAGTGACGGTGCTGGTGCGCTGAAGAACCCTCAGCCCTCTCAAGTGTCCCTTGTCAATGAAACTGAGGGTCGGTCCCCAGGCTATGGCCCTTGTACCCGAAGTCGTGTGAGGACCAGGCAGATGCAGCTCACTGAAAGTTTTTCCAGGGCCCACCCGAAAAACAGCTCTGGACGTATCTGTGGACGAAATAACGATCCTCTGGTGCCCCTGCATCCTCCAGACAACGTGGAGACCTAGCGAAACGGCCGTGCTCGTGTCAAGGACAGTAAGAAAGAATGTCTCTCCTTTTTGACCTACAATATTGAGGGTCTGTCTTTAGTTTATGACTTAGATGTAAAACATTATATCTCTCAGTTTGATTTTGTTGTTCTAACGGAAACTTTTTCAAGAACATTTCCCTCTTTTCTTTTTCCTGATTATAAAGTTTTTCTTTGTCCTGGTATACGATTAACTGATGCTGCTACAGCACGCTTATCAGGTGGGATTGCATTTCTTGTAAGGAAGACTTATGCAAAAATGGTTAAACAAATTCGAGTAGAATATGATCATACTATAGTACTTCAGCTTAAAACTCCAGACCTAGATGTTCTTCTGGTTGGGATTTATTTGCCTCCAGCAAACAGTATCTATTATACAAATACTGAAATAGATAATGGAGTTTCACTTCTAGAACAGTGCATAATGGATTCTTTTGAAGAAGTTGGTGATTGTCCGTTGATCATCTTTGGTGACTTAAATGCAAGAACAGGTGGCCTAAATGCAAAGGAATGTTCTACATATGATGGAGACTTTAACAATAGAGATGATACTCCCGGTGATGACTTCCTCCGTGCGTCAAAAGATCGTTCAACAAATGATTTTGGTCACTATTTAATTAACATTTGTCAGCACTTTGAATTAGTAATTTTGAACGGTCTTCTACCTGGTGATGAAAACGGCAATTATACGTATATAGCCCACAATGGTTCAAGTGTAATCGACTACTTTATCTCTTCAAGAAGCTTAATTTCATCGTGCCGCGAGTTGAAAGTAACTCAGTGGATAGAATCCAAACACATGCCCGTTGAACTTAAGGTAGGTTTTCCAAACCGTAGTCAGAAACCGGTAGCACCTAGAATTACACAATTTCAAAAATATGTGTGGGATCCAGCTAAAGAAAATGATTTTGTTTGTGCACTTGGATCTGATGTTGTAACTTCAATTTTTGATGAAGCTATTAAATTTATCGATATTGATTTCGAACATGCTCTAGCAAAATTTAACGAGGGTCTTTCTGTGGCTGGTCAGTGCATGAATAGAGATATCATCATTGGTAACGACAAGCGCAGCCCGTGGTTTGATATAGAATGCTCTGTTAAACGCCGTCAGGTAAGACAGGCACTGAGAATGTTCAGCCGGGTAAAACTTGCTAATAGCCCTGACGCCGTTGACCTGAGATTAAATTATTGTTATCTGAGAACTCAATACAAAAATTTACTCCGCTATAAGCAGCAGTTATATCGAAAATGTGTTCTGCGCACTCTTAATGAAAACACTAGAGACTCTAAACAATTTTGGAGGACTCTGAAGTCAATAAGAAGTAGTTCTGTTGTGTCAAACTCAATATCCAACACAGACTGGTTTCAGCATTTTGAACGATTATTAATGAAGAGTTGACCCTACCTGGCTCCACTTCTCCAGGCTTTCATGCAGAAGATGACTGTCTGCTTGATGTTGACTGTGATACCAGTTGTCTTGATCAAGATATAACAGAGGGAGAAATTTTAGACTCGATAAAGGCTTTAAAAAGAAACAAAGCTCCTGGTCCAGACGGACTTATTGGAGAGTTCTATAAGTATGCTATGCCCACCGTTCTCCTTTTTCTTAAGAAATATTTCAACAAACTCTTTGATTCTGGAATCTTTCCCTCTGCATGGTGTGAAGCTCTTATTCAACCGTTGCACAAGAAAGGTGATATCACTTCCCCTGATAATTATAGAGGTATTTCCCTGTTGAATATCAGTTCTAAATTATACAGCTACATTCTGAATAAACGCTTAACCAAATGGATCGAGGATAATAGTGTAATAAACGATGCACAGTCTGGTTTTAGGAAAGGCTATAGTACCACTGACCATATATTTACACTCCTGTCTCTCGTGCAAAAGCAACTTTCTAACCACCAAAAACTATACGTGGCTTTTATTGATTTTCAAAAGGCTTTCGACCTGATTGATAGAAATCGACTTTGGTTAGTCTTAAAGAAAAAGGGTATAAAAGGAAAGATGTACAATGCAATTAAAAGTATGTACACCGTTGTCACGGCTAGGGTTAAAGTACGGGGAGACTTAACTAATATTTTTATGTGTCCTAAAGGTCTAAAGCAAGGAGAAATATGTAGCCCGGTTTTATTTTCTTTATTTATTAATGAACTTGATGAAGAAATTACAGAGTATGGTAAGCATAGTATTCCTTTATCTCCTGACTTCAAAGAGCTATTGATTCTGCTGTTTGCTGACGATGTGGCGCTCGTGGCGTCCACTGTCATAGGTCTTCAGACACAGCTGAACGTTTTGAGTAAAACAGCTAAGAAACTTGATTTAATAGTGAATCTGGAAAAATCAAAAGTTATTGTGTTTAGAAATGGCGGTTATATTGCTTCAAAAGAAAAATGGTTTTACGATAGTATGCAACTAGAGATTGTTAATCAATATAAATATTTAGGTGCTATATTCTCCACTGGCCTTACTTTTTCTCATTGCCTTGAGGATTTAGCATCCAGGGCAAAACATCAGGTCATTATTATATTGAAACTTCTGTGGAAATATCAGAGTGTGGCCCCAAAATTATTCTTCAAACTTTTTGATTGTCAGATCCAGCCAATCCTTGCCTATGGCGCTGAAGTATGGGGCTTAACTGCAAACCTCTCGGCTATAGAAAAAATACATTTGTTTGCACTCAAGAGATTCCTGAATGTTTCTATAAAAGCGCCTAATGCCTTGGTTTATGGAGAAACTGGTAGGTTTCCACTTTATATAAACATTTATACTAAATGCGTGAAGTATTGGATACATGTCGTTAACATGCCTGACAATCGTCTTCCCAAAAAAGCGTATAAAATGTTATATGATTTACATTGCCGGGGTAAAAACAATTGGGTTACATCAGTCTGCCTCACATTAAATCGTTACGGTTTTGGATATGTATGGGAAAATCAAGGAGTTCCCAACGTAAAAGTTTTCCTTTCAAAATTCAAAAGTCGGCTAATCGATTGTCATTTACAAGAATGGTATAGCCACATAGAATCTAAGGACCGATTTCTCTTTTATTTTTCTTTTAAGCAGTTTTGGGAAATGCCAAATTATCTATTCACTGTAAACAACGTGAGCAGTCGTAAAAACTTGATACGGTTCAGACTTGGTGTATCCTGTTTGAACACACACAAACTGCGGTATTCGAGCGTCCCCCGTGAAGCACTGTGCTGCCCGTTTTGTCCGTGTGAGTTGGAATCCGAATACCATTTTCTGATAGTATGTCCTAAGTACAAAGTTATTCGCGAGCGTTACATACCTTTCAAGTTTTATAGACGACCATCGGCTTTTAAGACGTCGTTATTGCTCGCTAACGGAAAAATCTGTAATGCTGTGGCTACATTCATAACGAAAGCTCTTGAAGTCAGATGTGGACAGACTGATGTGACTTAGAACCATTGTTCCTGCATGCACCGTCAAAGTTGCCTTAATAATATCACACCGATAGCGTGTGATTGAGGTGTGTGTGTGTGTGTGTGTGTGTGTGTGTGTGTGTGTGTGTGTGTGTGTGTGTGTGTGTGTGTGTGTGTGAGAGAGAGAGAGAGAGAGAGAGAGAGAGAGAGAGAGAGAGAGAGAGAGAGAGAGAGAGAGAGAAAGCGAACATGGTCAACGATCGTTGATTATGTTCGCGAGATTTATTGTTTAGTTTTGTGTGTTTATGCCTATACTGTATTTGACGATGCATTGATTTCTTTCCTTACTTATTTCATCTGCGATCAGTTTGATTTTGTTTCTACCCCCTCCCTCTGTTCCCATTGACACGGGCATGTGGCCTAATTCAATTAAAACATTTGTCTTGTCTTGTCTTTTTCTTCTCTCTCTCTCTCTCTCTCTCTCTCTCTCTCTCTCTCTCTCTCTCTCTCTCTCTCTCTCTCTCTCTCTGTTTCTGCCTCTGTCTCTGTGCCCGTCTCTCTCTCTCTCCGTTTTTGTCTCCGTCTCTCTCTCTCTCTCTCTCTCTCTCTCTCTCTCTCTCTCTCTCTCTCTCTCTCTCTCTCTCTCTCATTTCTTAAATGACATTCTGAGTACCATACAAAAATTGTTGAGTCTTCATGCTTAAACGTGTCAAATCGCTAAATGTTTCTCACTCACGTCGCCTTTGGACAAACGAATTTCCTCAGTTTTCGGACGAAAGAAATTTTGATTAACCCTGTTATGCAATAAAATGTGTAAGTACATACATTTCATTCATTCATTTGCGCATCTGGTACCTCTCCCTGGCTTTCTGTCACTGATCATTGGCAGGCCAAGTCTCCGTCCTCATTTCCATTTCTTTTGACAAACTGCCTTCCTCCCCCTCCCTGTCCCCCACTTCCCTCCTCCCTCATTTCACCATCATTCCCCATTTGTACCCCCCCCCCTCTCTCACTTTTCTGTCGTTGCCCCCTTTCCCTCTCCCTGTCTTGACAGAGATGGACAGCTTTGGCATCAACAGGCGCTGCCAAATCCCTGTCTCGCAGACAGTCTGGAAGGAGATCACGTCGGAGGAAGTCAGACCCTTGCGACAGACAGGGCGAAGGGCGCCATGACCTTTTTCGCCCCTTTTCTTTTTTGATGGGTCAAACCCCAGCCGACTGCAAAAACCTCTAACCTTGCTATCAACATCAGGCAAGCTTCGCAAATCATGAGACAGAAATACTGTAAGGGGATGCACAGATCATGAAGAAATGCATCCGCCATCTTCGGGTTACAGAGCAGCAAATGGGTACCTGATTCAATTCAGGAGAGGCTAAAGCAGTTGAAGTGGAAGGGTGAGTTTTGCCTTCCAAACTGCCGTACGCTAGATACGATGAATTTCTAATAAGTTAAATGCTGATGCGGGCAGTTGGTTAGGGGAATTCTCTCTCTCTCTCTCTCTCTCTCTCTCTCTCTCTCTCTCTCTCTCTCTCTCTCTCTCTCTCCTCTCTCTCCCCTCATTGTTAAACATCATATCATTGAAAGCTCTTCAGTGTGGGGGTATATAATTCTGTCAACAAACTCAGTATAAACCAGTTTAACCTGCACAATCATCACTGTTTTTTTTTCTCTTTTTCTTCTCTTTGTTCTCAGCATAAAATAAACACACCACACACACACACACACACACACACACACACACACCACACACACACACACACACACACACACACTTTTGGACAAATCGTTTTCTTCCAAACAGTAATACCATCAACCTTAACGATGATAACAAAGCAGTAAGAACAATAATAATAAAAAGAAGAAAAATTATAATAACAATCATCATCGTCGATTAAGATTATTTAGTGGGTTAAGCGCAGATACAGCCATCATAACTTCATAGGCAAATTTTCTGTATACGCTTGTGAAGAACTGGTGCAAACGTCACCAGTCTTTTGTACGTAGCAGTCTGGTGTCGAATACACTCTTTTTTGTTTGTTTGCTGGGGTTATAATCAATGTCTTCTCTGCCTGTGCACTATTTTAGCAAGAATATCCCTTTTGCCCCTCCCTTGCATTCCCTCCAGAGTTGTTGCCAGTCTGGGAACATGGAAAATTGACCTTTTTCCCCTTTTTATTTCTGTTTTCCTCCTCAAGTAGGATAACGGTAACGCGCTCAACGGATCTCGTAAATGGTTCCTTTCCATGATCCGTTGCCACAAGTCGGTGTCACAGGCTTTGATTGACGGGCTGTAATTGTACGCTTTTCTCTGCTGTTTGGTTTGGTTTGGGTATTCAGCCCATTAGAAAAATCTGGTTCTTGTATGACATAGGAGATACACAAATCTGCGTCAGTACAATATAAAATGTTACAATGCAGTAGTCTTAACCCAAAGTGTTACAATGTTACAAATTATCTTCTCAAAATGTTAGGGTTTTTTTTTCCTGTAACAAGCATGAAATATGTAGCAGTGTTACCTTTTTCGAGAATGTAAATCAGAACTCTTTATTCGTTGAGTGATAACAAACTGGAAAGTATGATGTGTACCTCTCTGTCTGTTTTCTGTTGAATCTAAAGAAGACATATTTATCGAAGATTTACTCGACTGGTTTGTATTGTGTAATCTTTCTTTACGCATTGTTTCATGTGTTTATTTGTAATTCGGCTTATTTCAGAAAAGCAGCTGTCTGTTTCATTAAACATCAGTGCAGACATATCCAATGTCATATTGAAATGTTACAAATGGTCCATTTGTTACGTTTTCACAAAAAAAGTAACAATGTTACATTCTAAGTACCTAACATAACCTAAAACGGTAAAAATTGTTATATCTTGTGGAGACTACTGAAATGTTACATAATACCATCAGCATTTGGGGTGACCTTGATATTTCAAAAATACAATAGTGGGTAGCCTTACTAAAAGGTGATAATCAGACATCATTTTGTCAAAGAAACATAACCCTCGTGTCCTAGTGTCCAAGTGGACGACGAAATATAGAAGAGTTATTTACTGTACTGAAGGGCCGCTGAACAGTGCAAACTGGTTTGGCTAGTATAATTCATTGCGTTTCAATGGCAGATTCAAGTCTCCCGATTTCAGCGAGTTAAGTAGTTACTGATCGATTAAATCTGAAAAAGGCAGCAGTGTAGATGTAAAATGTAACACCTATCACAACCTTCATACATCCTGGACGAATATATAACCTTTTAGCAGTTTTTGACCGTCACGCACGAAAAATGTATATTAAAAAATGTGTTTCTCTTATTGTTGCCGTCCAACGTGCTTTATTGCTACATTTTTCGTGGCTATCTTCCATTCACAAGCTCTCGAGTTAAAATAATTTCGCGAACATATTTGTGAGTTTTTCGCTTTGCAGTAAGTCATACGAGTCTTTTTGTGGGTATCTAGATCTGTTGTTAATACAATGCTATGTTTCTTCAAAATATTGTGCCCTTTTAGACTACAGTTCCCATACGCTTGTATTTGGTTATCGAGAAGAAAAAAAATGTGTTCCAGAAATTGTTCTTTAATACGTGTATTGGCTTGCCTCAAGGCAGTCAAGTAAGTCTCTTTTTTAAGTAAATATTTGTTGTTGTTGTTGTTTTTTCATGTGGGATTTGGTTTTTGTGGATATGCTAGAAGTATCCTTACCCCATTCCAGGAAATAGTTGACCAGCCTTTCGCATACCTGCATGTTTGTCTCTTTTTATTATCTTTCTTATCATACATTTGTGAAATTTGGCGTCTTCGTTTGTCCTACCATTCAAATACTTATTCCTTTTCTGCATTATTTCTTATATTTCAGGATCTGTCCTTACGGACTTCTGATTGTTATCCTGTTTGTCACCTCTCACCCGGATGTGACGTGGCTGACCTGTGCTTGTGCACATGACTGTCGCCCCCCTGAATGTCCATATTAGCACTTACGCTCTGGCTGTACCACTCACTGACCCTGGGACTCCACTTTTTTTTTTTTTTGCCTCAGTTCCAGCTTGCCTTTCTCTTGTGCCTGGTTGCGCTTTGCTTGCGTCTTTTCGCCCTCTCTATGCGGGTTTCTGAGGAGGTTGATGCCCTGGTGACTGGATGCTAATGCCTGGTACTAGAAGATCATTCCAGGGTTTGAGACACTCTGGAAGCTATCTGTGCTGGCCACGGGTGTCACGGACCACAGGAATTGTTTCTGGGCTCACAGAAAGTGATGTCCAGAACTCCAGGCCCTTGTCAACTCCTTTTCCTCATTTCACCATTTCATTCAGCTTGGGAGAGACGGTCGTCGGGGGCTTTGGGGATGCTGCCCAACAGTCTGGGTTCTCTCTTCCTTCTCCCCTGCCCTCTCTGCTCCTCTTCCAACGCCCAGAATATCCTTCTGCTGCCACATCAGCTGTGCAGACTCTCCTTTAGACAGACATTGAGACGTAACGTGGCGTAGGACGCGCCAGTGTGGTGTGAGTGAGGAGTGTTCTTGTGTGTGGTGGTGTGTGAGGACTCTCTGTTCCTTCTTTTCCACCACCATCTCCTCCTGCCTCTCCTCCCCGTCTCCCTCCCCGCCCCCCCCCCCCCCCGCCCCCCGCCCCTCCTCCGAAGTACTTTCTCACATAAACTCTTAAGGTCCTGTTAATATGGCATTCCCTTTCTCCTGCCTTAAGTCCTCTTTCCGTCTTCTCTCCGTTCTATTTGTCTTGGTCTTCGAAAAGATATTGACTTGAACCAGCCAGACTCTAATGGATTAGAAAAGTTTGGTGGAGGTAGAGAGGGGGATAAAAGAGAAGCAGTTCCAGGAAACTTGCCGCCGCTGTTTGTCAGATGTTGTCCGTTTGTGAGTGTGAATGACTCAAACCTAGTTTTGTCTATGAACTCTCGAGAAGTATGTTCACTCAGAGGCATGAGGAATAGAAGCACGCCCTTCTTTTCTTTTTTCTTTTTTTTTTAAAGATTGGTTATGTTTTGCCCATGAAACGTCCTGATCACATGACTTAAACAGGCAAAAGAAATCTGACAAATGAAAGAACAAGCAAACGAAGAAATAGATGGTCCAAAATGAAGATATTATTCAACAGGGAATAAAAGCAAAACGAAAAAAAAAATCAAATAAAAAAAAGACAAACGAGTGACACAATATAACATTGTTCTGTTGCAACCATGGGAAACCCAATTGAAAGTCCCCAATCCCCCAACACCCCCACCCACCACCCTCACCCAGTCCCATTAACAGCTATTCTAAAATGCGCCACCACCACTAACCCTCCCTCTCTCCCTCTGTCTGTCTGTCTGTCTGTCTTCTGTCTGTCTGTCTGTCTGTCTCTCTCTCTCTCTCTCTCTCTCACACACACACATACACACACACACACACATGCACGCGCGCGCACGCACGCACACACATCTCTCTCTCTCTTCTTTCAGTCTCTCTCTCTCTCTCTCTCTCTCTCTCTCTCTCTCTCTCTCTCTCTCTCTCTCTCTCTCTCTCTTCTGAAGCTTGCAGTTAAACATTTCATACTTTTCTGTAGTCAAGAGCAAGTCAGGTTGCATCCGCAAATTCGCATTGGCTTTCTAGCTTAAAAAGTCAAGTTATTGTTTCCAGGTAAAACCAGGTAACAGAATGTTACAATATTTATAAGAAAACTCAAGGTATGATTGGAAACAAAGGAAAAAGAATCACGCAGAAACAATTATTCATCTGTGTGAATATTACTGTTCAAGGCTGAAGACTTTTAAGGCATCAGGTAATGAGTGCAAAAGAAAGGAAGAAAGGAAGAAAGAAAACCTTATATCCTAAAATAGCTGTCAGCAGTGCAATCAGATGAATATGGCAGTTACTTCCAGCTGAGTTCCAAAGTGTGAATGATACGCACACTACTGATATCAATCTTTCTCTTTGCTTGTAAAGAGTCTAGGCATTTTGAAATGAGATGCTACTTGCAAAATCTTACGCATCTTACTTCCAGCTGAGTTCCAAAGTGTGAATGATACGCACACTACTGATATCAATCTTTCTCTTTGCTTGTAAAGAGTCTAGGCATTTTGAAATGAGATGCTACTTGCAAAATCTTACGCATCTTTCACAAAGAACATGTCACACAAGAAGAAATGCGCAAAAGAATCAAGGCAGCAACTGCCCTTCCTGAAGATCGCTGACAACAGTCAATAAACAAAAATTGAAATGGTTCCATCACTTCTCTCGGTCTTTTGGCTTTGCAAAAACTATCTTGCTGAGCACTGTATCAGGAAACAGAGGAAGGGTCCAAGAGAGAAAGAGGTGGCAGGAGCACGTCCTGGAATGGACAGACCTGTATGCCAATGTAAATCAGTCTTTTAAAGGCACACATTTCTTGCACTGATAGTGATAACAGAGCACATGCACAGAAGCCACAGTTACTTTGTTTCATGTGTGATAATCACTGTATCTGTGGTAATTTCTATAAACGGAGGTTTAAAGTGTGAGCGCACTCTTAAGATCTTATACACTTGTAAAATCCCATCACGAACTTTCTTAAGAGAAGGCCGGAAAGGCTGTTGGTATAGATGACACGTATACACATAGCATGCATTCTTCATTAAAAGCAAAAACAAAACAAAACAAACAAACAAACAAACTAACTAACTAACAAACTACCCAACAACAACAACGAAAGAATGATCGAGAATCTGGGACACCAATATTCGCCTTAATAAGACGGCAAACGCATTATTAGCGCCAGTAAGCAGCCCTTCGATTCACTCTATACAGGCTGGCAGCCCGTTGTGTAAGCGTGAGCGTGGATTGCAATGTGCTTGGAGTTTGTGTCTAAATACCAATAAGCGCTAAGTAATCCTGCTCCTCCTCCTCCTCCTCCTCCTCCTCCTCCTCCTCTCCTCCTCCTCCCCATCATCATCATCACCATCATCATCATCATCATCATCATCATCATCATCATCGTCATCATCACTCTCTTCCTCCTCCTCACAATCACAGATAATCTTTATATCAGGCCAGAAGGTGTGAAAAACGGAGAACTGGAAAGCAACAATGTCAGAGACAATTACCTTGTTTACATGAAAACAGCAAATATTGTTATTATTTTTTTTCTTCAGAGACTTTACCACTTTCACAGACAAAGATTATTATAGGGTTCTGATGCCAGTAAAACTCTCATTTCACCCCTCTCCTATGATGGGCTCAGAGTGTTTGTTTGTTCTAGATGTTAGCTTCTATCTGTCATTCATGTAAGATGCCTGAGTTTTGATGTCCCTCTTCATTTCCATTAGTGTGCGTGAGATGCAAAACTAATATCAAATCAAATTCCATGATGATTTCATGGAGGATTCCAGAATTTGATGGAGAGTAAAGAAAAATATGAAAGCAGACGAAAACAGAAAAAGAGGAAAGGAAGAAAAAAAGTCTGTGCTTACTTTTCCATCGTTTTGAAGTCACAGTAGTACTCTCTATCCAAAAACAATAACATATAAAGAAATGGAAAGCATTTGGTGGTACCTTACGAACAAAAGGCAAGCAACAACAACAACAACAGCAAGAAAAAAAGAGAGGAAAAAACACGTGATTTTTACCTTACCTTCGTGAAATTTACTCTCTCTCTCTCTCTCTCTCTCTCTCTCTCTCTCTCTCTCTCTCTCTCTCTCTCTCTCTCTCTCTCTCTCTCTCTCTCTCTCTCTCTCAGTTTCGCAAATGTGACATCTTTCTTCCTGTCACCCGAGCGTAATGACGGGCACGTCGCGGTCTCCGCTTACGTACCGCACTGCTTTGATGAACTCTTCTAATTAACAGTGTCTGCTGCTGCTACCAGATGCTGTCTCATGCGTACGTGTCATCCACCTGTACTGCTGCTCGGACTGTATGGAGTCTTTAGGCTCATGGTCTCCATGTCCTCTTCGGGTGAATGTTGTGTGTGCTGAGACTGGAAAAAGGCAAATTAAATTACCAGCTGAGCCATGGCCATTGATCTTTGTTAGACAGCTCAATTAATTATATGTTCTCTTGTTGAAATTCTTTATGTTATGGTTTGAAGTTTTTTTGTTAACGTTTGTCGTCCTTCTTCTTATACCCTCTCTCTGCCTCTCTCTTCCATTTCCTAGACCCTCACCCACGCTCTTCACCCCCTCCCCCCCCCTCTCTCTCTCTTTCTTGCTTTCTCTTGTTTAAATAGAAGAGAGAGAGAGAGAGAGAGAGAGAGAGAGAGAGAGAGAGAGAGAGAGAGAGAGCACAAAACTAAAGACAAGTAACAATTATTGTCAAACAATTGTGGTAGTCGTGGGTAGACTGATTGAATTCAACGCCTTCTTCCTTGCGCTGAACTCGGAAGCGATCTGAAGCAATCAAAGCTAAGTGAATTTTCGTTATTTTATTCGTTTGTTTCTCACCTGAAGAAGACCTAAGAGGCCGAAACGCGTTGTGTTTTGTCTTGTGACTCGTTTGTCCACGTTTCTCTGGGCGGTTCGCTAACATTTATTTAAGATTTGTTTAGATTTCCGCCTGCAGTCGTCTCACTTTGCAACTAGAACAAAGAATGTTTTCATCTGTAATGTCGATATGTTGCCTTCTTTGACAGATATTGTAGCTGTTTGACAATAATTGTTACTTGTCTTTAGTTTTGTGCTCTCTCTCTCCTCTCTCTCTCTCTCTCTCTCTCTCTCTCTCTCTCTCTCTCTCTCTCTCTCTCTCTCTCTCTCTCTCCTGTTCGAGGACAACATGTTCCTTAACCAGCATGTCACACTGAAGAGTTGTAACAGACGGGACATAATGAGGAATTCAGAACATTAAAAATGCAATTAATTCACAAAAGCGCCATAGACACGCTGAGTATTACCGAGACTCAATATTTTCATACTCATACCCAATATTGGTTCGGTTAGCCACACGTAAACTCACAAACAATGAAATATTGTCAATGTCAGCTTTTATCAAAGACAATTCTGCAGAAAAAAATGAGATACCCACGTCAGTTCTATAGCCAACAAAGTTGATACGACAGCTCAGATTATACTAAGTCCTTTCTCTTCTTTTCAGATTCTTTGGAAAAAATGAAAACAACATATTCTGAGCTGTTACCAGTACCTAACAGTTGTTTTGTCCTAGGCAGTGTGGCTTTCCGAAAACAACAACAACAACAAGTAATGTCACACAGGCTTAATCAATCTGGCCGACGACTTGTTAAAAAAACATTAATAACATTGGATATTGAGGATTTCTACCTGTTGATTTAAGAAAGCCTTGATGCGACTGACAACGCAAACATTTGCGACGTAACCACACAAATACTCTCATGCTTTCTTCATTCCCATCTAACAATAGGTTACAGTGTGCTGCAAAGAGCATGTTTGTCTCTGCATTTAAAACCTTTCTCTATGGCGTCCCAAAATTCTCTGTCCTACGTCTCTTATTGCCCATATTAAATCCACATGTGAACTCATAGCAGATGATATCAAACCCTACGCCAATCATTTTGACAGAATTGTTCTTACAAAAGCTTAACAAGAAAGTGCTGACATCATGTAAAAATGACAATTAAGAACCACCAACACCCAGTATGCATAGTGCAAATTTTCGATTTATTCATAAAACCTTTCTTAAGCATGAAACCAAAAGTACACACAACATATTGTAAGATGAACTTGATTTCATTACATGTTCCTTTATTCTAAAGATTCTATGCTTATCACAACCACACACAAAAGATAAAATCTCACGGTAACACTCTTTTCAATGCACCTTAAAATGGTTTATATTGAACAGGTTGATCATTGTAAGTATCTGGAGGAACTGTTAAAGACAGTATCAGTCAGCATCCTCGGTAACTTTTTGGCACAACAGAATTTGTGACAAAGTCTCTAAGCTGTCAAAAATCAAATATTTCCTCGGCTTTCACTTACACAAACTGCTTGTTCAAGTTGGCATTCAGTCGTGTATAGTTTGTATGTCTACCTTGTGGTAGTCGTGGGTAGACTGCGCTCACACAAAACCATCGCTGAGCCTTCGCTGACGAACGCTCAAAGATATTCTGATGGAGAAAACTGATTTGTTTCGACAAGGACTAAAATACTACTACTACTACTACTAATAATAAA
>CM065718.1:20990401-20995401 GCA_033310375.1 Conus canariensis
TGATAAACGTTTCCTCCCCCTTTCTCTTCTCTGTCTCCACCCATTTTCACCACCTTGCCTTCCCTTTGGCCTCCCTGCAGAGAATGGTAGGGTAGAGGTGGGGGGAAGGGGTATAGGGGAAGACAGCCGAGTGTGCCTTGATAAACACTTGGATGATAAGGGATCCCCATACTTCTCTGTAAGCAGCGCCTAGTTCTCCAAAACTTCTCTAATTCTGGGAATATTGAAGATCAGTTATTCTTGTGCAATTTACAGGTTACAAATGGTGCAAGCATTGCAGGAAGAATGGACATACAGGGGAAAAAAATCACGTGATCTCTTGGCCAGACGAGACCAAAACAAAACAAAACAAAATAAAAAACCCTTTAGGGACACGTGGAGTAGACGTCAGCTCAAAGACAAGCAACTGCTATGACACTAAGGAGAATAGATGGTGTTCCCAAATCTGCAAGGGAGGTAATCTGTGTCAGAGCTCGCCTACAGCAAGAATGACCCAGCCGTTATCATGGGACCGACGTCGTTGTTGGGCACACCCATGGCAGTTTTGTCCCATCAATCAGCTGAACAGCTCAGTCAGAGGGAGAAAATGCCAAAACTTTAGGGGCGCCTATACTGCAGACGGTCGAGTTCCCAATTGTTACCCATCAAATCAGACATATACACTGTAGATCTACTTATAAGATCTATAAACTGAGAGAAGTAGCTATATCCTCCCCGATGCTTTTTTTTCTTCCGGACCAGATCTATAGCGTAGCTATTTCAAGTCTCTCAGAGTCTGTTTTGAACGAAACAGGCGTCTCAGTAAAGGGGTTTAGACACAGATTCGACCTCACGATGTCTGTTATCACAATATTCAACGTCATCTGAGGTGTGTGTTTTTATCAACAAATTTGTCTGGACAAGAAAGTCACTGCGAGATATTAGAATGAGAATTCCCAGCATTTTGTGCCGGAATCAAAAGACGTCACTATTTATCACGCTTTGGAAAACAAAACCAATGGCAGCGCACGGCTAGAAAAAGATTCAGACCTTAAACAACATTCATTTTAAATATGATGCCAGCTGGTTTTAAATCAGAGACTGTGTTGTTAAAAGTGTGCATTGGTTGTTAATGTCTACTACTGGTCTACATTATATTACAAATATTTCTGGCTACGTGATTTGCCAAATTTTGTAAACAAAAATTTGCAAACAAATAAACAAACAAACAAACCGGAAATGGGAAAGGAAAGCAGCAACTTACACTTTTTGCGATAGCCAAAGAACTCATATAGAGAAACTCTTGGCGTAAGCTGATGTGACCGCCCTCTTCCGACAAAATGGCTTCTGAATTTACATCCGGATTCGATTAAACGATTGCTTGAGTATGAGCGATGTGTTCTATTGGCAACCTCAAGCAGCTGACCAATACGCCAGCTCACATCATGCATACAGTGACAAATTGGGGTTCCTAAACCTAACCTAAGCCTATCACATAACTATTTACTGGCTATAAATAACCCACATTGTCACATTCGTTTGCTTCCTTTCTATTCACTAATAACTATTGTTGTGTGTGTGTTCACAAAATAATTTGTAGATGGCTTTGCAGACGCAATTTTACATATCAGAAAGAGAGACGAGCTAAGATGTTGATATCACAAGCGAATGTACGAGTAAATCCCCCAACATTACCACAGTTTCTGTGCCTGTATTTAAACCTTATCAGAAATCATTAGAGTGCCTAACAACGAGCTAGACTGTTTGCATGTGGATAAGGCGGTCGTAAGCTCAAAGCACTCATAGCGGTCAGATTTCAGGGCTTCGAAACCATCTTTGACCACTCAGCCATGAATGGGTACTTGATTCAGTTCAGTGAAAGTTGAAGTGAGGGAGAGAGAGAGGGACAGGATCCACCTTTCAAAAAGTCGTGTCCCAGTCACGGTGAACCTCTACTACCCTTCCCGCTTCCAGCCATTGGGCTATGCGATCTTCAACCTTTAACCCTGGAAACTCACTACCTCCTTTCACGACACCTGTCGGCATTACTGCTCATAAGTCAATTGTTATTTCTTTTTTGAACAAGAATCGTCTTTTATTACGAATCTGATTTTCATCGTCCATTCATCTTTTTCTACCATGCAGGAAGACACACTCGCTATCCCTTCCTGTAGCTTTCTTCGCTCGCCGTAAGATGCCGTAAAGAAACGCAGCTCACTTGTTACATTGGCGAGGTTCTAACCGTCCAGTGTCTAAGAAGGGATTCCTCAGTTCTGCCAGCTTTCTGGAGACAGTAATTTGAGTTGCAGGGTATCTCTATAGCTCTTTGTTTTGATATATGGAACAAGTGTAGACGTGTTGTGACCGGTCTACTCCTTCGATGCATCGTCTGGTGGGGGAGAATGTAGGAGTGAGGGACTGGGTAGGGAAGGGAGGAGGATGAAGGGGTCGGCGAGGAGAAGGGGGTTTACCAGGACAATGCGTCTAGACGGGTTATGAGTCAAAAGCAGGGAGACATAAGGCGCTTGCGAACTGCGAGGAGGGGATCTTGTCTGTTGGCACGATTTATGGGCTTGCTGCCAGACAGGTTTTCGTCGTGAAGCATTGTGTTGTGTTATATTGTGTTGTTTACTGTTATCTTGTACTGTATTGAATTGTATCGTATTGTACTGTCTCGTATTGTTTTGTGTTGCATCGTATTGTATTGTTTTGCACTGTAACACGTTGTGTCATAATTGCGTCGTCCTGTATTGTATTTCACTGCTTTTATGGAAGAAGATCACCGTGAGTAGAGATTACTGTGTGTGAAATTCACGCTTCTTTGCATGGCGTTCCCACTACAGAGACATACGACCTGTTTTGTGTCTGTCCATGCATGTACCCTGTGCAATGTTGCCAGCGACCACTTCTTCGTTACCGTGAGTTCTTTTACGTGTGCTAAGTGCCGCCACAAACAGGGCCATATTATCTCAATCGATAGGGTCAGTCAGAAAACCTGTTTGAAACATGTTTGCCATTCTAAGGAACATGGATTAGTCTGCATTTTGCATACAGTATTCAGCTTCCACATATTAAAAAAGCTTGTCTCTGATAACTTGTAAAGTTTCTTTTTTCCTGGGAAGCTGAGAGGTCTGTTGTCTATTCATTTATGTATGTATTTTTTATTCAGTCATTTATTTGTTTCTTTGTTTGTTTGTTTACTTATTCATGCATCTATCTATTTATGCATTCATTTATCAATTTTACTTTTATTTTGTTTCATTTTAAAAACTTTTATTTCATTTCGTTTTATTTTTTGTTTCATTTTCGTTTGCGACAATGAATCTTTAGAAAGCAGATACAGCAGATCGAGCTTCGTTCGTATGATATGTATTATGCCATTCTTGTTAAGAACAGTTCCTATCCACCCACCCCATTCATCCCCTGCCCTCCCCCCCCCCCCCCCCCCCCACACACACACACACACATACGCTTCTCCTCAGAGACTCCAAAATGTCTTCCTTCGATGTCTTTCCCGTTCAGTATTATATCGATTGCTGCTTTATCACTGGGCAGAGCTCTACTCTATGACGTTTTGATGCCTTCACCAGTCTGACGATGAGTTCCAAGGAGAGAAGACTGGAAGGACGGGGGAGAGAAAAAAAGAGGGGCCCTTAGCTGCCTCCGATGAAAGTGTTGCCATCTGAATGTCCATCGTAAATGGACTGGCCTCCAAAGGAATGGATGCTTATCCCTGATGCATTACCATGATAGTGTCCTCCAAGCACGTAGATGATGATGGATAAAAGTAGGGAATACAAGTGGCAGTTTGGTTTCAAGGCTACATTGAGTAGAAAACTACTGCGCTCCTGATACCAGAGAGACGCTTCAGACACTTCAGAATCGTTTTTTATTGACAATGACAAAATACAGTCTTCATATTAGGAGAGAGAGAGAGAGAGAGAGAGAGAGACAGACAGACAGACAGACAGACAGACATACAGACAGACAGACAGAGACAGAGACAGACAGACAGAGACAGAGAGAGAGAGAGAAAGCGAGATAGAGCACGTGTATACGCGCGCGCGCATGCGCGTGCGCGCGGTGTGTGTGTGTGTGTTGTGAACATGTGTGGTTGTGTGTGCATACGCGTGCATGGATACGTAGTACTTTAATTTAACGTCTCTTCACCCTCAAGTGACATTAGACAACAAAAAAAAAAATTTTTAAATAATAAATAAAAAATAAATAAATGCATGTGAGAGAATCTTTTAAGTGTTGAGTGTTTTTGAGTAAATGCAACATCAATGCCATACTTAAGTTTTGAATTCTACAAACACAAATGATCTCAACATTACCAGCAACTATCAAAGAAAAATACCAACAGAACTAGAATGCAAAGTTTCTGAAAACAACTTAAGAAAATCAAGGTCATTAACTATTTTCTGTAATGTTATCGGATTTCGAAGGTTGAGCGCAGTGCCTCCATTTTTGAGCATTTGAGCTTTGATGGCAGGACAGTGCAGAAGCAGATGATTCGTAGAAATTTGACTCCACAAACACAAATAATACCTTTACAAAATTTTGTTTTGAGAGCATTTAGACGAATCTTAAACATCAAAGACGTAATTGATCTGGATTTGATTTGACTTAAACTCTTAATTATTATATCTGAATGCAGTGTGTCACAAGCTTTTACACAAGTATGTGAATATTGTATATCTAAGGTCTTCAACTTGTCAACAAAATTATCCTTTGCTAACTTGTCAAAGTATTTATAATATTCATGTAGATCTAGCTTAACATTAAGTTTAATTGTCCCTGCAGCATTGCGTGCTGCACTCTTGGCTGCTTGATCTACCTGTTCATTAAAGACAATTCCACAGTGAGATGGAATCCAATAAAAAGTAACACTGATATCTTTGCTTGCTAAGTGATGTATTAAGTGCTTGATTTCCTGTGTCATTTCAACCCGTGCCTTGGTATTTTGACCTTTGATGGCATATAATACTGATTTTGAATCCTCACAAAATAATATTTTG
>CM065718.1:21000401-21007901 GCA_033310375.1 Conus canariensis
TTCTTTCATCAGTCGTAACACCTCCCCCCCTCCCCCTCCCCCCAACTTCCCAATCCACCTTGAGTGGGTTTTTGCGTGCACACGTGAGTGCCTGGTGGTTGTGTTGCTTGTACGTGCAGGCCGTGTTGATGTGAGTGCTTGCGTGCGTGCGTGCGGGTGTCTGAGAGCGTGGGTGTGTGGTCATGCGTGAGCACGTGTACGCGCGCGCGTTTGTGTGTGTGTGTGTGTGTGTGTGTGTGTGTGTGTGTGTGTGTGTGTGTGTGTGTGTGTGTGTGTGTGTGTGTGTGTGTTGTTGGTAATGTAAAGCGTTTAGAGCCCTAAATTATAGAGAATAGGCACTATATAAATTAACATTATTATTATTATTATGTTCATTATGGGTCACAGATCATGCCCAACGTTTTAGTGTACCGTTATAGCCGTTACTAACGGCTATAACAACCGATAACGGTTTTTCTTTGTTTTATGGAATATCTCAGAAAGTACGTGGCCGATCTTTCTGAAAATTTGTAGGTATGTTCATTATGGGTCACGGATGATGCCCGATATTTAAGTTTACCGTTATAGCCGTTACTAACGGCCCATAATGGTTTTCTTCTTGATGGAAAATCTCAGAAAGTTCTTGGCCGATCTTTCTGAAAATTTGTAAGTATGTTCATTATAGGTCACAGATGATGGCCGATGTTTACCAGAATAGCTATTACTAACGGTTATAACCAGCCCAAGACGGTTTTTCCTCTTTATGGAATATATCATGCGTATTCAGGATAAACTGGGGGTACGTTTACATGCTTTGCATCTTGTTTACTGTTGTTACCATCTTTGATCTTACTTCATGATTTAACAGAAGCTGGCAAAAAAAACTCAGCAGGGACATGTTGAAAGATTCCGGCAAAGCCCCGAATCCCCATCTTTGAGTACTAATCTTTCTCTGCCCCCCCCCCCCCTGTCTCTCTCTCTCTCTCTCTCTCTCTCTCTCTCTCTCTCTCTCTCTCTCTCTCTCTCTCTCTCTCTCTGAATCGGCCGAATGTTCTCGAGCATTTAGGCAAAATAAGGGTAGTTTTGCTGTTGTTGAGAGCAAGTTCCTTGGGTTCTTCAAGTGTGCGAACTCAGGCATCACCAGTGGGGAATACCCCAAGTCGTATACTGAAGGAGGGAAAGTTACTGGGAAGTGTTTCGCATGTCCGAGGGATAGTGTCAAGTAGTTGCCGACCTGCCGGTCCTGGGTAGAGGAGAGTGTCCACTTTGAGCACTGGCTATTCACTGGGTTCTCCAGTGGGGCTGAAAGGAAGGCAATCGTGTCAGGTGACCGTCACGGGTAGGCGACCGTCAGCCCGCAGGCCAGAGTACACTGGCCATTCAGTCGTCCTTGTTCTGAGGAATGAATGGAAGGCTTCGGCCTATTGAGTGGTTTGCACCTTGTTGTCTATAGAGGTAGTAACTACTTGAAGCATCAGTCCTGGCTGGTAGAGAAGTCCAGGCTGTTAATACAATGGGTAGTTCGGGGAATCGAACATGAGTTTGAATAGGAGGTTATGCATTAACCACTTGGTACCCAAGTCTTTGTTGGCGCTAGCAGCTGTGGTGTGTGTGTATGTGTAGGTGACTAGTGATTCCATTGGCGGAATAAAAATAACTTGGGGATTTATTGGTACAAATCGTGTGATGGGTGTGTGCCAGTGATTCCATTGGTTGAACCAGTTAAACTCGGATTCTCTCTTTCTTTGAGAACGAATATAAGGTGCTTGGAAAACCAGGAAGTGTGTGACTCACTTAAGGGAAAGTGAACTCGCCCGTCTTGCTGAGGGCTCAAGAAAATACAGTGACAAGCAGAGGTTTGCTGTCGCCTCGAAGCCGACGACGGTTTAGAATTGTCTCCAGGGTGGGGACGTAGACAGTGGAGGTTGCTGTAGCCTCGAAGCCGACGACGAGAAGAATTGTCTCCCGTGTGGGGACGGTCGACAGCAAGACGTGTCAGCCTGTTGGAGCCAAGACAGGGAGCTGTCAGACAACGGTGGGGTGTTTGAAGCCAGAGAAGACCTGTGGGAGAGGCCGACAGGAGCCCTTTCCGTGGAGAGGGCGAAGTGCGGTGGAGTCCGGGAGACTCGGTGTGAGGGTGCGACTCAAGCTACGTTGCCAGTTTCCCCCAACTGGGATTTGGCCAATCGGGAGGACACAACAGTGTGGCAGCTTCAGCTCGTGGTCGCACAGTGGGATGAGAGAAACTGACGGTCAACCAAGGAATGCTGGCAAGTTATGGACGTTTTATTTGTTCTTAAGTTTATAAGTGTGCAAACAGAATAGTGGAATATTGTCTTTCCTGGCTAAGTAAGAATAACTGAAGAACAGGGGATGCGATTTATAAGATTGTCTGTATGATGCTTACATTTTTGTATGATACAGATAAGTGTGTTGTGTAGTGACGGGTGGGGGCTCGGAGTCAAGTTGAATAAAATTTGATTATTTTCTATGAAATATTATTGGTTTCCCGTCACCTTTGTGCGGGCCCGATGTGAGTGGCAGAGTGCGTGTGCCTATGCGAGAACGCATTTTGGTTGTGAAAGCGTAAATACTTCTGTCTATAACCCCCTGCATCCCTGAATATGAAAATCATATTTTAATGACGAAGAGGGTGCGTCGGAGACCCGTCACACTCTCCCTTTCTCACTCCCACCCTCTCTCTCTCTCTTTCTCTCTCTTCCCTCCCTCCCTCCCTCTCTCTCTCTCTCTCTCTCTCTCTCTCTCTCGCTCGCTCGCTCGCTCGCTCGCTCTCTCTCTTCCCTCTCTCTCTCTCTCTCTCTCTCTCATTCACTGGGCACCACTTTAAGTCCTATCCTGGTTTGCAGACAGTCAGAAAGGGCATCAGGCCACACACTGTCAGTTTCTCTCCCAGAGAGTGATAAATGCCATGTCCTAGGAGGCCTCCTGCAGCCGCACAGAGCGAAGTAGTTAGAATAAATCTGAAGACCCAACGTTCCTAACTCTCTCTCTCTCTCTCTCTCTCTCTCTCTCTCTCTCTCTCTCTCTTGCTTTATTATGAGTAATTGTGCGTGCATGTGTGCCTGCACACTTGTGAACGTGCGAGTATGTGTGCGCACTTGTGTGTGTGTTGTGTGTGTGTGTGTGTGTGTTGTGTGTGTGTGTGTGTGTGTGTGTGTGTGTGCGTGTGTTTGTGTGTGTGTGTGTGTGTGTGTGTGTGTGGTGTGCGTGCGTGCGTGCGTGCGTGCGTGCGTGGTGTGTGTGTGTGTGTGTGTGTGTGTGTGTGTGTGTGTGTGTGTGTGTGTGTGTGCCTGTGCCTTTCTGTTCTGCATAATGTTTTGATGATTCCTTTTTCTCCCTGTTCACGTTAATCCGCACCTTTGTTGGTTTTTTTTACTTTTATGTAAGAGAATATTGTGAGAAATCTTCAAGTTTATCCATGTCATTCTCACTGAAAAAAAACCTCGCGTTTGAAACTGTATTCGTCTTTCCTCTAATTTACTTTAGAAACACACCCTGCTCTCTCATTTGTGGAGACGTTGTTGTGAAGAACCATTTCCATCACATCTTTGGTTCCAAACACAACCAGAAGATACGTTTACCTGGTGCCAGCTCAACAGGAGAAGCCGTTTTCTTCCAACAAGGTATTTCCATTAACTCTCTCTCTCTCTCTCTCTCTCTCTCTCTCTCTCTCTCTCTCTCTCTCTCTCTCTCTCTCTCATTATTGCGCTAATATCATGCGGTGGTAGTAAGGTGTTCAGTTTTCGGTTTTGTTATTGCTGGTCAATCACATACAGAGCCTTTTACTGGGCTGTCGTTATTCAGAGAAGACAAACGTCCAGCCATGAGAATGAGACAAAGACAACTATCTACGATATATCTCTTACTTCATACTATGACAACTAAACTATTAAGGTGGATCAAATAATGTCCAGCCGAGGGCCGAGGGCCAATGCGTCTATTTTTCACCCGAAATGTATACATCATGATCAAATACATCAACAGAAGACTGTCACAATGAGTCAGTGCAGTAACATCCCCTCTCCTCTCCTGCACCGACAGGTAGTGCCCATTTCAGTGGTCAGACTTTGACCATGTTTTTTTTTTCAATGCATAGCTAGAAAATTAACATGTTATCATTTTCTGACAGGATTGTTTGAAGAGAAATGTCTTTCTAGAGGAAAGCTAACTGAATAGACTACAGATATAGGGAAACGGTAAAAACGACAAGAGAGAGAGATAGAGATAGAGAGAGAGAGAGAGAGAGAGAGAGAGGAGAGGAAAGAGAGAGAGAGAGAGGGAGAGAGAGAGAGAAGGAGGGAGGGAGAGAGAGAGAGAGAGAAGGAGGGAGGGAGAGAGAGAGAGATGCAAAGTTAAAGAGTGTGAGTGGATAGAAGAAACTAGCTGTAGAATTTCCTGAAGAGAAGGATACAGTTCACACTGAAAGACCCCCGGCTCGTCGAGGTCGTCAAAAAAGACACTCTTCCTAGAACGAAGAACAGAATGGCTGCAAGTGCAGAAAAGGCAATGGTTGAAGGCAAAGACAGAAAGGTAACTGAAATCGTTGAAATAAAAGGCAATGGTTGAAGGCAAAGGAAGAAAGGTAATTGAAATCGGGTGAAATAAAAGGCAATGGTTGAAGGCAAAGACAGAAAGGTAACTGAAATCGGGTGAAATAAAAGGCAATGGTTGAAGGCAAAGCAAGAAAGGTAACTGAAATCGGGTGAAATAAAAGGCAAAGGGAAAACAACAGAGGAAATGATTTGCATAGAATTTTCAGAAGAAGCGAATACAATTCTCTCTGATATACTTTTCATCCTCCCCCCACTCCCCTCTCCACCTCCATATACCCCTCAGCATCCCGAAGGAGAATGACAGGTTGAGGAGACGGAGGAGGGGGGGGGGGAGGAGGGGTATAGGGAAAGATAGCCAGGGATGCCTTGACAGAAGATTGTATGATAAGGAATCCCCAAACCTCTCTGTCTATAGCTACGCACAAAGATAGGCCAGTTGCAGAAGTGCACTAAAGCTGCTTCGTCTCTCTTTTTTATTCAGTATCTGCTTCCCTGGAGAAATGCATATGCTACAGCATCAAGATTTCTCCATTTCCTGGCGCACGGTAGAGCAATGCTGGTGTGATCTACAGGTCACAGATGTCACCAGCTTGACCAGAGGAAAGGAGCAAAGGGAAAACTCTCGTGAACTCATTACCAGATGCTTAAATATATGAATGACACGTGGAGTAGACATCAGCTCAAAGACAAGCAGATTCTCCGACACCTAGGAGAATAGACACTATATGGGAATCTGCAAGGGAGGTCATATGTGTTATACGTCGCGTTCAGGGAGCGTGACCCCGCCGTTGTGATGGGACATAATTATGCTGGTGGTGGCCACGCCCAAAGCGATTTTGTTTCCTCAGCCAGCTTAACAGTTCCGATCCATCAGAGAGAAAAACAAATGCCAAAAACATGAGATGTAAAATGGTGCGCCTGTGATGCAGACAGTCGATATCTTCATCGTTATCCTGGTGTGGACTTCAAATAAAATATGCTTGACTCTCCAGATCCATTTGTTTGACCCATAAACTAAGAAAAAATAACTCGACTTGCAATGGAAAGATGGGCGTTATCTTCCCCTAATGTTTTTGTTTGGAACAGGCTTTGGGTGGACATCTAAAGTTTTTCACTATCCGTAGACATAAACATGGTTTTGGTTCATGTAAGTTTCTATTGACCAGTCAAATTAATTTCCCCTGACAGAATATAGCCAGAGACTATTTTCTCGTTACCATGAGTTCATTTATGTGTGTATGTTTTCCCACCCAAAAGGCTCAGCCAGAACACCCGTCTGAAGCATATAGGCTATTGTAAGATGCCTGGACTGTCCTACAATTTGCAGGCAATAGGCCATTGTAAGATGCCTGGACTGTTCTACAATTTGCAGGCAATAGGCCATTGTAAGATACCTGGACTGTTCTACATATTGCAGGCAATAGGCCATTGTAAGATACCTGGACTGTTCTACAATTTGCAGGCAATAGGCCATTGCAAGATACCTGGACTGTTCTACATATTGCAGGCAATAGGCCATTGTAAGACGCCTGGACTGTTCTACATTTTGCAGGCAATAGGCCATTGTAAGATGCCTGGACTGTTCTACATTTTGCAAGCAATGTCCAAACTTTCGCACACTCGTAAAAAGATGCCACTTGCAACTTGTAATGTTTTTTGTTTTTAGTTGTTGTTTTTTTTTATTGTAAACCTTCTTGTTTGTTTGTTTGTTTGATTGTTTTATGCCGGGAAGTTAAGGGTGCTATTGATTTTTCCATTTTGTTTATGTGTATTTGTTTATGTATCTATTAATTGATCGATTTATTCATTTATTTATTTACTTACTCATTTATCTATTCATTTATCTATTTATTTATTTCTTTATTCATTCATTTGTTTGTTTATTTATTTTCCCTTTTTCAAACAGTTGACGATGAAACTTGATATATCGGATACAGCAGGTCGATCTTCTGTTTGACCACATATGTGATGCGATTATTCTTGTTTAGAACAGTTTGCCACCCCGCACCTCTCTCCCTTTACGACTGTTCTTGTTTAGAACAGTTTGCCACCCCCCACACCTCCCTCCCTTTACGATTGTTCTTGTTTAGAACAGTTTGCCATCCCCAACACCTCCCTCCCTTTCCCGCTCCCTCCATTGCTCCTTAGAGAATCCACAATGTCTTCCTTTGATGTCTTTCCTATTCTACAGGACATCGATAACTGCCTTTTCTCTGGGCAGACTTCCACTCTATGACGGCTTACTGCTTTCGCCCGTCCGACGATGAGTTCCTAGGCGAGAAGACAGGGGCAGCAAGGAAAGGAGGAATGAATGCTGCCTCCCGTAAAAGCGGTGCCATCTTCATGTTGGTCGTAAAAGGACTGGTCTGCAAAGGAGAAGATGCTGATTCCTGACGCGTTATCACCGCTGTGTTGTCCTATCGTATGAACAATGAACGAAAGATGGGAAACAAGAAGCAGTCTCAGTTCAAGACTGCATTGGAGAGAAAGAGTGCCTCAGGGGGTGGGGTATGTGAAAGAGAACTGCGCTCCTAGAGAGAGAGAGAGAAGAGAGAGAGAGAGAGAGAGAGAGAGAGAGAGAGAGAGAGAGAGAGGCATATGTGTGTGTTTGTGTCTGTGTGTCTGTGTCTGTGTCAATTGTATTCTGTCAATAAATCATAGGAACGCTGTAACAGTCGCTTCGGCAGTCAGGGACCCCTGTCCACAGTCATGTGCCACAGAGCAAAGGAAATGTAACCAGTCCAGTCCTCCATGTTATGCTTCTCTTGACATCACCATGTTGCCTCCAGGACAATCTCTCCATTGTTATCTATCCTAACCGTACAAAGACATACATACACATATAAGGGCAATGACTGTTATCTACACGTGTTGCATCATCCTTGAAATGCCTACCAACCTGGATCTGTTTCCCTGTGCTTAATTTCACACTGAGTGGTAGCGTGCA
>CM065718.1:21012901-21015401 GCA_033310375.1 Conus canariensis
ACTCTGCTTGCAATGGTGAAACAGGCGCTATTTTCCTCTGATTTTCTTTTTTTTCTCCTGAACAGGTCTATTTGTTGCACATTTCAAGTCTTTCACTGTCTGTCTGGAACTCGAAGAGTGGCGCAGTAAAGGATTTCAAATATAGATTCGACCTTGCTATGTCTGCTACGACGATATTCAACGTCATCTGAGCTGTGTGTTTTAACTGAGCAGTGTGAGATGTTGGGATGAGAATCCCGACCATCAGGGGCGTTGCTCATAAAACGCCACCATTGATAACGCATTGTAAAACCAAACCAATGGCGGTGGACAACAAGAGGAAACTTTGGCTCGTGATAGGTGGATTTAAATCAGATTGCATGCGTTGCGCACGGTCGTGAGTTCGAACGGCTCATGGGGTCAGATTCCAGGGCTTGGAAACCATCTCTGACCCGGCAGCGGTAAACAGGAACCTGATTCAGGTCAGCCAGGTTTAAACCATCTCTGACCCGGCAGCGGTAAACAGGAACCTGATTCAGGTCAGCCAAGTTTAAACCATCTCTGACCCGGCAGCGGTAAACAGGAACCTGATTCAGGTCAGCCAGGTTTAAACCATCTCTGACCCGGCAGCGGTAAACAGGAACCTGATTCAGGTCAGCCAAGTTTAAACCATCTCTGACCCGGCAGCGGTAAACAGGAACCTGATTCAGGTCAGCCAAGTTTAAACCATCTCTGACCTGGCAGCGGTAAACAGGAACCTGATTCAGGTCAGCCAAGTTTAAACCATCTCTGACCCGGCAGCGGTAAACAGGAACCTGATTCAGGTCAGCCAGGTTTAAACCATCTCTGACCCGGCAGCGGTAAACAGGAACCTGATTCAGGTCAGCCAAGTTTAAACCATCTCTGACCCGGCAGCGGTAAACAGGAACCTGATTCAGGTCAGCCAAGTTTAAACCATCTCTGACCCGGCAGCGGTAAACAGGAACCTGATTCAGGTCAGCCAAGTTTAAACCATCTCTGACCCGGCAGCGGTAAACAGGAACCTGATTCAGGTCAGCCAAGTTTAAACCATCTCTGACCCGGCAGCGGTAAACAGGAACCTGATTCAGGTCAGCCAAGTTTAAACCATCTCTGACCCGGCAGCGGTAAACAGGAACCTGATTCAGGTCAGCCAAGTTTAAACCATCTCTGACCTGGCAGCGGTAAACAGGAACCTGATTTAGGTCAGCCAAGTTTAAACCATCTCTGACCTGGCATCGGTAAACAGGAACCTGATTCAGGTAAGCCAAGTTTAAAGCAGGTGAAGAGGGAGGGACGGGCTCCACCTTGCATAATGTCGTGTCCCAGACGCGGTGAAACGCTAATAGTTTAATCCCGCTCCAGCCGTAACGCTATGAGATCTTCAAACCCTCGAAAGGCATTAGTTACCTATCGTGATAGTTCTTGACGACGTCTCTCAATATCACTGCTCATAAGTCAGTTTGTTATTTCCCTTTTGAACAAAGATTCGACATTTATCAACATTACTGCTCCTAAGTCAGATTGTTATTTTTTGTTACTGGCCATTCCTCCCTGAAACTCGTTGCTCCCCAAGAGATGTCACAAAGAAATGCAACCGCTTGCTACACGTGCGAGAATCTAGCCGTCCAGTATATAAGCAATAGGCCTCTGGATCTGGGAGACAGAGGTTTGAGTGGTCACGTATCTCTATAGCTCCTTGTCATGACGTAGGCACCAAGCGTAGATGTGTTATAACCAATCCACTCCATTGCTGGTCCAGAATCCTTTTGTCTGCATCCAAAAATGTCTTCTTCCACTGTATCTTCTGGCGAGGGAGCCGATAAGTGAAGGACTATGTGGAAGAGGTGGTGTGATGGCGAGGGGCGGTCCACCGGGACAAGAAGTCTAGACATATTACGAGCCGAAGCAAGGAAACGTACGACGGTTGGAAACCGCGAGGAGGGGATCTTGTCTGTTGGCATGATTTATAGATTTTGTTCCAGACACTTGTTTTTAGTGAAGAATTGTGTTGTGTTGTGTCGTGTTGTGTTGTGTTGTGTTGTGTTGTGTCGTGTTGTCTCATATCTTGTATTTTTGGTATCTAGTCGTATTGTATTGTGCTGCATCGTATTGTATTTTATTGTATTGCATTGTATTGTATTGTGTTGTACTGTATTGTACTGTATTGTCCTGCTTTCAGGAAAGACAGCCAACGTCATCACATATTTCTATGTGGAACATTGAAGCCGTTCTGCACGAAGTCCCCAGAAGAGGTGTATTCCAACCACCTTTTTTGTCCATGCTTGTTTCTGTTGAACTGTCAAAGTGCATTTTCCTGCAGAATATTGCTAGACTCCCCTCTTTCGTCACGGCGAATCATTTTACATGTACTAAGCGCCTGCCAAATACAGGACCTCGGTGTAATGTCTCACCCGAAAGGCTCAGCCGGAAATCTCGTCTGAAATATGTAGGCCATCTAAAGAACGTTGCCTATTATGCATTTTGCAGACAATGTGCAGCT
>CM065718.1:21020401-21030401 GCA_033310375.1 Conus canariensis
GTCTTTCTGATCTGTTTAAACAGCGTAGTGTGAGAAAGCTTTCAGTTTATTTCTCCTTGTCTTTATTTTTATCTGCCCTCTGTCTTTCTGATCTGTTTAAACAGCGTAGTGTGAGAAAGCTTTCAGTTTATTTCTCCTTGTCTTTATTTTTATCTGCCCTCTGTCTTTCTGATCTGTTTTAACAGCGTAGTGTGAGAAAGCTTTCAGTTTATTTCTCCTTGTCTTTATTTTTATCTGCCCTCTGTCTTTCTGATCTGTTTTAAACAGCGTAGTGTGAGAAAGCTTTCAGTTTATTTCTCCTTGTCTTTATTTTTATCTGCCCTCTGTCTTTCTGATCTGTTTTAACAGCGTAGTGTGAGAAAGCTTTCCGTTTAGCCATTTACACTTACTGAAGCATTCGCTCTCATATTCCTTCTACAGTATTTCAGAAACACAACATGATCTTTCATTTAAGGAGAAACTGCTGTGAGGACAATTCCCTTCGCATCTTTCGTTGCAAACACAAGTAGGAGATATTTTTACCTGGTGCCAGCTAAACAGAAGAAACCATTTTTCGCCAACAAGGTATTTCCATTAACTCTCTCTCTCTCTCTCTCTCTCTCTCTCTCTCTCTCTCTCTCTCTCTCTCCTCTCCTCTCTCTCTCTCTCTCTCTCTCTCGTCTTATCATCATGCGGTGGTAGTTAATGGTTCAGTTTTCGGTTTCAATGTAGCCGATCGACCACCACACAGAGAGCCTTTACTGGGCTGTCATTATTTAGAAAGAACAGTCGTCCTGTTCTAAGAAGGAAACTAGCAACGAAGACAAGTTTCTGTAATACACCATGAGGTCAGATGAAAGAAAGTCGCGCTGAGGTCATTTGCCAATGGGCTCGATTTGTCAATGGAAGTTTGAATAAGTAATCAAAATAATCAATGAGTACAGGGAAAAGAAATGTGTTCCTCCCTTCCCTGCCCTCCATTGTCTGCCCAGCCTCTCCTCCTCTTGCCTCCCCCACCCCACCCCCCTTCTCCCCCCCCCCCTCCCCCCGCCCCATTCCGCCGAAATAAAAATTCAAAGAACACTATACAATGGACAAGACGTTTCCATTTTAGGGGTAAAGCTTTTGGTCGTCAGGATAGAGATAAAAACAAATAATTATGAGCTCTAACAAGATTTGTTTTAAGTGTGAAGACTTTTTAAAAACTAAGTTAACTGAATGGTCCATAAATGCCTGGAAATGGTAGACGACAGTAGAGAGAGAGAGAGAGAGAGAGAGAGAGAGAGAGAGAGAGAGAGAGAGAGAGAGAGAGAGAGAGAGAGAGAGAGAGAGAGAGAGAGAATGCAAATGCGAATGCGAATGCGAATGATTTATTCAGATTGAGGTCATAGCCCATACTGAAGGGGTGACACCAGCAATGCAACACACAAGAAGGATTCTCAGAGAGAGAGAGAGAGAGAGAGAGAGAGAGAGAGAGAGAGAGAGAGAGAGAGGAGAGAGAGAGAGAGAGAGAGACGGAGAGAGAGGAGAGAGAGAGAGAGAGACGGAGAGAGAGAGAGAGACGGACAGAGAGAGAGAGAGAGAGAGAGAGAGAGAGAGAGAGAGAGACGGAGAGAGGAGAGAGAGAGAGAGAGAGAGAGAGAGAGAGAGAGAGGGAGAGAGAGAGAGACGAGAGAGAGAGAGAGAGAGAGAGAGAGAGAGAGAGAACTCAGAACTCAGAACTCAGAATTTTAATGTACGTCGGCCTTTGGCCACAATACATGGAGGTACCAAATGGAAATGGGAGTGGTGGGGCTGGGGAAGGGAGTTAAGGAGATGGGGGCGAGCCAGGAATGAGGAGGGGGGGGGGGGGGCGGTGAAGGGAGGAGGTGAAAAAGATAAATATATTCCACAGTTTCACACTTCACAATCTTGACAATCTCTTCTAAATATAAATGTGTAGCAGGAATTCTAAATGAACGTATCTTAGCAAACAAAGCTACGCTACAGGAGTGAATGATGAAGATCTATATAGCATGCAGCACAAGATTAAATCTCAAAGTTGCTGAGCCGTTATAATCAGCCAGTCATTTTCGTCTAAAATATAACCTTATTTCGTTTGTTAATCGCATGGAACATATATCTTGAAACATTGTGCCTATGATTCATATTTGTTGTTTTCAACAGAACATTTACAGGCACTTTCATTGATTCTCTTAGAAATTTAGCTCGAAGGTCTATATACAGGCAACAGTCAAATAAGAAATGATGCTCATTTTCAACTTGACCCACACAAAATAAGCAATTTTTGTCTTCGACAGATTCACTGTACCGATGCACATTATTATTCAGAGGAAGCACGTTAAATCTTAACTGAGAAAAGGCTACACGAAAGCAATACATATCCGTGTCACAAACGTACGAGAGAGAGAGAGAGAGAGAGAGAGAGAGAGAGAGAGAGAGAGAGAGAGAGAGGGGGGGTGGAACGGGGGTCAGAGTTAAAGATTCTGACGGAAAAGACAAAAACCTGCCACTGTAGAAATTCCAAAAGAGGGGGTACAAATAATACTGAAAGACCTGTGGCACACCAAAGTAGCGAAGAGAAAGAGGAAATTATTTCTAAAACAAAGAACAGAATGGCCACTGAGTCAGAGGGAAAAGGAATGGACATCAGAAAAGAAGGATGTGGAAAGAGAAGCCAGAGGAAATAAGTTGCACAGAACTTCCAGTAGATTCCAATGTGATTCTCTCTCCTATAAGCCATTTCCTCCCCGCCACTTTTCTCCACCCCAGCCATTCCCAACTAGTTGGCTATACTCTGGCATCTCCACAGATAATGGCATGCGGTGGAGGTGACAGGAAGTGGGTACATGGGAAGATAGTGCGGTGTGGTTTGACAGAAGCATGAACGATAAGGGGTCATCATACTTCTCTGTCTGTGGTTATGCACAACGATGTGTCAGCTGTAGTCGTGAACCAAAGCTGCCTCGTCTCTTTCAATCATTATCTGCCTCCCTGGAGAATTGCAGTGTCTAGTTTTCCGAGACATCTCCGTTTCTGGGGGTGCTGGAGTGCAATAATCGTACGATGTGCAGATCCCAGAGGGCGTCAGCCTCAAGGGAAGAAAGGAGCTGTGGGGTAAATCACATGAATTCATCTCCAAACAGTGAACAGTATTGGGGCATGCAGAGTAGACGGTAGCTCAGAGTAGATTCGTGGATATCAAGAAGAACAGACGATGTTCGGCAATCTGCAAGGGAGGTAATCTGTGTTAGAACTCGCGTTCAGCAAGAGTGACCCGGCCGTTTGAATGAGACAAATACCTGTGGAAGGCACGCCCAAAGCGATCTTGTCCCTTCAGTCAGCTTGGCATTTCCATCAGAGGGAGAAAATGTGAAACACATGGGTGTGAAATGGTGCGTCTGTAATGCAGACAGTCGATATTCACATCGTTTTCCTAGAGTTCACTTCAAATCAAATATTTGAATCTGCAGATTTATTTGACTCATACACTGAGATAAAGTAACTCTACTTGCAGTGGGGAGACAGGCATTACCTTCGTTGTTGTTTTTTTTTTTTTTCCCAAAAAAAGTCTTTTGCATGGACAATTGAAGTCTTTCGCTGTCTGTTTTAAACTCGAAGAGCGGCACAGTAAAGGATTTTAAATAGAGATTCGACCATGCTGTGTCTGCTTCATCGTCATATGAGCTGTGTGTTTTAACTGAGTAGTGTGAATTGTTAAAATGACAATTCTTACCAGTAGGAGCGTTGCTCAGAAGACGTCATCGTTTATGACAACAACAACAACAACAAATAAATAAATAAATAAATAAATAAATAAATAAATTACAGACGACATTCATTTTGTTTGTGATGAAGAATAGGTGGATTTAAAAGTAAGGGATTGATTTGGTTGATCAGTACATTTGTCAAATTTTGAAAAGAGAGGGTTAGTTACCGCCAAGGACACAGACAAACAAGAGGACTAGACACAACGCATTTTGATCTCTTGGGTCTTCTTCAGGCGAAAACACACAATATTTAGGACAGTGACAAGAAGAACATGTAGTCACTTAGCTGCGCTTCTCCTGTTCGTCTCCAAATTGAAAATGGCCGCCAGACGGAAACGAGAGGATGATGGGAGAGGAAGAGGGGGTTGGGGGAAAAAAAGGAAAAAAGAAAGGGAGGGTGTGTGAAACGATGGTAAGTAAAATAAAGTAAATGAATTAATGTAAAGGAAAAAAAAGGATTTTTTCTATTAAGTTAAAAAAACATATATATATATATATATATATATATATATATATATATATATATATATATGTTATATTAAAAGCAAGTTAAAATCAAGCTTCTAAAAACATCTACAAATTTGTTTCACGCTGTGCGGTCGTCAGGATGTGATGAGCTTGTGTTGCCAGTGCCACGTATATATATATAGCTAGCTGGTTTGCTGTTGTTTTTTTCCCGTGCTACATGTGTTTCTCAGGTGTTGGTTTTTTTCGCTGATAGGAACTTCCATCTGTGTCTGCAATTGTTAACCATTTCTGTTCTAACATTTAGAGTTGCCAACTGTGGTTTACATAGTATAATGTATTTCTCTGTTAGGCATAGATTGCATTTTTTTGAAATGTTGTTGTATGATGCTGCTCTTTTTAAAATTTTCCAAGATATGTTGTAGTCTATGTTTTTTTCTTTAAGTTTCCAAATGTATTTACTCAATTCTGTTTGGTTTTTGTATCTTTCTTTGTTGAACGATTGTTTATGGTTTGCATATCTAGTTTTGAATTGGTTTTCCGTGATACCTACATATGTTTCTTTTGCGTTCTCTGATGTTACAGTGGCTTGGTACACAATGTTGTTATAAAGGCATTTGTTGCTTAGGGGGCACTGTTCTTTTTTGGTACAGTTACAAGATTTCCTTTCGTTACCCTCCTTTTTTTCTGTGCTGCTTTTCATTTTGTTTGCTGAATCGATGGCATTTTTAAGGTTCGGCATACATGAATATGATAATTTGATGTTGTTTTTGTTGAATATCTTGAATAATTTATGGTCTTTTGGGAAAGATGATGTCAAGATTTTAAAGAATTCTTTCCCTACATTTGTTTTAACTCTTGCATCATATGGGGGATTGTACCATATGATATTCCTTTTCCTGTTCTTTCTGCATCTTTTGTATCATTGTCTGGATCGTATCTTAGTTTGTAATTGTAGCCACTTGTATGTAACGCCTCTTGGTATTCAGCTGTAGCGTTGTTGAATACTGTTTCGTAGATGTTTTTAGAAGCTTGATTTTAACTTGCTTTTAATATAACAAATGTCGCTCCCACTGTGGTTGAGCACTGTTTTTAAGATTGCGCTGATCCTCAGTACCATTCTCTCTCTCTCTCTCTCTCTCTCTCTCTCTCTCTCTCTCTCATATATATATATATATATATAATATATATATATAATATATATATATATAATCTAATAAATTCCAAGGATAAGTACCGAGCACCATTTCAGCAACTTACAGAGCAGCTTGGTGTTGCAATGACTACAAGAAATATTCAATTATAAACAAAGCTTGCTCTTGTCTTAGATTGAAGAAATAGGGGGAGATAAGCATTCATATCTGCAGTGGTAGATAATTCTGCCTAACAAACAGTATGAGCTTGAGTGGGTGAATGGGGAAAAATAAAATAAATGCTTCTCAAAATGAGCCTTCAGCTAGCTTATAGTCTCCAAGGGGGAGACAATCTCCAATGGGGAGGAAACTCACTAACATATAACTCCTGGTCAGATACCGATATTTCGAAACCTGATTGTTTCTCCTCAGTGACCGCGGAAAGTGGTAATTTGACTCCTCTGCCTTTTCGGTTTTAAGAAGAATACTATCCCAGAAAAAGGCTGGTGTGCAATACCGTAGTATGTTTGTTGAGTTTTCAAAAAACCAACCAAAGGTGCCACCTAAGATAGATATATATATATATATATATATATATATATATATATATATATATATATATATATATATATGTGTGTGTGTGTGTGTGTGTGTGTGTGTGTGTGTGTGTGTGTGTGTGTGTGTGTGTGTGTGTGAAATAGCCGGCAGCTCTTCCGTCGGCACTACCCAGGTAGTCAGCCCATTGTATAAACGAATGTGGATTGTAAAGCGCTTAGAGCTTGCTCTCTAGCCGAGAATAGGCGCTATATAAGTATTCATTATTATTATTATTATTAATATAAAATGTAATACTTAAATAAATAAAGAAAGAAAGAAAGAAAAATAATAAGTAAATAAATCAAATGAAATGAATGAATAAGTGAATAAATAAATAATAATGAATAGTAAATAGATAAATACAATTAGATAAATGAATAAAATAAAATAAACAAAGTTAAAAATAGAATAAAATGAAATGAAAAAAATGGGGGTGGCTGCAACTTCTGTACGCAGTGGGAAGTAGGGGTTATGGTGGTGGTGTGTGTGTATGTGTATGTGTGTGTGTGTTGGTGGAAGATTATGCCGACTGGTGTGGGAGTGGTGGGTATGTATATTTGTGTTATTGTTGGATGTTGATGCCTTGGGGCTGTAGCGTGCCCAGTCTGGCAATGAGATGGGTTTCTCTTGATGTACGCTCAAAGCTGTCACTCTGTGATTGCCAGAGTGCCAAGACTTTCACATGGTTGATGTGTTGGGGTTGGTTGAAGTGTATGGCAACCGGTTTGGGTCGGTGGTGGCGGATGTCAGCCAGGTGTTCAGAGATGCGTGTCTCCAGTGTGCAGGATGTTTCACCTATATAGATCTTGACACACAGCTGGCAGTGGATAGCGTATACAATGTTGCGGCTCTGGCAGGAGAGCATGCGTTTAATAGTGAACGAGTCCTTGGGGTCCTGTAGGATGGTGTCCGGTGTGGTGAGGAGGGGGGGGGGGTGAGTACCTGATGGTGTAGGTGTGGAGATTCTGTTCAATTTGGACCGCACGAGAAGAACAATAACACAAACATACATACCCCCCACTCCCACACCAGTAAGCATAATACACACACCACCACCACCATAACCCCCACTTCCCACTGCATACAGAAGTTGCAGCCATCCCTCATTTATTTCATTTCATTTTATTTTATTTTATTTATTTATCTATTCGTATTTATCTATTTATTATTCATTACTATTCATTAATTCACTTACTCATCCATTTCATTTGATTCATTTACTTACTTTTCTTTATTTATTTCCTTATCTATTTAAGTATTACATGTTATATTACACACACACACACACACACACACACACACACACACACACACACACACACACACACACAATATATATATATATATATATATATATATATATATAATCTTTAAAAACTAAATTTGGAAAAAAATCTTTTTTTTTTTTACATTAATTTATTTACTTTATTTTACTTACCATCGTTTCACACACCCTCCCTTTCTTTTTTCTTTTTTCTTTTTTCCCCCTTTTTCCCCCCAACTCCCTTTTCCTCTCCCATAATCCCCTCGTTTCCGTCTGGCGGCCATTTTCAATTTGGAGACGAACAGGAGAAGCGCAGCAAAGTGGCTACATGTTCTTCTGGTCACTGTCCTAAACATTGTGTGTTTTCGCCTGAAGAAGACCCAAGAGGTCGAAACGCATTTTCCCAACTGAGTCCGCAGCAAACTCAACTGTCGGTAGGAGCCGGTCGGGGCAGAAAAACCCACATGACTCTGATGGGATTTGAACCCACGACCTCCCAGCCGGGAGTCCGCGACGCTAACCACTTCGCCACGGCGGCTGGTTGTTCTGTTTTATTTGTATAGGATCATCTTGTATGGTATTGCAACGAGTTGTGTTGTAGTGTATTGTACTGTCCTGATTTGAGGAAAACGGCCAACGTCACTACATATCTCTATATTATATTCTATTATATTCCTGTATGGAAAATACACGCTGCCCTACACAAAGTCCCCACTTGATGAGCATGCCACCTTCCTGTGTCCATGTTTATTTCTGTTGACCTGTCCAAGTGCATTTTCCTACAGGATATTGGTAGGCACCACTTCGTCATTGTGATGAGTTCTTTTTTGTCTGCTAGGCGCCTGGCAAATACAGGATCTCGGTGTTATTGTGTCACCCAAAAGGGTCTGCCAGAAACCCCATCTGAAACGTGGGGCCTTGGAACGTGTAAAATTGAGTTGTTGCTGGTGAACTACGAGGACTTTATGATTTCTGATGGTTTATACATTCATTCATTTATTCATTCATTTATTTATGTATTCATTTATTTATTATATATTCATTTATTTATTTATTTGTTCGTTTTGTTCATTTATGCACATGTATCATCCAACATTTACTTGCTTATTCATTTATGTAATCGTCTATTCGCTTATTTATTTAGCTAGTTAGTTATTTGGCTGGTTAGTTAGTTAGTTAGTTAGTTAGTTAGTTAGTTAGGTAGTAGGTAGGTAGGTAGGTAGTTCGTTAGCTAGTTAGTTAGTTAGTCTGTTAGTTATCTAGTTAGCTAGTTAGCTAGGTAGTTAGTCAGTCAGTCAGTCAGTGCGTTAGTGAGTTAGTGAATTAGTGAATTAGTTAGTTAGTTAGTTAGTTAGTTAGTTAGTTAGTTATAGTTAGTTAGTTAGTTAGTTAGTTAGTTAGTTAGTTAGTTAGTTAGTTAGTTAGTTAGTTTCAGTCAGATGACGATGAATCTTGATATAGCAGATACAACAGGTAAAGCTTCTATCAGATCACATTTGTTAAGCCACCTTTCTTGTTATACGACAGTTCCCCTGTCCGCCCGCCTTCCCTTCACACCGCCCCTCCCATCCTCTGTTCATCTCAGGAGTCTCCAAAATGTCCTTCCTGTTGGCTTCACCATTCAGTATCATATCGATTGCTTGCTTGGTCTCCAAGAGTCTGCAGTGTCACTGGGCAGACTCCCACTTTATGACGTCTTGATGTCGTGGCCAGTCTGATAATCATTCCTGGGAGAAAGGACCGGGAGAGCGGGGGACCGAAGAATCAGAGGTTCTTCCATAAAGTCACTGCCCATTTTTCACGTAGAGTACGCTGATTACGAAGGTCTTCAGGGAGAAGAATCAGAGGGTTCTTCCATAAAGTCAGTGCCATTTTTCACGTAGAGTACGCTGATTACGAAGGTCTTCAGGAGGAAGAATACAGAGGGTTCTTCCATAAAGTCAGTGCCATTTTTCACGTAGAGTACGCTGATTACGAAGGTCTTCAGGGAGAAGAATCAGAGGGTTCTTCCATAAAGTCAGTGCCATTTTTCACGTAGAGTACGCTGATTACGAAGGTCTTCAGGAGAAGAATCAGAGGGTTCTTCAATAAAGTCAGTGTCATTTTTCACGTAGAGTACGCTGATTACGAAGGTCTTCAGGGAGAAGAATCAGAGGGTTCTTCCATAAAGTCAGTGCCATTTTTCACGTAGAGTACGCTGATTACGAAGGTCTTCAGGGAGAAGAATCAGAGGGTTCTTCCATAAAGTCAGTGCCATTTTTCACGTAGAGTACGCTGATTACGAAGGTCTTCAGGGAGAAGAATCAGAGGGTTCTTCCATAAAGTCAGTGCCATTTTTCACGTAGAGTACGCTGATTACGAAGGTCTTCAGGGAGAAGAATCAGAGGGTTCTTCCATAAAGTCAGAGTCATTTTTCACGTAGAGTACGCTGATTACGAAGGTCTTCAGGGAGAAGAATCAGAGGGTTCTTCCATAAAGTCAGTGCCATTTTTCACGTAGAGTACGCTGATTACGAAGGTCTTCAGGGAGAAGAATCAGAGGGTTCTTCCATAAAGTCAGTGTCATTTTTCACGTAGAGTACGCTGATTACGAAGGTCTTCAGGGAGAAGAATCAGAGGGTTCTTCCATAAAGTCAGTGCCATTTTTCACGTAGAGTACGCTGATTACGAAGGTCTTCAGGGAGAAGAATCAAGGGTTCTTCCATAAAGTCAGTGTCATTTTTCACGTAGAGTACGCTGATTACGAAGGTCTTCAGGGAGAAGAATCAGAGGGTTCTTCCATAAAGTCAGTGC
>CM065718.1:21035401-21045401 GCA_033310375.1 Conus canariensis
ATAAAGGGTAAAGGATGTGCCGGTAGAGTAATCAGACTGATGCGATTTGTAATATACCCCATGGACATTTGTTGGGTTTTGTGCTCTGAAACATAATAAAGGGAGATAAACTCTACTGCTTATTTCACACACGGATCCGGTTTTACTCTGAGCAAATTTCCTAACTATGAGTGATTTTTGCCAGAGCAGTTGGGCAAGAAACCGGTGTAACGAAAAGTTTTAACTCCCCGAATGGTTTAACTCCCAGGGAGTTAAACTGTTCATTTGTAAATTTTAACTCCCTGGGAGTTAAACTAGAATATAAAAAAAAACTAACTCCCTCTGTGTTTCAGTTTGACTCCAGGGGAGTTATTCTGACATACCACCAGAATGACTCCCACCCACCACCCACCACACTCCCCGCACCTCGCTACCACCCATGCATCTTATATATATTTTCGAAATGCGTGTGTGTGTGTGTGTGTGTGTGTGTGTGTGTGTGTGTGTGTGTGTGTGTGTGTGTGTGTGTGTGTGTGTTTTCTTACACTAACTTGCCAGATCAAGACTTGTCAGGTAGAATTGTTTCCTTCGATATTATTGGTGTCTGTGAATTAGTCACGTGTCCTGAATTTTATTGAAAAATGTGTGTTTTTCTGATTGGCTGCCCGACTTTCATTTTTAGCTTGGCACACGCACACCACCACACCTGTGACGAGTCACTTGACAACTTCATCAGATCTGTCCCAAGCAGCCACCTCTTGTACAAAAACAGCCCCCCCCCCCCCCCCCCACTCTCTATCCCATGTGTCTCACACACAAATTTCTAATCTATGCCAACCCTTTTTCTCCTTCCTTCTCTCCCAGATGTAGCGAGTCAATACAAACAATTTTACGTCACATCGCGACTACTCGTCATTCTCTCCCCACCTTCCTTACCCTCTCACCCCCCCCCCCCCTCACTCCCTAATTTGGCGGCATGACACAATGAAAAATTGAAAATTTTCCATTTCTACACCATTTGAGTGTAATGGCCTACACTTATGGGTGACTGTTTGATAGTCGCATAGATTCCATGAGAGAGAGAGAGAGAGAGAGAGAGAGAGAGAGAGAGAGAGAGAGAGAGAGAGAGAGAGAACGCCAAAGACTGAAGGTACAGTATTTCTACCAAAGGCATCAAGCCATTAATTCATGTATATACAGACTTTACATACAGATTATATACAAAAAGGCATAGTAAAATATCAAGAACATGCATAGATGAGCACATGAATATGTACACGGACATTTCCCTTCCCTATGATGATGATGATCATGAACATTAAACCCCTTTCTCCATTCTCTTACCGAAAGACACCTGGGAATAGGTGGGTGGGGAGTCATCTTAGTCATGATCAGATTAACTTCCCCTCTGTTACAAAGTAACTCCCTAGGAGTCAGAAAACACGTGTACACATTAACTCCCAGGGGAGTTATTCTAAACTGTGAAAAACTGACTCCCCTTAGTGGGCAGGGAGTTAAACTTTTACACGCCTGGATTAACTCCCGGGAGTTAATCTGTACTAACTCCCAGGGGGGTCATTCTGTTACAGGGTGGGAGTTAAGTCTGATATATGTACAAAATGACTCCCCCCATAATGTTTCAAGAATTTGTTGAGATTTGTACAAAAAAGATTTTAGAACATTTTGAAGTTTTACTGAGTGGAGTTATTTTGGCACAAGGTGGGAGTCATTCTAGTTTAACTCCCAGGGAGTTAAAATTTACATATGAACAGTTTAACTCCCTGGGAGTTAAACCATTCGGGGAGTTAAAACTTTTCGGTACACCGGGCGAATAAGATGATCTAGTATTTTCTTTTTCAGCGCCTATGGCGTTTCTGGGTGTCCTTTCCTTTAGTATTGTTACAAAATCGAAAACTATGATCGGGGAAAAAAAAAAAAAAATACTTCACTGTCTTCTGTTTAGCCAGATTCTTTTTTTTCGCTTTTGAATGACATATGCCATAAAATTCAGATAATTCCCCGAAGGCAAACGTATACAGAACAAATTTCGGTTGCATTTGTTAAACGTAAAAGCGTACACATTTATGGTTCCATTTCTCTCGCGAGTGTTATCTCAATCAGTGCTGAATATTACGACATGTAACTTTTTGTTTGATTTATTATTAGTGCGTGCGTGCGTGCGTGTGTGCGTGCGTGCGTGCGTGCGTGTGTGTGTGTGTGTGTGTGTGCGTGCGTGCGTGCGTGCGTGCGTGCGTGCGTGTGTGTGTGTGTGTTTGTGTGTGCGTATGTGTGTGTGTGCGTGCGTGTGTGTGTGCGTGCGCGCGCGCACATGTGTGTGTGTGTGTGTGTGTGTGTGTGTGTGTGTGTGTGTGTTTGTGTGTGTGTGTGTGTATGTGTGTGTGTGTGTGTGTTTGTGTATGTGTGTGTGTGTGTGTGTGTGTGTGTGTGTGTGTGTGTGTGTGTGTGTGTGTGTGTGTGAATTGAATTCCTATTAAATGAGTCAGCCCTTGGCATGCTGAATATTCTGCTATACAGTTTCCTTGGGCTCAATTCTTCTTTTTAGTACACGTATAAAAGACAACCTTGCTTGAAGGGGGCTTCTCTTCTGAGGACTCTCTGCTGCCACGCTCTCCACGAGTTTCTTTCTACTGATGCATGGGTAAACCATTGACTTCCCGGAATAGGCCGGAGGACGTCCGGGAAAGACCGGAGGACACTGGGAAAGACCAGAACCAAGGGCTCTGTGGGCTGGCTCCCCACTTTGCCTTAAACATGTGGCTACTAAGAATAAAAGGAAAAGATGCTCCCAGGATTCACCGAAAGGGGGAGAGAATGATGAATCCATCGGTGCTCAACCAATCATGACTGCAAATCCCAAACGGACTATGAACATGGACCAAATGGAATATCCATGTGTCTGTGGAAAGCGTTTCGCTACCACCCGTGGCATGAAGATCCACAGAACAAAGATGGGATGTGTGAAGACTCATCTGAATGAGCAGCAACGCACTGCATCAGCAGATAAGACGTCGGAAGACCAAGGCCAGGATTTAAACCACAGTGCCAAGGACATCCACGCTGTTGGTTCGGATGAGGAATTTGCACAGGCCCTCGATGCCAGGCGCCTGAAACTCAACCTGCCACGAGCAAACGAAACTGAAGATTGGGAGAAACTGGATGCAAAAATCGTCCAAAGACTCGATGCACTGATAGGGAAAAGCACCCTTGAACACAAACTAGCCACATATGGGGACATTGTGTATGCCACATGTAGAGACGCCTATGGAGTAAAACTACCCAAAGAGAAAACACCTCCAAAGAAATCCAGACGCCAAGAAAAGATGGACAAGATCAGGGTCCAAAAGAAAAACCTCAAGATGCAAATGAAGACCGCACTGCCAGCTGAAAAACAAGGCTTGGAAAAACTGTGGAAAGACCTGAAAGAAAAACACAGCGCCCTCAGCAAAGCGGAATCTGCGAGGAAGAGGAAGAGCAAAAAGAAGAAGACACAAGAGCGCTTCTTCAGAGACCCCTTCCAGTTTGCCAGAACACTGTTTGAGCAGCCAAAATCTGGGACCCTAAGTGTGGACAAAGGAGTTCTTGAGCAGCATCTGAGGAAAACATACTCTGACCCACAGAGCAAAGCACCACTCGACATTCAAGGTCTGGTGTGGCCAACCAACCCTGAGGAACAGTTCAATGGCAAGCCTCCAACGTTGGCGGAAATCAAGAAGGTGGTCGACAAAGCCAGAGCCAAATCATCACCAGGGCCAAACGGAATACCTTACCAGCTTTACAAGAAATGTCCCAAGGTGCTGGAGTGGCTCCACAGGCTGCTGCGATCGGCTTGGAGAAACCAGAAGATCAGCGGCCAGTGGATGACGGCAGATAGTGTGTACATCCCCAAAGAGCAAAACTCAAGTGACATCAGCCAGTTCAGGCCAATATCACTACTGAACGTCGAAGGGAAAATCTTCTTCTCTGTCATGGCAGCAAGGCTGACCAAGTACCTGATGGAAAACAAGTACTTGGATGTGTCAGTCCAGAAAGGTGGCATCCCAGGCGTGGCTGGCTGTGTAGAACACGCCACAATGATCTGGGACGCAATCCAAAAAGCAAAAACAGAAAAGAGAGACCTGGACGTAGTGTGGCTTGATCTGGCAAACGCATATGGATCTGTGCCCCATGAGATGATACAGTTGGCTCTTGAGATGTACCATGTGCCAAAGAACATCCGCGACATGCTCAAGAAGTACTTCAATGGCTTCTCAATGCGGTTCTCTACCAAGGAGTACACAACAGACTGGATCAACTTGGAAGTGGGTATTGCAATGGGCTGTGCAATTTCCCAATACTGTTCGTGCTGGCAATGGAACTCATCTTGAAAGCAGCAACAAACAACGCGAGACAAACAGACCTTGGCGATGGATACAAGATGCCTCCTCTCAAGGCCTTCATGGATGACACTACAGTGATTTCATCCAGAGAAGACGAGACACGTCATGTGCTGGAGAGGCTGGACGACATAGTTGCCTCATCCAGAATGAAGTTCAAGCCAAAGAAATCACGGAGTCTCTCACTGAGGAAAGGAAAAGTGGCCGGATCTGTGGTCTTCAGTGTTGCCAACCAGGCCATTCCAACAGTCACAGAAGAACCAGTCAAGAGCCTTGGAAGATGGTATGATGATACGCTGAAAGACACACAAAGAGCAAAAGAAACCAAGCAGATGGCGGAGGAAGGCTTGGAGACCATTGACCAGTGTGGGCTCCCTGACAAGTACAAGGTCTGGTGTCTGCAGTTCATGCTGATACCAAAGCTCCTGTGGCCTCTGATGATATACGACATCTGCACCAGCATAGTGGAGGCAATGGAAGCCAAAATCAACAAGTTCACAAGGAAATGGCTTGGTGTCCCACCCTGTCTGACTGACATAGCGCTGTACTGTCGCCAAGCAAAGCTGAAACTACCACTGAAATCCATCCTGGAGGAATACAAAGCAGGGAAGATCAGACTTCAAAGCATGCTGGAGGACTCAGGAGACAAGGTGGTAGAAGCAATCAAGCCCCAGCTGAAGACAGGCAGAAAATGGAAAGTTCAAGAGGCGATGGATTCTGCAAAAGAAAGTCTCAAGATCAGAGAAATAACAGGACACACACAGACCAACAGACAAGGACTGGGGGTGACCAAAACTGAATGGTGGTCAAAGGCCAAAGGAAAAGCCAAAAGAGACATGATGATTCAGGAGATGAGAAAAGAAGAAGACCAAAAAAGACTCCAAAAAGCAGTCCAGCAGAGCCAGCAAGGGCAATGGACAACGTGGGAGAATGCACTCCAAAGAAGTCTCACTTGGAATGACATTTGGCGCATGGCCCCTCTCAGGATCAGCTTCATTCTCAGATCTGCATATGACCTTCTGCCCTCAAATGCAAACCTGGTGAAGTGGGGGAAAACAGACGATCCTGCATGCCCCCTCTGCCATGAAAAACAAACAGTGGAGCATGTCCTAAGCTCATGTAAAGTAGCCCTGGCTCAAGGAAGGTACACATGGAGGCACAACCAAGTGCTCAAAGAGATTGTACAAGTAGTCTGGGCTAGTACCAACACCACAAAAGGGAAAATCAGGACTCCAAAAGCACCCGCAACATTCTTCACGGCAGGAGGCAGCAAATCATGGCCAAGAACAACAGTGCCACTCGAAACATGCAGGCAGAGTCTGCTGGACGGGGCAGATGACTGGGAGTGCACTGCAGACCTCCCAGAATGGTAGAGTCACCCAGAGATCATCAGCAAGAGTGGCATGAGACCAGACATAGTAGTCCACTCTAAGTCAACCAAGCAGCTGATCATGATCGAGCTCACGGTGCCATATGAGAACAGAATGGAGGCAGCTCAAATCTACAAGACTGAAAAGTATGCTGATCTGGCAAACAGCCTGAGGAGAGAAGGCTATCAGGTCAAAGTCCTCACTGCAGAAATTGGAGCTAGAGGGTTTGTAGGAACGTCTGCATACAGCCTCATGAAACAGCTCTCAGTTGCAGGGAGGGAAAAAACCAGAGCCCTGAAAGCAATGGCAGAAGCGGCAGAAAGGTGTTCAAGCTGGATCTGGTCAAGGAGGAACAAAAGTGAACTTCATAAGGCTTAATTTCCCTACAAATATCAGGTGTCCCCGTGGCTCAGTGGTTAAAGCGCGAGTCATTAAGTGGAAAATGAGCATGTCCAGAAGGTCATGGGTTCGAATCCCAGCCATGGCTCGTCCCAAGATGGGAAAAAAAAAAAAAAAAAAAGGGGGCAGCAGAGGGACATCCGGAGTCATGAACCGGGTGTGGCCCAACCCCCCTAGAGTGTCAGGAGATAAGGGCCGAAACACTTGCTTGAAGGGGGCTTCTCTTCTGAGGACTCTCTGCTGCCACGCTCTCCACGAGTTTCTTTCTACTACCAACCTGTGTAGGCAAGCCGTTAATGTTCTCATTCTGCTATAAACATCTCACTTTTTTTTTTTTGGATTGTTGATATGTGTCAGGTGCTCGATTCCACGAACAAGATTGTATTCAATTTAATTAGCTTCCAATGAACACATTTTCATGTTCATGATATTGTTTTTACCACCACAGTGGTAATGTGTGTGTGTGTGTGTGTGTGTGTGTGTGTGTGTGTGTGTGTGTGTGTGTGTGTGTGTGTGTGTGTGTGTGTGCGTGCGTGTATGTGTGTGTGTGTGTATATATGTATGTGCGTATGTGTGTGTGCGTGCGTGCGTGTGTGTGTGTGTGTGTATGTGTGTGTGTGTGTGTGTGTGTGTGTGTGTGTGTGTGTGTGTGTGTGTGAGTATGCGTGTGTGTGTGTGTGTGTGTGTGTGTGTGTGTGTGTGTGTGTATGCGTGTGTGCGTGTGTGTGTGTGTGTGTGTGCGTGCGTGCGTGCGTGTGTGTGTGTGTGTGTGTGTGTGTGTGTGTGTGTGTGTGTGTGTGTGTGTGTGTGTGCGGTGTGTGTGTGTGCGCCAGTATTTCACCAAGGGTATCCCAGTCTCAAAAGTTTAGTCAATCCAGGAAGACAAAAGCTAGACCTGTATTGGTGACGTAATGTCTGGCATTCTGTACATAGCGTGCAAAAGAAAGAAAGAGAGAGGACACAGACCATGGACATGAAAGCCCATAAGCACCACGCAGAATAGCTCACGTAACCCCCACAAAGTGGAAAGCAGACGACTTCGACTCAAAACGTCTTTGTCGATGCCGAAACCTCCTGGTCGACTTGGAAAACATCAGCCACGCACTACTAAGGCACAATCTCGAAGGTTTCGGTGTCGATGTGTGCGCTTGGTCATCAACATGATCACCCACAAGGGCGAGATGAGAATGAAATCGGATGGACTGGTTAATCTGACTCGCATCGATCAGCGAACTCATTCAGACACATTAAGTGATGTTGTATGCAAGACACAAGTTCAGCAGTACCAAGATTTGGATGATCACTTCTATTGTCCATGATTGCAGTAGAAATGCCTACTTCCATGAATAGGTGTAGCGCAATCGGCAACATTTCCAATCTTCAGCTTTTGATTTTTTTTTTTAACTACTTGATATACTCTGTCAAGCTGACCGACTACTGTCACAGTACTTACAGTAAAAAAAAAAAAAAAAAAAAAAAAAATTGATTCATAGGACACAGATCGTTAACACAGATTAAAAAAATACAGAATACATACGAACTGACTTCAGTTTGAAATACATTAAGAGCTTACACTGAAAAAAAAAAGAGAGAAAAAAAAGCGTGCGAACAGTCTTCAGTTTGGAATACGAGCTAAAGAATTTATATTGAAAAAAAAAAGCGCAATCAATTGCACACATTCTTTTAATGTTAGACTGATATAATTATGTTCGCTCTCAAAAATATTAGGTAGTTCCTAAATTCCTGAAAGTCCGAGATGCTTACGTAAAGTTTTTTGACTCTGGATCGTACAGTTCTACACACTGGAATAAATATGACAATATTACTACACAAAAGAAGACTTCCTGCAGGTCATGTCATGTCTGACTGTTAGAGATCATCTCTTTTTTTTTTTTCTTCTTTTTTTTTCTGTGATGTGTGTATTAATGTGTAGTGATGTCTGGTGCTTGTGTGTGTAGTGTGTATTAATGTGTAGTGATGTCTGGTGCTTGTGACACACATTGAGCCTGTCAAGAAAAGTGAAAGAAAACAAAATAAGTATGAATGTCACACACACACACACACACGCGCGCGCGCGCGCGCGCGCGCGAGCGTGCGTGCGTGCGTGCGTGCGTGCGTGCGTGCGTGCGTGCGTGCGTGCGTGCGTGCGTGCGTGCGCGTGTGTGTGTGTGTGTGTGTGTGGTTACCTATTTATTTATACTGACAACTGGTTTACTTTCAGTTCGCCAACTTTGTTTTGAATGTTCCACATTAAATTAGAAATCATTTATCATTCCTGTTTGTTATGTTGCATCATCCCCACTGCCAAAACGGGAAAAAAAAGGTATCAAACGTTTTGAATCTTCAGCCTTATTCTGTTGATACTGAAGCTTACATTATTATTATTATTTCTATTATCATCATCATCATCATTATTGCTATCATTATTGTTATTATTGTTATCATTATTGTTTTATCATTACTATTTGTAGTAGTACTAGTAGTAATAGTAATAGTAGTAGCAATAGTAATATCATTATTACTATCATCATCATCATAATAATCATCATCATCATCACCATTACCATCATTATTATTATCATCATTATTATTACTGTTATCAATATTATTATCATTATTATTATTAACATCATTCTTCTTCTTCTTCTCCTTGTTGTTGATGTTGTTGCTGTTGCTGTTGTTGTTGTCGTCGTTCTTTTTCTTCTTTCTTCTTCTTCTTCTTTATGCAATATTTTTTCTCTCTCTATAAGCCGACAGCTTTAAAAGCGCCGACCAGTTTTGTCGCCTGGGTGACAACATCCTGAAAGAAACTGTCAGAAACCACTCGCTTAGATCTTGAAACTTTCGCTCTCCACCCCCTGCACCCCCACCCCTTCCCCCATCACCCGCCTTTCCCCTTCACTGGTGCTGTGACTTAAAAGATGCTGGCCACACTGGTCTCCTTCAGAAGTAGACTCGGTGCTCCTTCCAACTGGTGCTGTGACTTAAAAATGCTGGTCACACTGGTCTTCTTTAGAAGTAGACTCGGTGCTCCTTCCAATCCCTAATCTGAATCTTCTTAGGTATCTCCCGTCTTCATTCAAGTCTCGTTCTGAGGGCGAAAGCTGATGGAGGTACCTCTAAGTGCTCAGACAGTCGTGCTCTTCGTAATCCGCTTTAGTTCGATGAATTATACATACGACAGTGTGTGATATGTAGTGCTTATAGGTAGTTTCTTCTTCTTCTTCTTCTTCTTCTTCTCCTTCTTCTTCTTCTTCTCTTCCTCCTCCTCCTCCGCCTTCTTCTTCTTCTTGTTCTTGTTCTTGTTCTTCTTCTTCCTCCTCCTCTTCTTCTTCCTCCTCCTCCGCCTTCTTCTTCTTCTTCTCCTTCTTCTTCTTCGTCTTCGTCTTCTTCTTCTTCTTCTTCTTCCATCCAGTGGGTTAAGTATGGAGCGGGGTTTTTCTAATCCGCTGGTTCCACCGTACACGTGCACATCTGCTGGTGGCTGTACGCTGATACAGCGCAAAATGTAACAATGTTGAAAAAATGTAACAATGTTACATCTCTGTAGAGCAAATTGTAACAATTTTCACCTTGGTACATTTTGCGCACCTGTTTTACAAAATATATAGCGATTCTTATTTCCGCACGTAATGCATGCAAATTGTAACAACCGTCACATTTTAAGTGACAAAATTAATGCGGGAGCTGAGGAAGTCCATTGCTTGCTAATACCCAAATCAGGACCACATTCTGAAACCAACTAAAATCAATCTCCCAAAAAGAGAAACAAAAAAGATGAAAGATTAGCTCATAGTTTTTATTTACAATATGCACAAGGACATTCGTACTTAAGTCAAGCACACTGCTCTACATTGT
>CM065718.1:21052901-21062901 GCA_033310375.1 Conus canariensis
AATCAAGAAGTAGACGGAGATAACCATGCCTTCGCTCGAGTTTTCCTGTTGCCTTTCACTGTTCTGATCTACAGGCAGTCTTGAGGAGTCACTGAGTGGGAAGAGCTCACTGTCCCAATTCTAACCGCTAAATTGTGTATTCTAGATCATTCCTTGGAGACAGGCTGTCACTCAAGGTGATGAGAGGGAGGGGACTTGTCTGTCATCTCCCTCCCCTGATCGTGGATTGGATCAATTGCGAACGTTTGAACTATGCCGGTGCCTTTGGCATCTAGATCAATGTATGAAAACTCACGAACGCATCTGTAGAAGGAATGTTAATTGACCAGGCACGGGGAAACACAACTGCATCATACCCCAGCTGTGCGTGACCCTCAGCACGTGGGGGGCGGGGGGGGGGGGCGGTTGGAGGAAGAGGGGAGCGAGGAGAAGGAAGGAGGTTTGTGAGATGAGGGCCTCACGTCTTTGTGTTAGGTGAGAGGGGAAAAGGAAGGTGGAGAGAGGATGGCGACGTAGTCGCAACGTGACGTAAACTTTCCTTGTAACATAATGGTTTAAAGCCCTGCAGTTCACGCTGTTCTAAGAGGGTGGGGAGTGGGGGGGGGGGTAGAGAGAGAGAGAGAGAGAGAGAAGGGGGGGAGGGGGTAGAGACGGGCAACTTTGTTAGGACGCGATGTAAATTTTTGGCTGGGTCAGGGCGCCACATTAGGGAGTGAGGGGGGGGGGGGGGGGTGGAGAGGAAAGGGAAGGGTTGAGAGGGGAGAGTGGGCATAGATTTGAAATCTGTTCTACCGTGTGTGTGTGTGTGTGAGTGAGAGAGAGAGAGAGAGAGAGAGAGAGAGAGATGGGACAGAGAAAGGAGGGAGAATGGCACCTGTGTTTGTACAATTTGTACAAAAGGGTGGCTGCTTGGGACCGATCGGGTGGCGTTGTCAAGTGACTCGTCACACCGTATAAGCAAGGCAATACAGCAGTGACGCGCTTTGACCTCTCGGACCTCTACATGCAGGACAAACAACATTAATAAACAAACAAAAAAGCTAAAGAAATACTTAGCTTGATGGAAGTGTTCATCATGCTTGTGATTTTGCCATTTGTTCAGAACCACGTCTCTCTCTCTCTCTCTCTCTCTCTCTCTCTCTCTCTCTCTTCTCTCTCTCTCTCTCTCTCATCGTATTGAATTGACCGCATGTTAATTTGTGTTTTAAAAAAAAAGGTGCCAGATAATCTTATATTATCTGCCTCAATCCATCACAGGGATGTCATAGTCTTTTACTGGCGAGCATACTCATTGGCAACATGAAAGACGTTGATGCAGTGAAGAGAGGGTCCTTCGAGGTCGGCTGCTGCGCTACAGTGAATCTGACAATGTGATGGGAAAGCAGAGAATGACGTCTTCAATTTCAACACAACACAAAAGGTTTCAAGCTCAGCTTCCTGGCAATGTGTCTGTGTTTTTCTCTTCAGACATAACACTCAAAGAAAGAAATAATGCAACCAGGAAGATATGCAGTGTTCAGAGATGGAATTCTAACACATGCAAATATTGTTAGTGACCCTTCTGAGTTTATTTTCAAATTGAATTTACATCAAAATGTAAATCAATTCCGACATGTTCTAAATGCAAATAGCATGTAACTGAGGAAACAGAGTCAGTATCTTACTTTTTAGGACGAAACTCTCTCTCACTCTCTCTCTCTCTCTCTCTCTCTCTCTCTCTCTCTCTCTCTCTCTTCACACACACACACACACACACACACACACACACACACACACACACACACACACACAAATACATCGTGCACGCGCACAACGCACTAAACCCCTCCCCCCGCACACACACACACACACACACACACACACACACACACACACACACACACACACACACACACACACGCTCCAGTCACAGACAATTGGCGCCAGTCACATTCACATCTACACCCTAACCCCCACTCCCCATGCCCTTCCCTCATCCTCCCGCCTTTGGCCTTCCCCACTTCTTCAGTCCCGGCTTTTCCCCTTACCTCCATTCCAGACACAGGGTAATCTGTAGAGGATTCTGGAACTAAGAGTCTTCCAGACATTGTGTCTTTCTGCGCGCAAAGTAATGAACAGAGCATTGAACCTGTGTGGTGTAGACCTGATGGTAAGATACTTAGTATGGTCCCTTACAGATGGGTATTTCTTAGCTTTGCATACACGAGTGTGTCGTCACACAAATTGATACGGATTTGCTGTCTTCAGCTCCTCGGATGTTCCAGAAGCTTGTGAATAACAGTACGTTGAAACCTTTTAGAAATATTTACAATCGTATTCAGTGTAGATGTTTAAAAAAATAGTTTACTGTAGAATGTTGTTTATACCTATCTTAATATTCGTGTTACTGTCGATGGGTTTGAATTATAAAAAAAAAAAAACTATACCCTTCCCAATTGATGAAGGATTTTGCGGTTGAGCGAAATATCCTTCACAACTGATGAAGGACTTTGTGGTTGAACGACATAATAATCTCTCTCTCTCTCTCTCTTCTCTCTCTCTCTCTCTCTCTCTCTCTCTCTCTCTCTCTCTCTCTCTCTCTCTCTCTCTCTCCTCTCTCTCTCTCTCTCTCTCTCTCTCTCCTCTCTCTCTCTCTCTCTCTCTCTCTCTTCTCCTCTCTCTCCTGTTATACTACTTCAACGTGCTTACATCTATTCGTGCAGATATATCTCAAAAGGCTCCAGACATTAATTTCCCCCCTTGTGTATTCTGGAAATGGATATCAGTATAATGATTAGGACTACCACGCTGGGTCGCTGATTCGATTTTCATCAGAGCCTTATATTATGCGACTTTTTTCTACCCTGATGCCTCTTCTAGAACTGAGTTTATCTTAGGCTCAGTGACAAGACAGGGACCACACAGTGGAGTTTCATCCACTTAACTGATGACAAGACAGGACCACACAGTGGAGTTTCATCCACTTAACTGATGACAAGACAGGGACCACACAGTGGAGTTTCATCCACTTAACTGATGACAAGACAGGGACCACACAGTGGAGTTTCATCCACTTAACTGATGACAAGACAGGGACCACACAGTGGAGTTTCATCCACTTAATGATGACAAGACAGGGACCACACAGTGGAGTTTCATCCACTTAACTGATGACAAGACAGGGACCACACAGTGGAGTTTCATCCACTTAACTGATGACAAGACAGGGACCACACAGTGGAGTTTCATCCACTTAACTGATGACAAGACAGGGACCACACAGTGGAGTTTCATCCACTTAACTGATGACAAGACAGGGACCACACAGTGGAGTTTCATCCACTTAACTGATGACAAGACAGGGACCACACAGTCGAGTTTCATCCACTTAACTGATGACAAGACAGGGACCACACAGTGGAGTTTCATCCACTTAACTGATGACAAGACAGGGACCACACAGTGGAGTTTCATCCACTTAACTGATGACAAGACAGGGACCACACAGTCGAGTTTCATCCACTTAACTGATGCGTCTTTGAGAGCGTTGCTCGATTTCCTGACCAACATTGGAGGTGTCAGTATCTCTCGGGCATGGTTGACGCCGGGCTACATAATGGAAGTGTTATTCTAAAGTCTCAGACCATAACGCAAATCCGTAGAATCGTCTTCGCCATTGATCCTTATTGATCAGCATAAAAATGTCCCAAATTCTGTGCCCCTTTATGCCCTGCTCACGTAGCGACCTCAGTTTCGATCTCCTCTCCTCGCCTATGCCCTTGATGAGGCTCTGTCTGGGTCAAATGTATCGGCAAATTCGTGGGCCACCATGCACCCTCCGGAGGGAGAGCGGACTCACGCTGAATCCTCGACAACACATTTATTGTCGTCAGTAGGAGGTTTACTTGGTTGTGTCCTGCGTACATAACGAGCGCCATTGAACATCACCGACATGACGGCAGCAGTGCAGTCTCTCCTCTGGAGGATTGTCAAATGTCGAGTTGACATTCACAACTCCCCATGGATTGACGGTGCCGGGGCTGAAGCAGGACAAGGCAGGGTGTGGCTGTGGATGGGGAGCTGGAATGAGCGGCATGAATACAGTGCCAGTGAAGCGGTACGGAAGACGACACACACACACACACACACACACACACACACACACACACACACACACACACACACACACACACACACACACACACACACACACACACACACACACACACACATATATATATATATATATATAATATACATATACATGTGCGTGTGTGTGTGTGTGTGTGTGTGTGTGTGTGTGTGTGTGTGTGTGTGTGTGAGTGTTGTTGTTGTTGTTTTTGAGATACACCCTTGGTGATTTTTATTTCAAGGAATACGTCTGTCTGTCTGTGTGTCTGTCGTGTCTGTCTCTCTGTCTGTCGGTCTACCTGTGTATGTAGGTATGTCTGTATGTGTCTATGCACGTATGTATTTGTATATGTGTATGTCTGTATGCATGTATGTATATGTGTATGCACGTATGCAGGTATGTATGCGTGTATGTATGCATATATGTATGCATGTATGTATGTAGGTAGGCAAGTAGGCAGATATCTATAAGTTCATCTGCCTCTGTCTATCTTTCTATCTATTTATCTATCTGTTCATCTATCTATCTATCTGTTCATCTATCTCTCTTCCTATCCATCATCAGTCTTTCTATCTGACTATGTAACTGTTTATCTATCTATCTCCCTGTCACTCTATCTGTCTATCTATATGCCTATCTATCTATCCGTTTTATCTATCTCTCTGTCTGTCTGCATATTTCTATTCTCTATGCATTATCCCTCTTTTTGAAAACAACGTGTATATTAACATGAATTTTGATCTAATTCATGGTAGATAGAGGAGGTGGCAGGGAGGGTGGAGGGGGGGGAGGGAGGGCAGGAGGGCGGGGGGGGGGGGGGCACTGACAATTTAGCAACTGACCAGAGTCAGTGCACGTGATCACAACAACAAACAAGCAAACATGCAAAACAAAGTACTTGCTATGGAAACAAAGAGGCTTTAGGAAGACGGAGCGGAACCGCGGGTCGGAAGTGTTATTTGCAGTTCGTTTTGCAGCAGTGGCGGTTCTACCGACAGGATGACTTGTTCACAGGCAGCCGATGCCGTGTCAAGGGCTCTTGGGGTAGGGAGGAGACGGCTGTCTTCTGCTGGTTCCTCCTTGTTCACGTATTGACATGCGCGCTCCAGCCCTTATCTCCATCTCAAGTCTCTCTCTGTCTGTGTCTGTCTGTCTGTCTGTCTCTGTCTCTCTATCTGTATGTCTCTGTCTCTGTCTGTCTCCCCCCCCCCCCCCCCTCTGTCTCTCTGTGTCTCTCTTTGTCACTGTGTCTCTGTCTGTATCTGTGTGTCCGTCTGTCTGCCAGTCTCTATCACCCCACCCCCCACCCCCACACATACATACATGCATAAACACACATACACACACAGAGAGAGACAGAGAGAGAGAGAGAGAGAGAGAGAGAGAGAGAGACAGACGCACACACACACACATACACACACACACTCACATACCACCAACACACACACACACACACACACACACACACACACACACACACACACACGCACGCACACGCACCACACACACACACACACACACACACACACACACACACTCACATAAACCCTCGCGCACGCGTACGGAGAGAGAGAGAGAGAGAGAGAGAGAGAGAGAGAGAGAGAGAGAGAGAGAGAGAGAGAGAGAGAGAGAGAGATGTAAACCCATATCCCATTACAAGTGGGTCCGTAAGAGGATTTATTCTGCAGAATATTCACTGATTTAAAATGTTTTAAGTTATAAGTTGCTAGATATACATTACAGAAGCACACTGCAGCCACTTTTACAATAGTGATTCTGTGGCATCGTGAGAGAGAGAGAGAGAGAGAGAGAGAGAGAGAGAGAGAGAGAGAGAGAGACAGACAGACAGACAGACAGACAGACAGACAGAGACAGAGAGAGAGAGAGAGAGAGAGAGAGAGAGAGAGAGAGAGAGTTGTTTTATTGTCTATATAGGATTACAGACTGCGGATATGGGGTTAAATTAACAACTGAGAATATACATAAATCTTTCCCACCCATGACCCCACCCCATACACCCAATTCCCTTCCACACACACACACACACACACACACACACACACACACACACACACACACACACACACACACACGCACACACACACACACACACAACACACACACTCTCTCTCTCTCTCTCTCTCTCTCTCTCCCCCTCTCTCTCTCACACACACACACACACAACACACACACACACACACACACACACACACACAACACTCTCTCTCTCTCTAACCACACACACACACACACACACACACACACACACACACACACACACACACACACACACACACACACACACACACACACACTGATGCAGGATCATTCTGAAATTGATTTTTGTGAAATTTCTGAATGTGAAATTTCTGAATTTTATTGTATTTGCTGCGAATTTACCTACTGATCTGGATACACTTTCATTGCCGCTTGGACGGGTATTCATAAATCTGTTTTAACAGGGAACACTGAAGAAGGATCTATGCGTGACAAAGTGTTTATAGCATCAAAAGCAGTTCAGCAGATTGAGAAATGATTTTCGTTTTCCAGCTCATTATTACTTCACGGACAGTTGATATTGGTTTGGTCATGACAGAACCGCTTAATACAAATTTTAGGCTGCAGACTTTATGTTAACATCTTAAAATGTTGTGACACTTATTTGCGACACGAACACACGGTTGTTTGTTAGTTTGGTTGGTTGGTTGGTTTTGCTGGAAATCATTCATGATAGAATACAACTATGTGTACTTGACATTCTTCTCCGTTTTAGAATGCCGATTCTGCTTGTAACACGAAGCAAATTTATGCTAAAACTCAGTAAATAAAAACAAGCCGCATGCTCGAAAGCTTGACTTGGAAAGGGAACGAGGGAACGGTGAAACGGCGGTGAGGGGTTAGGTCTGAATGGCTACGTTTATCAGTGCATCCAAACTGCCCAGTATTGTCACTTTCCGAACAAGTTAAGAGGACAGAGGTTTACTACGAACAGTAAGAAAGTAGAGGGTACTACACACTGTAAGTGGAAGGAGCGTTCTACACAGAGAAAAACAAAAGGTCGCCGGGGAGTGCGGATATCTCTGATGGGGTCGATGGGATCATGGATCTGCTGTGTGATCCGGAATCACAATACAGATCGCCACCAAAATTGAATGGACTTGTTCTCAAGCCATACTGCATTTTTTTTTTGCATTGGTTTGCTACAATCAGCACCGCAGCTTTTGCGCCATCTTGCTGAAGAGATTAGCCAATGACTGCCCTTTGATCTCATATGCGCCAGGGATCCGCGCTGAAATTTTATGGCTTTGCCTATAGGTCAAAAGTTAACAAGTTTGGTTAAAAATCGACAGAAATGTTTGTGAGGAATCTTGCTGACAGTCAGAAACAAACAAATAAACAAGCAAACTGTTAGGGACGGGAAAGCAAACAGCCTCTTTAGCGAAGGTTATAAAGGGAGGGAATTTCTATGTCAGTGCCCTTCACTCTGAAGTAATGTTGTTCACGACAGCAATTCTCTTTTAAGAGGGCGTAAAGTTAGAATTACAGCTGCAGAGAAAACAGATTTCACAGTTGACCTTCTTCTTCTTCTTCTTCTTCTTCTTCTTCTTCTTCTTCTTCTTCTTCCTCCTCCTCCTCCTCTTCTTCTTCTTCCTCCTCCTCCTCCTCCTCCTCTTCTTCTTCTTCTTCTTCTTTTTCTTCTTCTTCTTCTTCTTCTTCTCGTTTGTTTTGATTTTGTTTGGTTTGGTTTAGTTCTCCTTTTTCATTTTTGTTTTATTTTACTTTGCTTTGTTTGGGGATGAGCTGTTTTGACGAAGTTTGAAAGTTCGATCTGAACTGACAAGTGACTTGTTAATGAGAGGATAGGACTGAATTCACTGCTTTGGTCTTAGTGCAGACAGTGCGAGTCGGATTGTTATCTTACTCATTTGCAAGGTGTTCAAAGGATGGAATCCAATTACCTACCGAGCAGTCTAGACAGCACAGATGGCAGTTAATTTACAATCTCGCTGCCTCGTCAGAATTCAGTTGTCTTCTGGCGAACTCGTATGAAATCAGGGTCAGAGTACAGCCATTCTCTGGGGAAAGATCAGCTGCCAGAAGAGTACAATCGGTGTTCTATCGTTGTCTGGCAAAGAGAAGTACAGACCAATCATTGTCTGCTACGAGGGCAGAGTTGGGATTCATCGCCGTGTCATGACCAGCTTTGAAGTAGAGCTATAGTTCAATCATTGTCTGTCGAACTGCTCAAACTGCAGCAGTGAAGTTCAACAGTCTTCTGGTAAGCTGCTTATAAAGCAGAGTTTGAGTTAAATTATTGTACAGTAAGCTGCTAGGAGGGCAGAGTTCAATCGTCATCTGCACCCTATGTGAACACAGTGCAGGCTTCCAAGGGTGGTGCAGGAGTGCTCCCAGCTGGTTTGTTCAGCAGTTGAGGACAGTGCTTCTCTGGGTCCCACCCGCACCTTCAGGTGTATCTTTTTCTTTTATTTCTTCTAGTAAACTGCTAGGAGGGCAAAGTTCAATCGTTATCTGGTGAGCAGCTAATGGAGCTCTCGCCACAGGCTAATCCTTTCTCCTAGTTACCTAGTAACAGAGACCCAGGCCCTGAGACACAGACCATAGAACTGAAAGAACCTGGTAATCTGTGGTATCCAAATGATTCCCCGCGGAGTTAAGGGAGAACGAGGAAAAAGAGGAGAGAAAGAAAGAAAAGAAAGAAGAAAGAAAGAAGGAAAGAGGGAGAAGAAAACAAAGAAAAAGAAGAAGAAGAACAAGAACAAGAACAAGAAAGAACAGGATGAGGAGGAGAAGGAGGGGGAGGAGGAGTAGGAGGATAAGATGACGAGGAGGAAGAGGAAGAGGAGAAGAAGAAGAAAAAGAAAGAAAGAGGAGGAGGAGAAGAAGAAGAAGAAGAAGAAGAAGAAGAAGAAGAAGAAGAAGAAGAACAACAACAACAACAACAACAACAACAACAACAGCAACAACAACAACAACAACAAAAAGAACGACAACAGCAACAACGACAACAACAAAAACAAGAAGAAGAAGAAGTAATAAAGCTGTGTAAGATTTCAATCATCGACTGAGATGTTTCTAAAATGCAGAAGTAAAAGTTCAGTCATGTACTGACATTCTTAAAAAAAAAGGCAAAATGTGAGTTCATTCGCCTGAGTGAAATGGTAAAAACAATAGTTAATATTGTTTTATATCTATAAAAAAAAAAGGCAAGTCATTGATAGTCACGATTTATCACGGAACACCTGAGGCAATGTTTGATGAGGAATTTGACGCGACAGCAAAATGTTTATATAAAAGCTTCCCCTTATTCCAATCTACACAGGAGTCTGTGTATACATGTTGCGATGCGCTTGCACACCAACACACAAACACACACACACACACACACAACACACACACACACACACACACGCACGCACGCACGCACGCACGCACGCACACACATACACACACACACACATAAAATATGTACGGATCAAATCACGAACAAATAGAAAAAGCAAACAGCGCTGGAAAAGACGGACGGGAAAAGCTGATTTCACAAACATTCGAAGGGTTTCAAGCGTAGACAGAAATACAGATAACACCATTTTGATGTTATGGATTATGTTTCCGAAAGCAATCGTTAAGCCTCCACTTGATGCTTGCATATGAAAATATCTGATCAGCCACCTGCGTATCCACAAATCATCTCCCCCCCCCCCCCCCCCCTCAACCCCAAGATGACTGACGCGGTCCTCGTTGGCTCGACGGACGAACAGGCATGTGTACGCGAGACATGGATTGTTGTAGCAGATCTAGAAGAGCAATTCAAACGGTAGAAGCGAGGCATTACCGCAAGATACTAATCATCGGATATACTGATCACAT
>CM065718.1:21070401-21075401 GCA_033310375.1 Conus canariensis
CTGCACTGTTACTGACCCTCAGGAGCTAACCCTTCAATTTGTTTTGTGATTCATACACTGGTTGACTTGACATTTCAGCAACCTTTGCCTCACACGTTCGCTATCAATGGCGCTTTGGCTCTCTCTCTCTCTCTCTCTCTCTCTCTCTCTCTCTCTCTCTCTCTTGGCGCTTGCTTGCTTCACGTTCATTTTGTTAAACAGGTCGTGATCACACTATCTGCGGTCATCTTCCATAGTGGCATCTTTCTTCGTACCATGTATTCGTATAAAGGTACATCATACAGACGGGGGGGGGGGGAGAGACTTTTCCTGAAACAGCCAAGCCGCATTAGCAGAGGCCACACGCCACAGTTAGGATTTTGCACTAAAGCACTCTATGATCTATTATTCCCCTTGTTTTGAGAGATCTTCACCGATGAAATTACAGTCTTCAAATACATGACCTTCCTCTCAGTTGACACACATTTCATGACTTCGGACTATGTGTGTGTGTGTGTGTGTGTTGTTATTCTGTGTGTGTGTTGTGTGTGTGTGTGTGTGTGTGTGTGGGGTGTGTGTTATATTCTGTGTGTGTGTGTGTGTGTGTGTGTGTGTGTGTGTGTGTGTGTGATATTTTTCTCCCTGTGTGTATGTGTGTGTGTGTGTTGTGTGTGTGTGTGTGTGTGTGTGTGTGTGTGATTTTTTCTGCTTGTGTGTGTTGTGTGTGTGTGTGTGTGTGTGTGATATAATTCTGTGTGTATGAGTGGGTGGGTGGGTGGACGGGTGGGTGTGGTTCGTGATTTGTGATTTGTTGTTTTTATGGCCACTCTCAATTTCTCTTTGGAGATGAAAAAAAAAAGTGTTTTTGGCTGACTTGACTTGACTTGACTTGACTCACCCGTGACCCTATCTTGGCGCCAGCTTCAAGAGCACCCATTAATCCCATCCTTTGTGTTTCATCTGTCGGCTGGGAACCACCTGGCTCGCACCTTGATGGCCATAGGAAAGAAATGGAGGGCAATCAGCTTTCAGACACAATACACTTCTCAAAACAATCTAATCGCGCCAATCTATGAATACTCGACTCCTTACGCAAGGCCTTTAGCGCATTAACTTTTGGTGTGCAGCCAGAGCAACCAACAAGAGGACCGCAGGCTCGCGTTGTTTGTCATGTGTAAAGGACCGGTCGCGACACGTGACGTCTCCGGTCACTGACATTCCTAAGGCGGATAAAGCTTTAGCCGTGTTGGGAACACCAAACATGCAACTTGATTTATCACCCAGAGCTGACAAAAACAAGAGAGAGAGAGAGAGAGAGAGAGAGAGAGAGAGAGAGAGAGAGAGAGAAGAGGGTGGAGAGACAGAGAGAGAGAGGAAGAAACAGAGAGATATATAGAGAGAGACAGAGAGAGACAAAGACAGAGACAGAGAGAGACAGAGACAAAGAGAGAGAATGAGAGAGAGAGAAAATGAGAGAGATGTTAACAAAGTGTTGAATATCCAGAAGACGGTAGATACGATTTAGAGTGAAAGACATCCCCACCCTCCTAAAAGCATGCCTGGGAGTGCAAGGGGGGGGGGGGGGGGGGGGGGAGTAGCCCCCGAGGGAGTGAGAGGGGGTGGAAAGAAAGGGCTGTAGGGAAGTGATGGGTATGACTCTGGATGAGATTATGTTACATTCCGTTAAATCAAGGATGGTGTAGATTTTTTTTTTCAGCTTATAGAACATCAGACATGGATGAAACGAAATCTTGTTGTTCTATGTCAAAACAAGGATATGATAGCAGATTTAAAACAAAACCAAAACCTTATTTACTGTTGCCTCACATTGACTGCCACCTGCGGCCAATTGCTTTGTGCATTTTTTTTATGTCTGTTGTTTGCTAAATGTGATGAAGACGTATTTGTCGAAAAAGTCATTTGCCTGTTTCGTATTGTGTATTAAATGATCGGCACTTTGCACCTATTCCCCTGTCTGCTTATATATTTCGCTAGCGGATGTCTCTTCTATAAGTCCCTAGGTATCTTTAAAAAAAAAATTCTCAGTTTCTAAGATTTACAATGACTTAGCAACGATGCCGTTTGATGCATACTCAACAGATTGTAATGACATCATCATGACAGGAAGGATGATGCACTTTGATGCTTACTCAGCAGATAGTAATGACGTCATGGCGGGAAGAGCGATGATGTTTGATGCACACTCAACAAATCGTAATGACGTCATGGTGGGAAGAGCGATGATGTTTGATGCACACTCAACAAATCGTAATGACGTCATGGTGGGAAGAGCGATGATGTTTGATGCACACTCAACAAATCGTAATGACGTCATGGTGGGAAGAACGATGATGTTTGATGCACACTCAACAAATCGTAATGACGTCATGGTGGGAAGAACGATGATGTTTGATGCACACTCAACAAATCGTAATGACGTCATGCGGGAAGAGCGATGATGTTTGATGCACACTCAACAAATGGTAATGACGTCATGGTGGGAAGAACGATGATGTTTGATGCACACTCAACAAATCGTAATGACGTCATGGTGGGAAGAACGATGATGTTTGATGCACACTCAACAAATCGTAATGACGTCATGGTGGGAAGAACGATGATGTTTGATGCACACTCAACAAATCGTAATCAATGATGCATATTTAGCAAACCATAACGTCATCATGAAGGGAAAATCTGCTTGCAGCCTTTTTTCCTGAACGCGCATCTTGTGTCTGAGATCGTTTATCCGAGATGTGAATTTGTCATCAGAATTGTATGGACTCTAGCACTCTATCTGCTGACTTGGTGAGTGCCATTGAGACTGGACTCCCAGGCCCGCTGCATTCCGATTTTTCCGTGTTATACCCACATACAGGTCCATTCCTTCTTGCAGTCCAAACGCTGGCTGGTCATACACTGCTATGTAGGTTAGGCCGCCATAGAACCACCCAGCCTTGTAAGATTATGTACAGTTGAGAGGCGCCTCCTTGATAAAGTCCGGTCATTTCTGTAGGTACGACAACATTAACTACACGTCCCTCGCCTCTCTCTTGCTCACCATTTCTTCTTCACTGCTAATACCCTCCACACACACACACACACACACACACACACACACACACACACACACACATTCATTCTCTCTCTCTCTCTCTCTCTCTCTCACACACACACACACACACACACTCATTCATTCTCTCTCTCTCTCTCTCTCTCTCTCTCTCTCTCTCTCTCACACACACACACACACACACACACACACACACACACACACACACACACACACACACCTCCGTCCGCACATCCTGCGACTCCCTGATCAGCACTTCCGCTGAATGTTCTCTCCTGATGGAAACAATAATTGGTGAGTCGGCAGGTGAGTCAGATTGAACAAAGGAGCCTTCGGAACGGCCATGTTGTCGTCTGGTACTATTTTCGTAGCTGCACCCCAAAACGGGCACGATTAGCCAAACTTCGGGTCTAATAGCCCGCCATTTTAGTCACCAGAATAAAAACGTCAATGCAATAGACCGCCTTTTTTTGGTATTTATGTCTATTTCGGTCTGGAGACCAAAACGGTTGGGTGCTGTTCCCACAATGTTTGACCTTGGCGCTCGGATTCTCCGATGCGGGGGGTCAAAACAAGCTCATTCAGTGACATTATTGAAAGAAAGGGAATCTGAAATGAGGTAGGGAACATCAAACAGTAAATGAGAAACAAGTAAATCAACTCTTGCTCCCATAATGAAATAATTACTGGGCCATTACTCAAACTGCTGCTTGTTTTCTTCTTCTTCTTCTTCTGCGTACGCAGGCTGACACACCTGTGGACACCCCCTGTATAGGGAGTGGAGTTTTGTGTGTATGACCGTTTTTTTTATTCCGCCATTAAGGCAGCCATACTCCAACTTCCGGGAAGCTGCTTGCTTGATCTGTGTGCATGTTCCTTGTTGTCATTATTTTCTGCTAGGCGAGTTGGTATCATACGCAATGTTTGTTTCGGGTGATGGGCCTGTAAATTAGTGTATCACGGGAGCAAGAGTTACCCTACTTGTTTCTTATTCATATTATTGAATGTTTTACGTGCTCCCTTCGTTTGGTGTGGTGTCAGTATAACGTGACTGGCCTGACAGAAGATCTGAAACTAAATGTTCATGTCAGATGGGAGGTAAAACTGCGCACTGCTTTCGTAGCAGATAGCACATGTTTAAACTTCCCTTATTGGAAGGTTTGGCATTAGGGCCATGTGAGTGAATTTGCTCATTTCACCACCTGCTATCAGAAAAAAAAGAAGAAGCAAATGCCAAAGTTTGAAGCCGGGGACCAGAACGACGGGTAACAGCATCACGCCACGTAGGCATGAAAGCAGAAACGGTCAGAGATACTACAAAGGAAGGTCTGTCACTGCACTGTTTGGACTCATGAGTACCAACTGCTCTTCTCTTTCTATCTATCATCTCTCTCTCTCCGTCTCCCTTTCTTGTCAACACGTACACACACGACTGCCACACAACACAGACACACACACACATCACAACAAAACACACTGTTACTGAAAATCACATTTCCCTACTTCGGGTTTTAGTTTAGGAATGCAACACTTATCGGATGAGGTATGTTCGAGAGTCGGAATTGGCTGTTAGAATGGCGGGAGACCGGTGAAAGACGGGTAAGTTGCCGCCGCGCGCGAAGCAGACGGTCAGTGATTACAAAGGAAGGTGCTGTCAGCTGCGTGTGTTGTGATCTGGATGTAAGTGTGTGTTCGTGTGTGTGTGTGTCGTTCGTGCTTGTGTGTGTTCATGCTTGCTGCTGTTAGTGCATTGTGTGCTCTAGTAGCTGGTAGGCACTGGTGTCCTTGGTGTTGCGCTTATGTGAGGTGTGTTGGTGGGTGGCTGTAGTGGTGGCCGGTGAGGTGTGTGTGTGCGCGCGCGGCGGCGGCGTGTGTGTGTGTGTGTGCGTGCGTGCGTGTGTGTGTGTGTGTGTGTTGTGTGTGTGTGTGTGTGTGTGTGTGTGTGTGT
>CM065718.1:21081760-21084260 GCA_033310375.1 Conus canariensis
CCCTCCTCCCTCCCTCTCTCTCTCTCTCTCTCTCTCTCTCTCTCTCTCTCTCTCTCTCTCTCTCCGATGTAACTCCACGAATATTCAATGAGATGAGGCGGCGCTCTAAAAAAAAAAATAAAATAAAAAAAAAAAAAAAAAACAGTTCACCAGAGTCCACCGTTTCTGCCAGTCGTGTGCCAAGGCCTGGATGCTTTGGAAGGGATTCCCTGTCTATGTTGCCGGGGTCAGATCACAGGTTTCTTCTCTTTGTGACCGACCACCAGTCCCATGCCTGCAGCAGATGGCGAGTTCCACCCACAAGAACATCCGACATGGAGAGGGATGGGCATCGCCAGGATGGACTTGCTCGAGGCACTCCGCATGACAGAAAGTAACAGAGGAACAAATTTGGTGTTGGATACCAAAGGATGGCTCCGCATGACAGAAAGTAACAGAGGAACAAATACGGTGTTGGGTACTAAAAATTGGTTCCGCATGACAGAAAGTAACAGAGAAACAAATATGGTGTTGGATACCAAAGGATGGCTCCGTATGACAGAAAGTAACAGAGGAACAAATATGGTGTTGAATACCAAAGAATGGCCTGTAAGCCCCTCAGGGGTTGAGGAGCTAAACTTTGTTTCCCTTCAAAACCCGATCCCTCTTATTCCGCCTCAGTTTCTTATCCCCAGTACGTTATTACTGCTTTCAATATAATGAAAAGCAGAAAAAAAAATGAAGAGACTGGAATGGAGGAGGTGGGAGGCTGAGACAGAGCGAATGAGAAACAGAAGACAAATATGTGAATTTAAGAAGCTTAGGAACACAATCAAGAAAAACGAATGCAGAAAGAAAGAAAAGATAACACGTAAGAAGTGTTAAGCTGATCACATTTTGATTAACTTGCGTCTCTGTCTGTCTCTGTCTCTATCTCTGACTCTCTATTTCTCTCCCCTCCCTCCCTCCCCTCCCTCCCTCTCTCTCTCTCTCTCTCTCTCTCTCTCTCTCTCTCTCAAACACATACACACACACACACACACACACACACACACACACCACACACACACACACACACACTGCAAATGCCAAAGCGTGCAAACACGCACACACACACACACACACACACACACATACACACACACGCACGCACGCACGCACGCACGCACGCACGCACGCACGCACGCACGCACAGCACGCACGCACGCACACACACACACACACACACACACACACACACACACACACACACACACACACACACACACACACACACACACGGCATCTTATTTACGCGTGTCCCCATGGACATATGGACAGCCGTAGAAATGTTATTAAGCCGGTTGGTATTCTCAGAATCTTACTACTGCCGCTAATAACATGGCTTTCGCGCTACAGATGACAGAAAAAGTTCTTATACATCAGGTCTTTCGATTGCGGAACAAATCTTTATCAACGAAGGTAATGGGAAATTAGCATGAAAGTAGGGTTGACGGTAGGGTGAAGGGAATGTTTACAGGCCAGCAGATCTTTTTTTTTCCCAAAGTACTGAAGTCTTGAAAGGAGAGAGTTTTTGTTCTTTTTCAGTCAGGTTCTGCTGTACACAGTTGCTGATCAAAAAACATCATCTTTTGAAGCCCGAAAGTTTTCTCATGTCGGCGACTTACTGATGTTTCTCCCGGACTAGCGACGACTATCATCACACTCAACACTAATCAAACTTTCTCACACGCACTCCTGAATTTCACGCGTCAGCCAATCCTGGCAACTCTCTCCTCTCTCTCTCTCTCCTCTCTCTCTCTCTCTCTCTCTCTCCTCTCTCTCTCTCTCTCTCTCTCTCTCTCTCTCTCTGAGTTTTGTCTCTCAGAATCTTTTTCTCCATCCATTCCATATATATGTAACTGACCCCCCCCCCCCCTTCATCGCTACTGCATCTGCGCTCACTTCTTTAATGCTATTATATAAAACACACTTAATGCCCAACGTTAAATAACAACAAATAGAAAAGCCCAAATCGATCGTACTAATACCATCGTATCATCGAGAATAATGAGACTAACTCTCTCTCTCTCTCTCTCTCTCTCTCTCTCTCTCTCTCTCTCTCTCTCTCTCTCTCTCTCTCTCTTCTCTCTCTCTCTGTATTCTTTTTTTCTAAAACATCCCTTCAGATTTGCGTACAACTCAAACCCTCACGTAACCGCCCTTCCACACACACACACCCTCTTTTTTTAAAAACTTTTTAATTGCTTTAAACAAAGTGACAATAACAAATACACAAAAGAAATCATAATCATAATAAGTGAATCAAACATAAAGATAGAAAAAAAGTAAGAGAGGGAGAGAGAGGAGAGAGAGAGAGAGAGAGAGAAAGAGAAGAGGGAGGGAGGGAGGGAGGGAGGAGAGATTGGATTAGGTTTGTGCGTTACCTCAAATGCTTTCAGTAACATGCTTTAAATCAAGTTTTGGATGTTGGACAAACAAGCTGTAAAACACGGACACACACCCTCTTTTTTTTAGTACC
>CM065718.1:21089260-21094260 GCA_033310375.1 Conus canariensis
AATATATAAATGAATGATAAATAATAAGTAAATAAATAAACGAACGAATAAACAAATCAATCAATCAATCAATCAATCAATGAATAAATAAATAAATAAACAAATAAATAAACAGATAAGAATGAAATTATTTTAAGACTTAAGACAACGCATCGTCCACGACCCATGCCAAGTCAATCGTTACAGCCTTCTCTGATGCGCCATGTCACACTGTTTGGTCGCCTTCCTGCTCTGAGCCCCCCCGGTACCATCCCCACTACCTTTTGCCTCTCCACTCCCCTCCATCGTCCCCAGCCCAGCCCCAGCCCTTCCGTACATCTCCTTCCTGTCTTTGGCCGCCTTCCTGAACTGGAGAATCTCCAACCCCCCCCCCCCCCCCCCCCCCCCCCGCTCCTTCCTCCTTTCCCTCCTCACTTCTTGACACCACCACTTTCCCTTCCCACCACCTTCTTCATTCGCCCTCCTCGCCCTCGCCGCTTATCTCCCCTGTCCATTATTTGCCGGCCTGGCCAGTACCCGACCAGACGGTAATGGTCCATACACAGTCGTGTGTACTGAGATGGCCTACGAGTTGACGACTAGTCAGATGGCTGAGTTGAGCGATGTCTACACACAGAGTGGTCACAATTGCCATTCTCATGGACTGGATCGAACTCACATGACAGGCTATTTAAATGTTTCGAAGAGTAAAGGAATAGAAAAAAAAAAACAATTGCACAGATATTACACATATGCACGCGTTCTTGTGTGCACAAACAGAGAGACAAACAGACAGACAACACACACACACACACACACGCACGCACGCACGCACGCACACACACGCACGCACGCACGCACGCACGCACGCACACGCATTTTGTGTGCACAGAGAGACAAACATACAGACAGAGAGACACACACACACACGCACGCACGCACACCACACACACACACGCACGCACACACACGCACGCACGCACGCACCACACACACACACACACACACACACACACACACACACACCACACACACACTCGCGCACATATTCATATGCACACAATCATATGCACATGCTCAGAGAGAGAGAGAGAGAGAGAGAGAGAGAGAGAGAGAGAGAGAGAGAGAGAGAGAGAGAAGGCGAAGAAGACCAAACTCTCACACGCCGATGCAGCACAGAAGCTTTTTCTGCTTCTTTTCATTTCTCTCTCTCTCTCTCTCTCTGTCTCTGTCTCTCTCTCTCTGTCTCTCTCTCTGTCTCTCTCTCTCTGTCTCTCTCTCTTCTCTCTCTCTCTCTCTCTCTCTCTTCTCTCTCTCTCTCTCTCTCTTTGTTGTTGTTGTTGTTTGTTTTTATTTTGTTTGTTTTGTCAGTTTGTTTGTCATTATCCCTTTTTTTTTTTCCAAGAAAGAGAGATGTAAACGAATCTGCTCTTTTCTTCATGGCAACCCAAAGCCAGTTCATTAACTGCACACCTCCACTTCTCTCACCTCCCCGCCCACCGCACTGGATCTCCTTCCTACCAGCAACACCTGCACCGACACGTATTAATTCCCGTTTTGTTTATAGACCTCAGTCTGACGTCATCCGAAATGAACTTCAGCAAAGCGAACTCACGCCAAGCGGTCAGCCTGAATGCAAAATGGCTGAGATGAGAAAGGGGAGATAGAGAGAGGTTTTACTGGGAGTAAAAACAATCTACAAGTTTCCTTTCTCTCTCTCTCTCTCTCTCTCTCTCTCTCTCTCTCTCTCTCTCTCTCTCTCTCTCTCTCTCTCTTTTAGGCTTGTAATTTATTGATGAACATTCGTTTGGTGTTTTATAAAATGTTCTATTTTGGGAGATGATCATGTTTTGGACTGATGTATTTGAATTTTTTTTTCCATTTATTGTAAACCCAAACGCGCTAACTCATTCTCTCCCATCACACACTAACACACGTACATATAAACACACAACACACACAAACACACACACACACACACACACACACACACACACACACACACACAAGCATGGACATGCGCATGCATGAAGAGAGAGAGAGAGAGAGAGAGAGAGAGAGAGAGAGAGAGAGAGAGACGAGAGAGAGAGACAGTGACAGAGACAGAGACAGAGACAGCGATGTCAGAGAGAGACAAACAGACAGACAGATAGGTAGACAGAGAGGCAGACAGACAGACAGACCAAAGACAGACATGCAGAGAGAGAGAGAGAGAGAGAGAGAGAGAGATCATGATGGTATACATGACTGTGGATACCATGAAGCGACTAACATGAAACTGTGTACCAACAAAGGGCAAAAATCGTTGACTAAAATCAGCCACCAGCAGCACCTGCTGGGATTTGAGCCAGCAATTAATTAAACTCCTGCTGCGATATCAAGCTGTAGTAGGTCTCTTCCACTGAATCACTCTAAAGAGCAGTCTGTTTAATCCATGGCCTTCAAGTCAGCTTCCACATCAAAGAAGCCTAATGGCTCCCAGGGGATTGACGGTGATTTGATACTGAAAATAAAGTACGTTGCACTGGATGCCACCATTCTCACAAAGCAAAGAACAAAGAAACCCAAATAAAACAAACAAACGAGCTGGCGCTCTTCGTGTCTTGAGACCACACAGGCAGAGACGCACTCCTATATCAATCCAGGAAATTTGCTCGGAGAAATTACGCTGTTTGGCCAATCTCCCTGAGCTGAAGGGGACCACCACTCTGCTCTCTCTCTCTCTCTCTCTTCTCTCTCTCCTCTCTCTCTTCTCTCCTCCTCTCTCTCTCTCTCTCTCTCCTCTCTCTCTCCTCCACTCGGCCTGTCCCACACACACACACCTCCACTCTGGTCACTCCACCCACATCATTTGTCTGTCTGGCCAGCGCAGGCTTGATGACAATAGTTCATTTACTGTCGTCCCCAACCTGTTAACCCCCATCTCAATGGCGGTAAGACGTTGATGTCGACTGTTCATTTGTCTGGAACGGAGCTTTTCCTGGGGACTGCCTTGGATCAAAATGTCAAGGAGCATTTTCAATCCTCTTTTGTTTTTTCCCAAGTTGCACTGCAAGCAATTGTTTTGATGTTGCACCTGCGTGCAAATGCACCCACACCACTACCACCCCACCATCTGAAACGCTCACACACACACACACACACACACACACACACACACACACACACACACACACACACACAGACACAACACAGAGAGAGAGGGAGAGACACACAGAGACAGAGAAGAGAGAGAGAGAGAGAGAGACAGACAGACAGACAGACAGACAGACAGAGAGAGGGGGGGGGGAGAATAATATGACGAAGGAGAAAAGAAAACCAAGGTAGCTTCAGGTACCAAAACAGCACAACAGCTTCCTTTTGCCGCTTTATTTTGTATGATCAAGAAACAGAGGTAAAATAAAAAAAAATATGTCAGCACTTTTCCTAAAGGCACCCCCGTCCAACCAGCCAACTGTTTCGCCACTTAGCTTTACACATCTCATCCCCAGTCCCTCATCCCCGTGCCTCTTCCTATTCACCATGCCTATACCAACATTCTGATTTTGTTTATAGACCGGTGTCAATGTCTCAGAATGGACTAAACATTAGTCACACACACACACACACACACACACACACACACACACACACACACACACACGTCTAATATCACTGTGCGGATAGGCGTTAAATTGAAGACAACAACAACAACACACACACACACACACACACACACACACACACACACATATATATATATATATATATAAATATATATATATATATATATATACAAACACACGCGCACATGCACATGCACAGGCACACACATGGACACAAAGGTATATGCAGAGAGAGAGAGAGAGAGAGGAGAGAGAGAGAGAGAGAGAGAGGGGAGACGTGCTATATCGAAAAGGAAGGTCAAGCTCTCCACCCCACACAGCACAAACGCCTTTTTCTTTCTTTGTTTCTTTCTGTTTGTCCTTTTTTTTTTTGTATGTTTGTTTTCTGAGAAACAGAAACGGAGACAAATCTGCTCTGTTCCTAATGGCACCCCCCACCCACCCACCCCCAACCCCCACCCCCGCCTCCCGTCTCCCATCCAGTCTGCCAATCCCCCATCCTTTCTCTACTCCCTCTCTTCCTTTCACCTAGCTCCTTCTTCCCTATATTTTTTCATGACCATCACACTTACACTGACAGCCACGCTTTCCAGTTTTCTTTACAAACCTCAGTTTGACGTCACCAGCAATGGACTACAGCACATCAAGCAGTCAGTCAGAATGCAAAATGGTTGAAATAAGAAAATGCACACAAATAGGATCATATTGAGGGTAAGATATCATTTTGTTGTTGTTGTTGTTGTTTTTGTTGATTAGGGGCAGTTTTTTGTGTCTAAGAACTATCAATTAATTTTGGTAAGTAGCTCAAAAAATTTGTTTTCGGTGATGGTTAACTTTTGGACAGATGCGTTTGAACTATTTTCATTCACCCTACAAAAAAATAATCATTTTCTGTCCGTTTTTCCTTCAAATGCATGTGCGCACGTGTGCGAGTACACACACACACACACACACACACACTAAACTATATATATATATATATATATATATATATATATTCAATTATAAACAAAGCTTGCTCTTATGTCTTAGATTGAAGAAATACATTCATATCTGCAGTGGTAAGATCATTCTGCCTAACTAACAGTATGTGCTTGAGTGGGTGAATGGGGAAAAATAAAATAAATGCTTCTCAAAATGAGCCTTCAGCAAGCTTATAATCTCCAAGGGGGAGACGATCTCCAATGGGGAGGAAACCCACTAACATATAACTCCTGGTCAGATACCGATATTTCGAAACCTGATTGTTTCTCCTCAGTGACCGCGGAAAGTGGTAATTTGACTCCTCTGCCTTTTCGGTTTTAAGAAGAATGCTATTCCAGAAAAGGCTGGTGTGCAATACCGTAGTATGTTTGTTGAGTTTTCAAAAAACCAACCAAAGGTGCACCTAAGAAGCAAAAGAAAATCATGAAAGAG
>CM065718.1:21099260-21104260 GCA_033310375.1 Conus canariensis
TGATGTGACCACATGCCGATGTGACCACATGTTGATGTGACCACATGCCGATGTGACCACATGCCGATGTGACCACATGTTGATGTGACCACATGCCGATGTGACCACATGTTGATGTGACCACATGCCGTTGTGACCATATGCCGATATGACCACATGCCGATGTGACATGTTGATGTGACCACATGCCGATGTGACCACATGCCAGATGTGACCACATGCCGATGTGACCGCATGCTGATGCGACCACATGCCGATGCCGATGTGACCACATGCCGATGTGACCACATGCCGATAAGACCACATGCCGATGTGAACACATGTCGTTGTGACTAATGGCTCACAACGATATGTAGTCACATCGATGGCAAGTCTATCATTCGTTGGTAAAATACTGAACATCATGGTGACAACGACACTTACTCACATCGACACCTGGTCACAACGACACTTGGTCACAACGACACTTGGTCACAAGACACTTGGTCACAACGACATTTGGTTACAAGGATATGACCCCCTGACTTCTCTTTTATTTCATCCGGAAAGAATCGACTCTGGTAACAAGTTCAAAGTCACAGTAACAAATTCACAGATTGATATTTAATGACCAATTGCAATGTGCCCTCCAACACTTTCATTTTCGATTTCAATTCCCTTTTTACACTGGCTTCCATTCCTTCAATTATTCATAGATCATTAAACTGAAAGTTCAAGAAACACGGTCGAGACAGCCAGTCACCAAACTTGTCTCATTCTAGAATGTTCGAAAATTATGGCGCAACAAAACCAGTCGACACGAGACCAAAAAACAAAAAAACAAAAAAAGTGATCGTTTCGTAGCTTGTGTATGCGTCATTTGATAAATCAACGTCCTATTAAACTTAACGCGTTCTCAGGACTGAAGCGATTGATAATGATAATAATTATGGGAGTAAAGTAGAATGTATGTAACGTTTTCCAGCATCCATTGTGGATGTATACACATCTTATGCTAATGTTTGTGATATTGCCCTTTTTGTGAAATGAGTAAAAAAAAAACCACAAAAAATTTTTATTTAATATGGCTTACCACATAAAGTCTGAGGAAACTGGCCTGTTTCCTCAAAGGAGCGAGATTTAGTGAAATTAGTATGACAAAGAGTCGTTTATTTATCATGAAAGAAGCAAAAAAACAACAACAACCCCCCCCCCCCCCCAAAAAAAAAAAAAAAAAAAAAAAGAAAAGAAAAAAGAAAAAAATTGAGCAAAGACGATTGAATGCAAGTTTTGTCTATTTCACGAAGTAAGTAAATATCGATGTGGGGTGTGTGTGTGTGTTGTGTGTGTGTGTGTGTTGTCAGTACAACACTATGTTAATCTGACAGTAAATGGTTTCAGTCAGTCAGTCAGTGTGTGTGTGTGTGTGTGTGTGTGTGTGGCGCGCGCGCGCGGTGCGTGCGTGGCGCGCGTGTTGTGTGTGTGTGTGTGTGTGTGTGTGTGCGTGCGTGCAAAGTAAACAATGAAATTACTGCACGTTAAAAACAGCGTAATTCCTCTCCTCAGACACAACTTCTAACTTGATATAACTTGACGAGGTTTGTTTTTACAGTCTTGGGTGAATGGCATGTGCTTTTATTTAAAATCCCCTGCCTTGAAGCAAGAGTTTTTACTTTATCAGGCAATGACCTCTCCATTGGCACCGTAAAATTGTCCGTTTGCCACAGACAAATATCTGGCTGCACTTCAAACGGCTTAGTTTCAACGTAGGGTGGCAACAGGCGGAAACTGAAACAAGAGCAAAGACAGAGCTACTGCGCTGCCCAATGGAAGAAGAAGCAAATTACAAAGACAAATCTTATTCTCTCGTTTGGCGCCGTGTTGATTCTGTGTTTGCTCCTGCTTATATCTTCGCTTGGAACTTGATATTTTTTTTTCTTCAGTCATCGTAAATTTCCCTCGTTTTAGATTAAAGGCCAGCTCACACCGTCACGAATGTATCCACGATAGCCAAGGATCTTTCAGACATCGTTTTTTTTGTTGTGGTGAGTCGTGAAGATAGGGCTCCGATTGCATCCTTTTTGGATATCTATAGATATTCTACGGTAACAGTAACAAGATTTGCTAACTCTGAACGATTTGGAAGCAAATTTATCACAGTTTTTCCAATATTTGTTACAATCCATACCGATCCAGTTCGACCTTGGATGGTTCTAGTACGACAATATCAAGAGCACTCTACAAAGCCCATGAAATCGACGATTACAAGCAGTCATTCACATTTTCCCAACGATTGTAGCACGATCTCTTTTGGTGGACTAATCAACAGGCAAGATTTGCCATGTCTCAATATGATTCCCTGCAGTGTGGGTACACATAACAGTCCCAACAAGTGCCCAGCCTCATTCAGGCCCTGTTCACAAACATCTGGCAATGATAGAGGGTATAGCCTGTCTTGATCATGGCTCCTCACTCTATTGTGCTACCTATCTGTCTCTGCCAAATTTACCAGGATAAAGTTTTTCATTAAGATTTCTGGCTCTCCCTGTATAGTACTGCCAGTCTCTGCTCAGTCAATCTGGATAATCTTTTGTTGTGGTTCCTGGCTTCTCACTCTGTTCTACTGCCAGATTTTCTCTGCTTAGTCTATCTCGATATCATGTTTGCTGTGGCTCCTGGCTCCTTACTCTGTTCTGCTGCACATTTTCTCCAATTAGTCTATCTGGGTTGTTTGTTTTGCATTTTGCTGTGGTTCCAGGTTCTTCATTCCATTGTGTTGATGACCTCTCTTTACCGAGTCTGCCTGGATACTGTTTTGTTGTGGTTCCCAGCTGTCACTGCGTTGTAGTAACCATCTGTCTCTTCTCAGACTGCCTGGTGAGTGGCCTGTGGCGGTTCAAGCCTTCAGTTCAGCGTCGATGCAAAACATTTTACCAAGAAACTCCCTTACTCTTGTACCCCCTCTCCTCAACACTCACGTTCACCCTAGTAAAGACACAAACAAACAACAACAACAACAGTAATGCAAAAACAGAAACACAATAATATGACAATGGAAAACAAATGGAGTCGCATTCCATCTCAACATATAAAACAAACTAACACAGCAAGAACAAACAAGCAAGCAAACAAACAAACACAAAACAAGAGTTGTTTGTGACAAGATCGTATCATGTCTGTGACGCACCCATCAATCAATCCTTACAGCCTGTTCAGAAGAAGCACACAATTCGGCCAGCTCTCTGAATTCAGGGACCTCCCCCCCCCCCTTCCTCACCGTCCTTCCTCCCCAGTATTTTGTCTGTCTAGCCAGTACAGGCTTCATGATAGTCGTCAGTCAACTTGTCGCCTCTAGCCAGTTGGCCTACATCGCACTGCAAGGTCAGCAGTTGTCATCGTGTGGCCTACAGTGTAAATGCCACGTCACAGACAGTCTACCCATCATTCCCCAACCCCCCCCCCCCACCCCCCATGCACCCACATGCCCACACGTTTCAATACATGTACACGTCACCCTTACGTAAGCACATGCTCACGTGCCCAAAAGTAATGTGTAAAAAAAAAATAATAATAAAGGGTGTGATGGAAAGCATTGTATAAAAAAGTTGATTGAAAATTGTGCTTTAACGTCCGTGCTTAAAAAAAGAGAGAATGTTTGTTTGAGGCTGACAGAGAGAGGTAACAACAGTAGAAAACTGAGGTTATCCCATGACTTATCTCTCCTTTGAATTTTAGATGCTTACTTGAGAGTTGTCAGCAAAAGAGTAGAGATAAAACGCCAAAGTTCATAATTTCAGAGAGATTCTGTGACGTAGTCCAGGAATACTATTGAGGCAAAAACACTGACCTTTGTATTTTGTACCTCGCTCAATTAAGAGTCATGAGCACACATGTTTATGTGTGTAAGGTGAGGCAACGTTGGCTGTAGCCCAAGCTGACCACAAAAGGCCGTTTCAGGGCTGTAACCGCGTTCAAGTCAACTCATACGTCATTAACAAACAAACAAACATTCACGAAACCCTTTACAATAACTTAAAAATGCACCATAATCTTCGTTAAAAAGATTTCTTCCGCAATATCTCTGATCAAGCAAAAAATGTTAATCTCCTTCAGAAATCCGACATTTCATCATGTGTGCGTATGTGTGTGTGGTGTGTTGTGTGTGTGTGTGTGTGTGTGTGCGTGCTTGCGTGCATGTGTGTGTGTGTGTGTGTGTTGTGTGTGTGTGTGTGTGTGCGTGCTTGCGTGCATGTGTGTGTGTGTGTGTGTGTGTGTGTGTGTGTGTGTGTGTGTGTGTGTGCGTGCTTGGTGCATGCGTGCATGCGTGCGTGCGTGTGTGTGTGTGTGTGTGGGTGTGTTGTTGTGTGTTGTTGTGTGCGTGCTTGCGTGCATGCTGCATGCGTGGTGCGTTGTGTGTGTGTGTGTGTGTGTGTGTGTGTGTGTGTGGTTGTGTGTGTGTGTGCAGAGCTGAAATTCACATCCAGAAAGTATGTTCTTCCTAGCGGAATTAAGAACCTTTTGTGAGAGGGCTAAGGACTTGTTGTTTTTTGTTTGTTTTCTTACTGTAAAGAACCAGAGAAGAGTGAGTTACTATTGTCCACAGAGATTCAACACTCTAAGAAATGTGTTCGCTGCAGTCTCGTGTGAGGGACAGGCGAATACGGCTGGTGTGTGCGAGTTCAGTGTGTATAGATTTACATATGTTTTGTATGAGGTGTTTGTTCATTCCGAGATCTCGAATCTACTATTTTATGTCCTTACCTACGTGCTCAAGTAATAACCATCCTAGTCCCTCACTCAGCTTATTCCTTACCTCCTTATTCATTCACTTCAAGGCTCACTTATTGACTTGTATATTTATTTACCTACTTTCTTACATTCTCAACTTTCATGCCTTCCTCACACCCACCTTGGTAGTGTTTATCGTTGGCTGTTCTGATCGAGCATATGTAGGGCACCACCTGCTAAGCGTCTTAATGACGACAGTGATTGATTAGTCCCGGCGCTAGCGTAAGTGATCG
>CM065718.1:21111760-21119260 GCA_033310375.1 Conus canariensis
TTAAAAATCACAATAGAAGCAAACAAAAAAGTAGTGAATTACCTAGACATAACATTAGACCTCAATGACCATGTGTACAAACCATACAAAAAACCCAATGACATACCAGTCTACGTAAACATCAAAAGCAACCACCCACCATCTATACTAAAAACAATACCCAATGGTATAAACAAGAGACTATCCAACCTGTCATGCAATGAAAACGCATTCAATGATGCAGCAACAGAATATCAAGAAGCATTACAAAAAAGTGGTTACAATTACAAACTACAATACAGTCCAGACAACAACACGAACAGAATTAAGAAAAATAGGAAAAGAAAGATCATATGGTACAACCCACCATACGATGGACAAGTAAAAACAAATGTAGGAAAAGAATTCTTTAAAATCTTAGCAACATCATTCCCAAAAGAACACAAACTGTCCAAAATATTCAACAAAAACACCATTAAACTGTCATACTCATGTATGCCCAACCTCAAAAACATGATTGATTCATCTAACAAAATGAAAAACAACATAAAAGAGAAGGGTGCCGAAAGGACATCTTGCAACTGCACTAAAAAAGAACAGTGCCCCCTGAGCAATAAATGTCTTCACAGCAACATTGTATACCAAGCTACGGTAACATCAGAAAATGAAGAAGAAACATATGTAGGGATTACTGAAAACACTTTCAAAACCAGATACGCAAACCATAAACAGTCATTCAAAAATGAAAAATACAAAAATCAAACAGAGCTGAGCAAATACATCTGGAGACTCAAAGATAAAAAAATAGACTACAACATATCATGGAAAATCATAAAAAGAGCAGCACCATACAACAATATTTCAAAAAGATGCAATCTATGCTCCACAGAAAAATGGTTAATATTATGCAAACCACACTTAGCAACTCTGAACACAAAAGTAGAAATTGTAAACAATTGCAGGCACAAGTGGAAATCTTTGCTAGCACATTCCACCTGAACAGGCCCCAATAAGAACCACAGGCCGCACGTGCAGCAAATGAGATCCGCCTGCACACACAGAGTTGAAATCAAGTCCCGCACGCCATAAAAGACCGTTGGCGTGCTCCAAAAGACATCCTGAAGATAGCAAAGCTAGAAACAAGCTTGTAGATTTTACCACTTCATTTTAAAAATATTTTTTAATATATATATATATATATATACATACACAAAGATAGAGAGAGAGGAAGAGAGAGAGGTTGTGGTAGCTGTGGGAAGGGGTGGAGGATGGAATAAGTTGCAGGAATGGCGCAGACAGTACAGACGTGAGGAGGAGCCAGAGACACAGCCACCACACAACAACAGGACACCGCATACAAAGAAGCAGGACTTTGTCAGAGACTGGTGGTCTACCAAGACTTTAATCTCTGATAACACTGAAGCCACACAAACCTTCTTTCTTTGAACAAAAGGAAGACTAAGCGTATGTAAACAATAAATAAGTAGGGTAACTCTTGCTACCATAAGACAATCTAACACAGAATAATTTTTATTCAAGACCGGCACAGCCTTTTAAACTTGAATAAAGTCAAACAAATACAAAGACGAACAATCTAATAGTGGGGGGAAAAAAACAAGCGCAGGCCAACAACTTTGAGCCTATGCTTGAGGATCCACCCAAGGATGCAAGGGAGATCAACAGACAAACACAAAGACGGATAGACACAAATACAAATAACCTCGATTTAATTAAAACGAAATTGAGCAAAAGTTACCCTACTTATTTACTGTTTGTTGTTTACTGTTCCCTGCCTCATTTCATTTTCAATAAGCGTATGTATTTTTTTTTCCTGTCCCTGTACCCACCCTCCATCTCAAACCTTCTTCGTGTCTCTGTCTACACATCCTCCATTGACATCCCTGTATGGTTCTGAAAAGACAGTCTGACCATGGGCGCTTTTTCTCTTTGACCCAATTCTCACCCTGGGAAGCTTTCTTTTTCTCCCAAGTGTTCTTACTTGGTTAAACTAAGTTTTGCCCCTGCCCCCCTTCATCCAACTCTTCCATTCTCTCCTTCTACCGCCATTAAAAACCTTAAGAAAACTCTAAACATCAAAAAAAAAAAAAAAAAAAAAAAGAATCCGGGCCTCAAATTGTTAGTGTAACCTACTCACGTTCAGAATAAAAGTAAAATGTACTGTTCACCTTCTGAGTAAAGATACAACCACACTTTACAAGAGACCATATATTTCTAGGACTATCAGAAACATAACAAATGATTATTTACATTCAATGCAGTTTCTATAAAGATTTTCCGATAATAATTTTATGTTGGATGCACACGTATACACACACACACACACACACACACACACACACACACACACACACATGGACACACACACACACACACACACACACACACAACACACACACACACACACATACACACACACACACACACACACACACACACACACTCCCTACCTCCCCCCCCCCCCCCCCCCCCCATCCATTTCTTCTCTGGTTACGATTTTTCATTGTCTTTGATTTTTATAAATTTCTGTGATTTTTCGTCGTTTCATCTATATAGTTTTTTTTATGGATGGCTTGATGTAAAAAAAAGCAGATTTATTGCTTATTCAATGTTCCATCTGTAAAATTTTGAGTTTGACTTTGACTTTGACTTTGACACACACATACACGAACGGACGAACGAACACGAAAAAGGACCTCTCAGTCGTAGACACCATGAAGAAAAAAATGAAGTCGACCAGTGCAAAGCCAAGCAAAACACACCCTAACTTCCTTTACATAAATCTCATAAGTCTATGTCGCATCTGACAGGTCTCACGCCCTAATGTACGCTCTTGCCTCGCCTCTTGACAGTTGCGCTGTGTGACCACTCTGGAGGACGCGCATAAGGACGGCTGCTCGGCCACTTTTTGAATGTTTAACTTGCTCGATTTTCCAGGTAATACATTCACGGAGAAAACGTGACCACCCAACGTGACCAACCTGTAATTTCGCCAGGACCTGATTTTTTTCTTTTTTCTTTTTTCTTCATAGTTCGTCTTCAAACAAAATTATCGCTGATATACAAACTTAATCCTCATTTCAGATAAAGTCAAACATGACTCTACTCTAAGTTTAGTACAGTTCAACGAAGTCACGTAGTCAGAATGCCTCAATGTACGTTAAACAAACAATATGGTTGAATTTCCAAACTGGAAAGTGAGTTTTGCGTTTGAGTCAAGGGGACCATTTGACCTTGCATACCCCTGTCCTGCAAACTCCCCTGGTCTTACCACAGAATTGTGAAGAGAGCGAATGAGTAAATGCAAGAGTAAGGTATTGCTCTTGCTCCTGACCAAGAGAATAGCCTTGAAAGAAATATGCTCTAGTGCCTCTGGGTTCTTTGACTAGTGATGGGGCTCTACACTCTACTGTGCTGCCAGTCTGTCTCTGCTCTGTCGCTCTGGATAGTTTCTTGCTGTTATTTCAAGGTCCTTGCAATATTCTACTGTTAATCTGAATCTGCACAGTTGCAATGGAGAGTTTTCAGTGTTTTTCTGGGTCCTTGCTAGACTGTACTGTCAGTTGGCCAGTCCATTTCTGCTCAATCTCTCTGGACAGCAGATAAATGCCGTGCATATCTTTTGTTGAGCTTCCACAAGAAATCAGTTCTGTCTTCCCCAGTGACTGTGTCCCTTAAATTGTTCCAATCAAATCCTATCCTAGAATAATATATCATAATGTGGTAACAGATTGTAAAGTGGGTTGTATTGAATACCACCAACAAAAACAAACCAACAAACTACAATTTATTTTTAACTAGCGTTTTTTCGTGACCTGAGACCACACCATTTCTGTGACAAGCATCTCCATAAATCCTTTTAGTCTTTTCAGAGAAATCAGACAGTTCAACCAACTTTCCAAACCACAGGAATCCACTCAGCATTTGTCTGTCTGGCCAGCACAGGCCTGGGAATAGTAGTCCATTAACTTGTCGCTTCTAACCAGTTGGTACACACACGCACGCACACACACACACACACACACACACACACACACACACACACACACACACACACACACGTACACACACACACACACACACACACACACACACACACACACACACACACACACACACACGCAGAGTTCACACATGGAAATCTGGACAGGACTTTGTTGTGAAACATGACCTTTAAATCATATTCCACATGACAACAGCCTGATGGATCCAGGGGACCTGACAATGATTTGATATCCAAAAGATATTGTGTTACACTGGATTTCACCATTGTCACAAATGAAAGAAACAAAGTCAACAACAACAACAACAACTACATCATCATCAACAACAACAACAACAGCAACAACAACAAACTAGAGTTCTTGTCTTGAGACTGTATAAGCATCTAGGATTCAGCCTGAAATCAGTCGAGGCAATCTACTCAGAGAATTTACGCGGTTTGGCCGTCATCCTGAGCTAAAGGACCACCCCTTACTCTTCTATCCCTCCCCTCCCCCTTTCCCAACACATTCTCCCGTCATCCCATCTCAGTCATTTGTCTGCCCTGTCTGGCCAGCATAGGTCTGATGACAATAGTTCATTTTCTGTCGTCCTCAACCAGTTAACCCATATCTCAATGCCCGAAAGGTGTTGATGCTGACTATCCATTCGTCTGGCACAGAGTGGGGCTACAGAGGATCATCTATCAGAGGACATCTTTTTTTAACACTTTTCCTTTTCAAGTTATACTAGAAGCTTTTGTATTGATTCGATACTGTGTGCATGCTCCCTCCTCTCTTTCTCTCACTTCCTCCCCCTCCCAATATAATCACACAGACACACACACACACACACCCAACACACACACACACACACACACACACACACACACACACACACACACACACACACACACACACAAGCACGAACGCATGTATGGACGCATGCACGATGTTTGCTTATTTCATGAAATGGCAGACTTGCATTCAAAAGCCTTTCTCCAACAACAGTTTTTGCTTATTTTACGACATCATCATTTTTAAAATTTCTTTCATTACACCTCTGACGTGCTCATTTCATGAAGTAGGCAGATATTCACTACAAAGGCCATTCCACAAATACAACGGAGCACACGCAAACACACTGTTTAGCTGTTTTGTGATAGTCGTAAACCTGAATGGTACTCTGGAAAGTATGGAAAGTTCTGTCGAACTGACTACCCAGAGGGAGATTAATTCCGAAAACAGCATGGACACTGCCGGTAATGGCGAAACTTTTGTCGCAGTTTTGCATACACACAGCAGATCTGACGACACAGGTCTAAAGCAGAGAGAGCCATAGACCTTCTCTAGCATTATGCCTCGCAAAACAACACTTGCCTTTTCTTAAGGATGCGGCCAGCAGTGATTCCTGGGTCTTTGTTGTATTGTGTTGCCGATCTGTTTACGTTCCGTCTATCTGAGTTAATGCGTGTGTGTGTGTGTGTGTGTGTGTGTGTGTTGTGAGTGCGTGCGTGCGTGCGTGCGTGCGTGCGTGTGCGTGCGTGCGTGCGTGCGTGCGTGCGTGCGTGCGTGCGTGCGTGTGTGTGTGTGTGTGTGTGTGTGTTTGCAATCAACAATGGAAAATTATACTGTGCTTTTATTGATTACAGAAAGGCATTTGATTTATTTGGAGGCATGCTTTATGGCACAAACTGATGAGTCAAGGCATATCTGGGAAAATACTGCACGTTGTAATCAATATGTATGATCAAATAAAATCGTGCATTTTTCTAAATGGTCAAAAATCAGAGTTCTTTGGCAGTTTTAGAGGAGTTCGTCAAGGAGAAAACCTTTCACCCTTATTGTTTTCATTATATTTGAATGATCTACAACAGTTCCTTATTGACAATAACTGTTCTACTTTAGAATATGATTTAACGCAAGAGTTGAAACTTGAACAGTTTATTAAATTGCTTGTATTGTTATATGCTGATGATACAATTTTATTGGCAAATTCTAAATCAGCTTTGCAAAAAGAACTTAATGCCTTACATATATATTGCATGCAATGGCAGTTAGAAGTAAATCCAAAGAAAACAAAAATAGTTGTCTTTCATGGTCGAAATAGTATGCGTGAATTTTTTTTCTTTGGGAATGAAAAAATAGAGGTTCTTAATTCAATGAAATACTTAGGCATCGAGTTCAGCAGAACAGATTCTTTTTACAAAGCAAAAAAAATGTGCTTATAATCAGGCTCTCAATGCAATGTTTTCATTATTACAAACTGCAAGAAAACAACAGAAATTGCCAATTGATGTTTGCATACAATATTTTATTCCATAGCTGTACCTGTGTTGTTGTATGGTTGTGAAATTTGGGGTTATGAAAATGTTGATATATTAGAAAAGTTACAGTTACGTTTTTTAAAGTATTTATTTAGATTAAATAAAACTACAATGACTTCAATGATTTATGGTGAAACCGGAATCTATCCTTTATCTGTACTGATTAAAGTGAGAATGATAAGGTTCTGGGCTAACTTAGTTGTTCCTGATTCTAAGAAGTATTCAAACAAAGTATATAATGTCTTACATGAACTATATACAAAAGGAATTTTCGTTTCATCATGGCTTAGGTATGTTAAAAGCATTTTATTTGAAACTGGTTTTGATTGTGTTTGGGAATCTCATTCATTCACAGACAGAAGTAACTTATGTAAGTGTGTGAAAAAGGAGTTGCAAAATAATTATGCTCGTGATTGGCGCAGTTCTCTTGAAAACAGCAACAAGTGTGTATTCTATAAAAGTGTAAAGACTGTCTTTGGAAAAGAACATTATATTTCTACCTTACCAGATATTTATGTTATATCTTTATTTAAATTTAGATGTAGTAACCATAAATTGCAAATTGAAATTGGAAGACACCATAATGTTCCAAGAGAATTGCGTATTTGTCGTAACTGTGAAATGGGTGAAATTGGAGATGAATTTCATTGCATCATGGAATGTCCAAAATATAATGAACTTCGTGAAAAATTCATCCCTAAAAAATATCTAAAACCAAAGTCTGTTTTCAACTTTTGTAATTTATTTCAAAAAGGAAGACGCATTTGTTTGAATATTAGTAAGTTTCTAAAAAATGGGAAGATTGTTTAATGAGATCATTACAGTTCACCAGAATTCAGCATTTCGCAACTATGTTCACACATTGTTCTGAGTGAGTTTCGTATTTCTCTTTGTTACATTTGTATCCTCCATGCCCCAACAGGGGTCAAAGGATTAAATTTGAATTGAATTGAATTGAATTGAATTGAATTGTGTGTGTGTGTGTGTGTGTGTGTGTGTGTGTGTGTGTGTGTGTGTGTGCGTGCGCGCGCGCGCGCGCGTGCGTGCGTGCGTGCGTGCGTGCGTGCGTGCGTGCGTGCGTGCGTGTGTGTGTGTGTGTGTGTGTGTGTGTGTGTGTGTGTGTGTGTGTGTGTGTGTGGTTCGTGGCTCTCACTCTATCGTACGGCCGATCTGTCTCTGCTCAGTCTATTTGGGTA
>CM065718.1:21129260-21139260 GCA_033310375.1 Conus canariensis
CTCTGCTTAGTGACACATTTTTTGTGTTGTGATTCAAGGTTCCTTAATCTCCTGTGTTGCCAGTCTCCCTCTCTGCTCAGTGACGTTTACAATTTCCTGCTAAGATTCCTGGATCCTCATTCTCCCGTTGTGGCAGTCTGTCTCTGTACTGTCAGACTAGATAGCTTTTGTTTTTCTTTTACGGTTCCTTACTATCCTTTCAATCTGTCACTGCTCAGTCAGTTGCACTGTATGGTTTCCTATTGTGACTCCTGCCTCATCGCTCTACTGTATGGCCAGTCAGAATCTGCTCAGTTGCAATGGATAGTTTCCTGTCGTTATTCCTAGATTCTGATAATAGAGTACCACCAGTCTGACTGTGTTTAATCTATCTGGTGAGCACATTAACATGATAGATGCCTTCAATTCACTTTCCACAAGCAAGCATGTTTTGAAACGCCCCCCCCCCCCTTCCCCCCTGCCCTGCCCCTCAACCTGCTTAAACCAAATCCTATACTATATTAATAAATTATGCCGTAACTGAATTGAATTTAAACTGCTTTTTTTTTTTATTAATATCACTAACAGCAACAACAAAAGAACACTTTTTATATAGACTTTTTGTGACTTGAGGCCATACAATGTCTGTGGCACGTACTTCAATCAATCCCTTTAGTCGTTTTATAGAAATTACACAGCTTGGTCCGGCTTTCTGAACTGAGGGAATCCCCCATCATTTGTCTGTCTGGCCTGTTCAGTCCGGATAATAGTAGTCCATTAGCTTGCCGCTTCCAGCCAGCTAGCCTACATAGCACTGTATGGTCAGGTGTCTGCTTGGTTTGGCCTACTGCGTAAATGTCAGACGTAAAAACCTCCATCGCCACTCTCCCCACCAGTTCCGTCCCACCCCCCCCCCCCCCCCCACTTCTCAATATATAAATACGTCAACCTAACGTAAGAACCCACTCACGCGAGGTGAAAGTCGAACGATAAATGAAATCATGATTTTTTTTTCCTCTCCAAAGTTTGATTACAAGACGTGCTTTAATATTTGTGTTAAAAGGGGAGAGTGATAGACCAACGCTATATCAAAAGTGGTGACTTCTTTCCTTCTCTCTCGCATCGACTACTGCTATTCTTGATTCTCTCTTGTCTAGTTTGCCTGTATTCATCTATCTACTCTCCTGCAAAAGAAAAAGGTCTCATCAATATCACTTCATTCCTTCCGTCTTGGCAATCTGTCTCACTCTGAAAAAAAAGACTAGATCAATACACTCTGCGGTAAATGCATTTACAACTGCCTGTTCTTAGCTGTGTGACAGTCTCAACGTTCCACATGAGTTCCACTTTAAAAGTCCTAGTTTTAAACATTCAGCTGTTGGCATCCGCTATATCTCTGTCTTCAGCCCACATGCCTAGAACAAGTTTCCTCCTCCTCTTTGTCACAAACCAAACCTGGACTCTAAAATTATCTTAAAACCTTCATTTATCCATTCTGATCCACCCCCTCGTCTGTTTCATATCTGTTATCATTGTATGTAAGTGTGGCCACAACAGGTACTTTTAAATCATAGTGTCCATGTGTGTAAAGGACGAATACAAGCGCTTTCAGTTTTTTCGCCAGATGAAGAGCTATATGGAAACCCTTACTTTTGCTGTAATTATGGATTGTGAGAACAGCAGGAAAGATAATGAGTTCCATCTTTATACCATAGAAGAACTAAAGCACTGCCCCAGTACGTTTCTTATCTCTGAATTTTGAAATGCCAAAAATCTTTTCATCAGCAGAAAAGGACAGAGGCAGAGAGGGCAGTGTTTAAACATGAATGATCACAGGATCAGAGAGATTGTGGGGGTGTCGTCCGGAAATATAAATCAAAGAAAGACACAAAGTTCGCATCTTATTTTCTTACGGTGCTGATATTTATATCTTTTAAAGATGAGCTTGGTGGCGGAATTACAAATATTTTGGAAACGGTTTGAGCAGTTTGTGTTTGCTTGCTTGTTTGTCGTGAACAGCCAGTGTGAAACGACCTATAACAGTTTAAATAGATTCACGCACTAAATAATGCCTTGCTTGTAGCTTGTGTGATGCACTGGCGAATGAAGCTGGTGCAATATGAGTTCAATATATACAGTCCAACTCTGGTCAATTGAGAGATCTTGGTTCTGATATCAGCTACTGACTTAACCAAGTATTTATGTTGTTACGCAATAATCCCTTGAATTTATTGCTCAACTCATTAAGTTACGTACTAACTCACTAATTCGAGTCTGGTCAGATTTTTCTTCTGCTGCTGGTAACTCTTTAAACCCAGTACTACCTGCCCTACGTGGGGAGTAAACCTGACATGAAAATCCGACCTGGAGAGAGATGAGTTTCGGCAGGTTCGAGTTAAAGACCACACGAAAGGAGAAAATACAGAGGTCATTCCAGGCTAGTCGCACCTAGTGCCTTCCGTCGACCTCCACCGGGGCGGACGTGAAACATGCGCCAAGGAAGATGATCACATTTTTCATCTGGAATGTAAGAACACTCAGGCAGGCTGAAAAATCGAGAAAACTGACCCATGAAATGGACAGGTACTGCTGGTATGTTCTCAACCTCTGTGAAGTAAGATGGAAGGACAATGGAGACGCACAGACAAATGAAGGGCGTATCCTGTACAACAATGCAGAAGACAAACACATACACGGAGTGAGATTTTGGGTGAACAGAAACACCACGAACACTGTGGTTGAATGCTACCCTGCTTCCAGCAGCCTATGAATGAAACCATTCAACGTCAGGATAATACAAATATCATGCTCCAATGTAAGAATATGATGATTACCACATTAAATCCTCTATACCCAAACTGCCGTCAGCACAGTTGACAAGAAGGGCATCCTCATCCTTCAGGGTGACTGGAAAACCAACGTTGGTGCAAATACCCAGGAAAACTGAACGCCTTTCTGTGGCCATATTGAAATAAGACCAAACGTAGGAGATGACACCTGTTAGAGTTTGCCAATGATGATCACGTGACTCTGCCAACACTCTTGGCAAGCATAAAGTACCCCGTTGACAGACCTTGCACTCCACAGGCGGTCAGTAGCACGGCCAGATAGATTAGATCCGTGTGAACAACCGGCACAGGTCTGGCAACAACAGAGCTAGAACGAAGACATTCCCCAAAGGTGATGTTAGCATGGACCACGACCTTGTCATGATGTACTTTGGAATTCAGTCTTGACAAATTGAAAGATCCTGACATTGCTCAATAACTCCAAACATAGAAGTAGACCGTCCAGGCCTCGCAAAACATTTTAGCCAAGTCATGATTGAAACACGAACAGAGGCCCCAGAAATAAGCAAATTGCATGTAGATTCACTCTCTTATTCATGTATCCGCTCATTTAGTTTCCCATTCACTCCCTTACTCTTTCCAATCTTTGCGTAAGGTGCAGCTAGCACGAACGTACTAGCTCACACACGCACTCACTAACTTACTTTATCCCTTTTTGTACTCCCAGTTCTTAAAGAACAGGGAGTACTTTAGAATGGGAACGAAGAAATGTTGTCTCTGTGTGTGTGTCTGTGTGTCTGTCTGTCTGTCTGTCTGTCTGTGTGTCCGTGGTCAAAATGTGTTCCACTCGCTCCAAACAAAACTACTGGGTCGATCTTTCTGAAAATTTGTAGGTATGTTCATTATGGGTTAAGGATGATGCCCGACGTTTTAGTTTACTGTTACAGCCGTTACTAACGGCTGTAACGGCCTGTAACGCTTTTTCTTCTTTATGGAATATCTCAGAAAGTACTTGGCCGATCTTTGTGAAAATTAGCAGGTATGTTCATTATAGGTCACGGATAATGCCCGATGTTTTAGTTTACCCCGTTACAGCCGTTACTAACGGCTGTAACAGCCTGTAACGGCTTTTCTTCTTTTTAGAATGTATTATAAAGTACTTGGCCGATCTTCCTGAAAATTTGTAAAAATGTTCATTATGGGTCACAGATGATGCCCGATGTTTTAGTTTACCGTTACAGCCGTTACTAACGGCTATAACGGCCTGTAACGCTTTTTCTTCTTTATGGAATCTCTCAGAAAGTACTTGGCCGATTTTTGTGAAAATTAGCAGGTATGTTCATTATAGGTCTCGGATGATGCCCGATGTTTTAGTTTACCCCGTTATAGCCGTTACTAACGGCTGTAACAGCCTGTAACGGTTTTTCTTCTTTATGGAATATCTCAACAAGTACTAGGCCGATCTTTCAGAAAATTTGTAGGTATGTTCATTATGGGTCACGAATAATGCCTGATGTTTTAGTTTACCGTTATAGCCGTTGCTAACGGCTGTAACGGCCTGTAACGCTTTTTCTTCTTTATAGAATATCTTAGAAAGCACTTGGCCGATCTTTCTGAAAATTTGTAGGTGTCTTCATTATCTGTCACGGATGATGCCCGATGTTTTAGTTTACGGTTACAGCCGTTACTAACGGCTGTAACGGCCTGTAACGCTTTTTCTTCTTTATGGAATATCTCAGAAAGTACTTGGCTGATCTTTGTGAAAATTAGCAGGTATGTTCATTATGGGTCAGAAATGATGCCCGATGTTTTAGTTTACCCCGTTATAGCCGTTACTAACGGCTGTAACAGCCTGTAACGGTTTTTCTTCTTTATAGAATATCTTAGAAAGCACTTGGCCGATCTTTCTGAAAATTTGTAGGTATGTTCATTATGGGTCACAAATAATGTCCAATGTTTTAGTTTACCGTTATACTGTTACTAACGGCTGTAACGGCCTGTAATGCTTTTTCTTCTTCATGGAATGTCTCAGAAAGTACTTGGCCGATCTTTGTGAACATTAGCAGGTATGTTTATTATGGGTCACGAATAATGCCCGATGTTTTAGTTTACCGTTATAGCCGTTACTAACGGCTGTAACGGCCTGCAACGGTTGTTTTTCTTCATGGAATATCTCAGAAAGTACTTGGCCGATCTTTGTGAAAATTAGCAGGTATGTTCATTATGGATCAAGGATGATGCCTGATGTTTCAGTTTACCGTTATAGCATTACTAACGGCTGTAACGGCCTGTAACGTTTTTTTTTTCTTTATGGAATATCTCAGAAAGTACTTGGCCGATCTTTGTGAACATTAGCAGGTATGTTCACTATGGGTTACGGATGATGCCCGATGTTTTAGTTTACCGTTATAGCCTTTACTAACGGCTGTAACGGCCCGTAACGCTTTTCTTCTTTATGGAATATCTCAGAAAGTACTTGGCCGATCTTTGTGAAAATTAGCAGGTATCTTCACTATGGGTTACGGATGATGTCCGATGTTTTAGTTTACCGTTATAGCCGTTACTAACGGCTGTAACAGCCTGTAACAGTTTTTCTTCTTTATGGAATATCTCAGAAAGTACGTGGCCGATATTTCTGAAAATTTGTAGATATGTTCATTATGGGTCACGGATGATGCCCGATGGTTAAGTTTACCGTTATAGCCGTTACTAACGGCCCATAATGGTTTTCTTCCTTATGGAAAATCTCAGAAAGTTCTTGGCCGATCTTTCTGAAACTTTGTAAGTATGTTCATTTTAGGTCACAGACGATTGCCGATGTTTACCAGAATAGCCATTACTAACGGTTACACCAGCCCAAGACGGTTTTTCCTCTTTATGGAATATCTCACGCGTATTCAGGATAATCTGGGAGTAGGTTTATATGCTTTGCATCTTGTTTTTCTTTAGTTTCATCATGGGTCCTTTTGCGCTAAGAGCTGTGGCGGACAAAGCTTCTCCGTTCCTCACTATAAATCTCTCTGTCCAGCCCTCTTTGCCTGCAGATAGTGGTGTGCCCTAGCCCCTCCCCCTTCATCCCCTCTCCACCACTCTCTCTCTCTCTCTCTCTCTCTCTCTCTCTCTCTCTTACCTCCCCTATTACACCCTTCCTCCCTTCCTCGACAATGATTCATAGCCTTCGGTTCAGCTTCCCCCTAACGACTGGGCCCAACCTTATCCATCGACAGCGAGGCGATAAGGACTGGAAATCAGGCGATGCTGGTCACCAACCTACGATGGATCATTTTGTTTAGGAGGGATCGGGGTGTGGGACAGGAAGGAAGGAAGGAAGGGAGGAAGGAAGGGAGGAGAGTAGTTTATGTGTTTCAGAGGTCTACCGCTTGTGTCTGAGAACTTGATGAGCTGGGAGGGGAGAGGAGGGGAGTTGCTTGCGAGGGGGTGGCAAAGAGGTGGTGGAAGGTGGAAGGAAATAGGAAGAGCGTGTGAAGAGGTACTTCTTCTGGTTTAGCCATTGAAATGCACTAACCAGTTTAAAAGAAGAAAAAAAGGGGGTGGGGGGTGGCGGGTGGCGGGGGGTAGGGAGGAGGGGATTGGGGAAGGGGTGACTTGAGGCTGTTAGGATTTACTGAATGAAGACCAATCGCTAAAGAAGTGTGGAGTGGGGAGAGTAGAGGAAGGGGGCAGAAGGGGGAAGGGCTTTGGAGACGGGTGGAAAGATCTGGAAGTGGCCGCTTGAATAACACACACACACACGCGCGCGCGCGCGCGCGCGCGCATGCACGCACACATGCGCCTACGCGCGCGCGCGCGCGCACACACACACACACACACACACACACACACACACACACACACACACGTATACCACCTCTGATTCGCGCCTAGCAAGATTAATTAGTTCTCTGAGTTCAGTTCATCACCACATCCCTCCCAGTCAACAAGCAGGACCTGCCCCTCCCCATCAGATGTTTGAAACTGTTGAGGGCTGATTGTCTCCAATCAGAGAACACCTGTCATTTGCATCTCAGGGAAGCACGGTTCTGACTTGTGATTTCTCAAATTGTCAGATAAGTACATCTACCTACATCTCACTGACTGGTCGCTTGCTTGTGATGATACAAGGCTGCTTAGTACGGCTCCGGTTTTTCATTCAAGCCAAATCTTGACGCTTCTAAGTTTATGTCACGGTGACATGAGATTGGTGGAATTTAAGAACCGCTCTGGCATAAAACTATGAAGCAACTAAGCAATGTATAACTACAGAGACGCTCGCCAAAGGTTGTGTGAATAATTATCATTATGCATACGTTATGATTATGTCCTGCAATGTGGCATAGAAACAGGCAAAGTCGCATGTATGCAAGACACGCATGAACGCACGCACGCACGCACGCACGGGCGCACACAAACACACACTCACTCACACACACACACACACACACACACACACACACACACACACACACACACACACACACACACACGAGAGAGAGAGAGAGAGAGAGAGAGAGAGAGAGAGAGAGAGAGAGAGAGAGAGAGAGAGAGAGAGGAGGAGGAGGGAGACGAGGAAAAGGAGAAGGAGGAGAGGTGGTGAAGATGTCGGAAGTGTGGCTACCTTTGGGGAGGGAAGGGAGAGAGCGAGAGGCGAGGAGAGAAGGAGCCAGAGGCACAACGTCCAACACAGCAGCACCACATACACAGGAATATGATTTCAGGAACAAACCAGGGGCCCGGCCCACTGAGACTTTGATCTTCGATTGCAGCTGACGCCTCACGAAACGCCCTTCTTTGAACACAATGGAAGTAATGGAAGAGTACCCAGACCTGGTTGTCTGTCTTGTCTCCTGTCCACCACATCACCACACTCTGTCTCGCACCCCCTATCCCCCTCTGCACACCCCTGTCCATATCTAGACCCACAGATTTGTGTGTGTGTGTGTGTGTGTGTGTGTGTGTGTGTGTGTGTGTGTGTGTGTGTGTGTGTGTTTGAGAAAATAAAGTCTAACCACAGGCACGATTCCCTGTGGTCTCCATCCTCCGTCGCATGAACTCTCTCTCTCTCCCCCTCACCTTCCCCTGCCGTGTGCCCCTTGCTTGTATTAAATTAAATCGCAAACTCCATCCCCATCCCGTTCTTCCTTCGTTCTCCTCAACCCCCCTCCCCCCCCCCCACCACCACCACCACCACCCCTTCCTCCTCCTTCTCCCTCCTTTTGTGCTTCAGTCGCCCGGGATATTCCCTCAGGGCATTTTAGACCTCGAAATTGACTGTTGAACGAAGTAGTCGATGTCTGAGTGCCTTTTCTTTCCTTCCGTCTTCTTCTTCCTCGCTCCCCTCCGAGAAAAGTCAGTTAAAATATCCAAATGACATGAAGAGTAATGCTACAAAGACATGTAGCAAAAAATCAGTGCTCTTCTGACTGACAAACGACTCAACTGTCGAATGAATAATCATTCACCTTCGAGCTAATATACATCTTCATAATTATGGCCTGTGCCTAATTTGTTTTGCTGTCAAATTCTCTCTCTCTCTCTCTCTCTCTCTCTCTCCTCTCTCTCTCTCTCTCTCTCTCTCCCCTGATGGTGCATTAGATATTTTTGTTAAGTCTTTATTGTCTGCTAGCAGTCCAATGCTAAAGAAAGTTTATCCAAATTCTCTTCCAAAGTCAGCGGAGTGGTTTGATGATGAATGTCGACAAGCAAAGAAGTACAGTAGGAAAACACTTAAGATTTTCAGAAATAGTAGGAAAGAAGAAGATCGTGTGGAGTATGTGCAAGCAAAGAAAAAGTATAAGAATTTATTGAAATTCAAAAAAAGAGATTTTAAACGAAAACAGGCTGAAATGCTCTCATCAAGTATTTCAGATTCCTCCAAGTTTTGGAAACAGTTATCTGCAATGGGGTGTGGGAAACAAAAGTCAAAATGTATGAATAACATTACAATAGGCGAATGGTACAATCACTTTCAGAGTGTATTTTCGATAGACGATGGCTATGATGAAAATGATAACTTCGATAATGTTGATTTAAATGAGCATGAAGAACATGAACTGAACTCTGAAATATCTCAAAGAGAAGTAACATATGCGGTGAACAAACTAAAGTTAAGTAAGGCTTGCGGTTCAGATGGTGTGCTTCCAGAAATGTTAAAGGCTGGAAGAGAAATTATTACTCCTTTTCTGAAGAAGTTATTCAATATCATATTTAAAAAAGGTAGTTATCCGAAAGAATGGGCTAAGGCCATAGTGATTCCTATCATAAAAAGGGGGATATTAACAAAGTTGATAATTACAGAGGAGTGTCACTATTAAGCACAATATCTAAATGTTACAGCTCTATATTGAATAAGCGTCTCTACGCATGGCTTGAAGCTAATAATATGATTTCTGAGAGTCAAGCTGGCTTCCGTAAAAAATATTCTACGATTGACCAAATTTTTTGTCTGTATTCTGTGGTGCAGAAATGCTTGACTCAGCGTGGAAAAAAACTATATGTGGCATTTGTCGACTTTAAAAAAGCCTTTAACTCCGTAAGACATGATAAGCTTTTACAGTGTATTAGAAATCAGGGTATCAAAGGAAAATTTTTCTGTGCGCTTCAAGCTATGTATAACTCTCTAATATCTTGTGTAAGGTGAAATTATACGTACTCTGACTATTTCAGTTGCCCCAAGAGGGTCCGTCAAGGATGTGTTCTAAGCCCAACACTGTTTGAAATCTTTATCAATCAGTTGGCAACTCATATAAATGAGACAGGTAGACATGGTGTTCAATTGTTATCCGATATCATGGAATTATTCATTCTGCTCTTTGCAGACGATGTGGTTTTTGTTGTTTACAACTCCAGTCGGACTTCAAAACCAATTAAATATACTGCAAACATGTAAGACAAAAATAATGGTGTTCAGAAAAGGAGGATTTCTTGGTAAAAATGAACAATGGTTTTTCGACAATACCAAGTTGGAAGTTGTCAACACTTATTGCTATTTGGGGTTTGTCTTCTCAACAAAACTTAGTCCAAGACTTGGTATGGAACACTTAATTACTAAGGGGAAAAAGGCATTAATTACTTTGATAAGAGCCTTCCAGAAGAACAAGGATATCAGTTATATTTATTTTAAGGTGTTTGACGCCAAAATCAAATCCAGTTTATTATATTCATCTGAAGTGTGGGGGGTACATCGTTTAGATGGCTTGGAGAAGTTCACTTACTAGCATGCAAGCGTTTTCTGG
>CM065718.1:21146760-21149215 GCA_033310375.1 Conus canariensis
GGGGGTTTTTTTTTTTTTTTTAAATTTTTTTTTTTCCCCCCCCCAAAAAAACCCCCCCCCATTTTTTTTTCCCCCCTTTTTTTCCTTTTTTTTTTTTTTTGGGGGGGGGGGCCCCCCTTTTTTTTTTTCCCCCCCCCCCTTTTTTTCCCCTTTTTTCCCCCCCCAAAAAAAAAATTTTTTTTTGGGGCCCTTTTTTTTTTGGGGGTTTTTTTGGGGTTTTTTGGGGGGTTTTTGGGGGGTTTTTTTTTTGGGGGGTTTTTTTTTTTTTTTTTTGGGGGGGGGGGGGGGGAAATTTTTTTTTTTTTTTTTTTTTTTTTTTTTGGGGTTTTTTCTTTTTTTTTTTCCCTTTCCCCCCTTTTTTCCCCCCCTTTTTTTTTTCCCCCCCTCCCTCCCCCCCCCCCCCCCCTTTTCCCCCTTTTTTTTTTCCCTCTCTCCCCCTCTCCCCCCTCTCTCTCTCTTTTTTTTAAAATTTTTTTTTAAAAAAAAAATTAAAAGGGGCCCTTTGCTGTGCCCCCCCTTTCCCAAAAACTGATTCAGCAAAGAGTCACTTTTGGCAAATTTGAGGTAACTGACAAAACAACAGCGAGTTTATGTACACAAACCAATGATAACGGGGAAAGGGGGGGGGCCTCCCAGAATATTAACAAAAACCCTTCCAGCGCAAATGCTTGTGGGAAGGGGCCTTACCGAGGGGTAGACGGGGGCGCGTTTACGTGAGTGCTTCAGCCCAAGGGGACTCGAAAAAAGGCTAATTTTGGGCTAAAAAACCCGATGCAGTTGCAAAATTTATTAAAAACAAAAATGTTTAAAAAAAAAACCCGGGCGTTTTACTAAAACCGAATAAAACCCCCCCGGGAAAAGTTTTTTTGGGGGTGATTGAATAGGGGAAAAAAAAACTTAAAAATGCCCGCCCAAAAAACCTTTAAAAAACAAAAAAATCAAAAAAAGCCACAAGGCCATAAGTAAAAAAAAAAGTGGGAAAAAAAGATCGGTTGATTACATAAAAAAAAACGATTTTAAACAACAATAACTTTGATGTGATACAACAATTACAAAAACCCATCCCAATTTTTTGAAGTAGCCAAAGAAACAAGATATTCACTCAACACTAAACCCCAAAAGCGAATTGATTTTTTGGGGCCCCAAAATAATTTTTGAATCAGGGGTTTTTAAAATGTTTGCCATTGCCCAGTTAAAAAAAAATTATTTTCAACCAAAACAAGCACTTAAAAATTGGGTAACTTCAAAAACCTTTTAAATATCATGGCAAAAGGAAACACCCTTTTCTACAAACATTCACTCCGCCCCCACAAAGAGAGAGGGGAGAAGAAGGGGGAAGGAAAAGAGAGTAGAGAGAGAGAGAGAGAGAAGGGGGGGGGGGGGAAAGGTTTTTTTAAAAACCGATTTTAAGTATTTTCTTAGGGATACAACCCGGGGAAAAAGGGCAGTAAAGCTTTACGACCCAAACCCCCAAAGCAACTTTAGTTTAAATTTTTAAAAACACGTCGCACCCCCCAAAAAGTGAACGCTTTTTTGCGGGGCGTGCCTGTGTGGGGTGGGGTGTGTTGTGGGGTGGGTGTGTGTTTTGTGGGGGTTTTTTGTGAGGGCCCCCCGCGCGCCCTGCACACCGGGCCCCTGCGTGTGCGTGCGTGGGTACGTGCGGTGGGGGTGTGTGTGTGTGTGTGTGGTGGTTTTTTGGGTGCGTGCGTGCGTGCGTGCGGTGTGTTGTGTGTGTGTGCGGCGTGCGTGCGTGCGTGTGTGGTGTGTGTGTGTGTGTGTGTGTGTGTTGTGGGGGCACAATAATTGCTTTGTCGGAGATCAGCATGATTTCTCTCCTCTCTCTCTCTCTCTCTTCCCCCCCCCCTTTTCCCCCTCTCTCTCTCTCCTCTTTTTCCCCCCCCATTACTTCCCCGATCTTTGTTTTAAATTTTAAACATTTTTTCTATCTTCCTTATACTTTTAAATTTCATTATACTTCAATGAATCAATGTGTCAAGTCGTATGGTACCCCCCCCCTTTCCTTAAGGTTTGTTTTAAAAATGAAGGCAAAAAATCGCAAAGGTCAAAACGCTCTCTCCTTCTCTCCCCCTCTCTCTCCCCTCCTTCTTAGGGGGGCCCACCCCCATGAATTGCCTACAGGGGACCCCGAACGAACTTTGCAAGGGTATATAAGGGGGGTGGAAGTCGAAATTGGGGGGCACGATGAAGCAAGGCTGAAGGGTCACACAACTTTACCATTTTTAAGCCCGATTTCGGGGATGAGATGATAAAGAAGATGTTTGAGATTCCGTTTATCTGAGACTGCAAATCTGTATTGTAATCTATGTTTAGCGTATAACCTCTTTAAACCCCCCACCTACTGTGCCATTACGTCCACCAGTTCCCATGCCCCAAAGTGGGGGCCCTTTCTCGCCCATCCCCCCCCCCTTGGCCCCTCCCCCCCCTCGCCCCGTTC
>CM065718.1:21149315-21156815 GCA_033310375.1 Conus canariensis
AAAACTTCAATAATGCTGACCTAAACCTTCAATTACAAACAATCAGGAAAAGCCTGATCAGAGGCCATAAGATCAAATACATAGTAGGAAATAAAGATCAGGTTGATTACATAAAAACAACGAGTATAGCAACAATAACAGTATTGATGGATGATAAAAAACAATTACACAGATTCCTATCAATTACCGAAGCTAGCCTAATGAAACAAGATATTCACTCAACACTCAACACTACGAACGCGATTGATTTTATGGACCATCAAAATAATTGTTGAGTCACGGCTTTAATAATGTTTGCCATTGCTCCAGCTTAAAAAAAGATGTGATTGTGTCATACCTGATGACAAGTCCAGCTGTATAAATGATGGAGGTTAGACTTCTGAACCGTTTTAAATATCATGGGACATTAGGTAGAGCATTCCTTTGTCTCCACTAGCATTCACTCACGCCCCCCTCACAGAGAGAGAGAGAGAGAGAGAGAAGAGAGAGAGAGAGAGAGAGGGAGAGAGAGGGGGGGGGGGGGGGAGGTTTTTACAGCCGATTTGTAAGTATTGCATTATGGCATACAAGCTTCAGGAAAAGGTCAGTAAAGCTTGACTGACAACCAGAATGCAACTTTAGTGAAATTAAAGTAACACGTGCGCACGCCCACAGTGAACTGCTTTGTGTGCGTGCGTGCGTGCCTGTGTGTGTGTGTGTGTGTGTGTGTGTGTGTGTGTGTGTGTGTGTGTGTGGGGTGTGTGTGTGAGGCGCGCGCGCGCGCGTGCACACGCGTCCATGCGTGTGCGTGCGTGGGTACGTGCGTGTGTGCGTGTGTGTTGTGTGTGTGTGTGTGTGTGTGTGTGTGTGTGTGTGCGTGCGTGCGTGCGTGCGTGTGTGTGTGTGTGTGTGGTGCTGCGTGCGTGCGTGCGTGTGGTGGTGTGTGTGTGTGTGTGTGTGTGTGTGTGTGTGTGGCGACAATAATTGCTTAGTCGTAGAGTCAGCATGATCTCTCTCTCTCTCTCTCTCTCTCTCTCTCCTCTCTCTCTCTCTCTCTCTCTCTCTCCATTACTTCCTGATACTTTGTTAATTTAATCATTATCTATCTTCCTTATACTTTAATTTCATTATACTTCAATGAATCAATGTGTCAAGTCGTATGTGTACCCCCCTTGCCTTAATGGTTTGTTAAGCTGAAGGCAATAAATCGTCAAAGCGTCAAAGCGTCTCTCTCTCTCTCTCTCTCTCTCTCTCTCTCTCTCTCTCTCTCTCTCAGGGCTGCGACCTCCATGAATTTGCCAATACAGGCGACCTCGAGACGAACTTCGTCAAGGGTATATGAACGTGAGGTGGAAGTCGAAATTGGGGTCACGATGAGAGCAAGGCATGAAGGGTCACACAACTTTACACATTTTTAATGCTGATTGACGGGGATGAGGATGATAAAGAAGATGTTAGAGATTCACGTTCTGATCTGAGACTGCATATCTGTATTGTAATCTATGTTTAGTGTGATAACTCTCTTTAACCCACCACCTTACTGTGCTCATTACTGTCCACCAGCTTCCCATGCCCCCAGAAGTGGGAGCCTATACTCGCCCCATCCCCACCCCCTTGGCCCCCTCCCCCTCACCTCGCCCCCTGTTCTCCCTTCCCCCCCCCCCCACCCACCCACCTCCCTGCCCCAACCCCCCCCCCACCCCCCCCCCCCCCCCCCCCCCCCCCCCCCCCCCCCCCCCCCCCCCCCCCCCCCCCCCCCCCCCCCCCCCCCCCCCCCTTGTCTTTCTTCTCTCTCAACCCCCGCCCCCCACATCCCCCTTCCATTTTCTTCTCTGCCCCACCCCAGTCTACAAACCATCCACGTCCACATCCTTTCCTACCACATGCTTTTCTTCCCCCGCTCTTATTCCACCTAATCCCCCCCCCCCCCCCCCCTCATCTCTACTACTTACTATCTCCATTACTTTTTGCTCATAACCTTTTACCTTCCTAACCCCTAAACCCCTAGAATCCCCCCCCCCCCCCCCCCCCCCCCCCCCACCTCTCTCCCCCCCAAGTTGATTTCTTCCCTCACCCTTTTCTTTTTCCCCCCCCCCCCCCCCCCCCCCCCCCCCCCCCCCCCCCCCCCCCCCCCCCAATTTATTAAGTATAATATTTCTCACCATTTGAACTTCCTCGGTGCACCCCTTTGTTCTTCTCTTTGCCCTCTCTCTCTCTCTCTCTCTCCCTTACCCCTCCACCACCACCTTTCCCTCCCACCGCCCCCTTTCCCCTTCCCTCCCAGCCACCCGTCCAACTATTCCTGTCCCCTAGTACCCTCCTTCATTCCTCCATCCCTTACCCCGTTCCCATAGCCCTTTTTTTTCTCTCTCTTTCTCTCTCCCCCTCTCTCTCTCCTTCTTTCTCCCTCTCTCCCTTTCTTTCTCACTATCTCTCTCTCTTCTCCACTTCTCTCTCTCCATCTCTCTTTTCTTTCTATTTCACCCTCTTTCTCTCTCCCTCTCTCCCTTTCTCTCTCTCTTTCTCTCTCTCTTTCATCCCCATGCGCACTATGCTTACATATGTATATGGGTGTGCTTATCTGGATGCGCACAGGCGCATACATGTCTGTGCGAGTGTATTTGTGTGTGTGTGAGTGTGTGTGTGTGTGTGTGTGTGTGTGTGTGGGTGTGTGTGTGCGTGTGTGTGTGGCGATGAATGTGTTTGATGTTGGGCATGTGTGAAAGATCGCCAAGGTTGATGCAGTGTATATGTGCGGGGGTGTGTGTGTGTGTTTATGTGGCGATGAATGTGTTTGATGTTGGGTATATGGGAAAAATCGCCAGGGTTGATGCAGGGTGTGTGTGTGTGTGTGTGTGTGTGTGTGTGTGAATGCGTGTATGTGTGTGTGTGTGACGTACTTCCGGATGAGTCTGTAAGCTGTCTTTTCAACTGCTCTTGAAAAAAATTGTGAATTTTGTGGAGTTAGTGAGCTAACTTGTATATTTTACAGTTTACGTGTGTTCTTAACTTGTCGTGGACATTTGTGTGAAGCGCGTTCGTCGCCAATTGAAACAGTGAAGTGTTTTTGTATTTTTTAGAGTCGTGTCGTTTTTTTTTGCTAGTCTCGTAACTGACCTTCACCATGTCTCAAGCTGGCCCAAGTGGTTTATCCGCTGAGATCTTGAAAAACATCAGGTTTGATGACCTTGATATTGAAGGGGCTGTTCTGGGGGGGCGCATGGAACGACAGAATAAGTCGTGTCCGTCTGCCAAAGGCAAAGGGAAAGGGAAAAGAACAAGTGGGGTTAACAATGACGTCAATGGTGATGCTGGAGATATTGCGTCACGAGTTGTAGAACTCCTCGTTCCAAACAAATCTTAAATAAATGTTAGCGAACCGCCCAGAGAACGTGGACAAACGAGTCACAAGACGAAACACAACGCGTTTCGACCTCTTAGGTCTTCATCAGGTGAGACATTAACGAATAAAACAATGAAAATTACTTAGCTTTGATCGCTTCAGATCACTTCGCAGGGTTCAGCGCAAGGAAGAAGGCGTTGAACGTGATCTGAAGCGATCAAAGCTAAGTGAATTTCATTGTTTTATTCGTTAATGTCTCACCTGATGAAGACCTAAGAGGTCGAAACGCGTTGTGTTTCGTCTTGTGACTCGTTTGTCCACGTTCTCTGGGCGGTTCGCTAACATTTATTTAAGATTTGTTTAGATTTCCGCCTGCAGTCCTCTCGCTTTGCAACTAGATCCTCGTTCCAGTTCTTGGGGCTACAATAAAGAAAGCTGTGGATGTCTGTATTAAGGAGGTGTTACAGAACTGTCAGAAAAGGTGTCTGAAAAACTCAGATCTATTTCAGAGAAAGCTCAACAGGGACATCTTTTGCTGCGATACGAGCAGGATAGGCTGGATCAGTATCAGCGAAGGGAAACCATGAGAATCAATGGACTCAAAGAAGAGGAGAACGAAGATCTGGTGGAGAAAGTGATGGAGTTGGGGAAGAAAGTTGGGGTAGATCTAGAAATCAAGGACATCTCTGTTGTGCATAGAACTGGCCTAAAAAACAAGAAAGCCCCAAGACCAGTGCTGGTGAAGTTCACTTCACGAAGAAGCAAGGCGAACCTCATGATGAGGAAGAGAGATCTGCGCAAGCATGACATGAAAGGAGTTTACCTGAGCGATGAACTGACACCCCTACGCTTCAAATTATTCAAAATTTGTAAGGCAGCACCTGGTGTGGACAGGGTATCCACTACCCATGATGGCAAAATTGTTTGTCAGCTGAAGGCCGCCCCTGGGAGGAACAGCAGTGGCTGTGCGGGATCTTCCGGCAGCAACGCGGTGTACGTAGAGTCACCTGACGACCTTTTCCGGATCGGTGTGACGAAGGTAGACTACACGGCGCTTGGGCTTCAGCACTTCGTCTACACCAGCTAGGGGTTTGCCGAAGGTCGTGGTGATTCATCTGACTCATGTGTAGTCTCAACGTTATGTGCTTGTAGCTGTACTCATTCTTCATCTTGTCTATGTGTTGGTAATTGTTTCTATTCTTCCAATCAATCTTCTGATGAGCGATCATCTAGTGTGGTAACTTCATCTGTGAATCCCTTTTGCTTGCAAACTTGCGTTTCTAATTGTGATGTCAACGATGATTATGTTCTTGATATGGATGTGGATCACACTGTTCGCCATGATCGTGAGCTGGCTTTTGTATCTTTAAATGTGTGTGGATTGCGTTCCCGTCTCCAGTGTTTGGAATTTATGAACTATATTCAACTATTCGACATTGCCGTTTTCATTGAGACTAAAACTGATGACCAAGATGCTTTATTTATCTCTGATTGCTTCAGTGACTGGGGATATGACATTAAACTGTTTAACAGAAAATGCCTGTCTAATCGACGTTCTGGTGATATTGGAATAGCCATCAAAAGCAAGCTATCTACGTGTGTGGAGATTTTACCTTATTCTGGTGGATGTGTGGCTTGGTGTCTATTAAAAAGATCATTGTCAGGTTATGATAAAGACTGTCTGATTGGTGGCGTATACATTCCTCCCGAAGGTTCAGTTTATAGCAGTGTTGAAATGTTTGATGTGATTGAGACGGAATTGTTATCATTACAAGATAAATATAAGGATTGTTATGTTTTGTTGTTGGGCGATTTTAATGCTTATACCAAAAGTATGAATGATTTTATTGATATGAATCAGTTCACTCAGTCTGTGTTCTCTGATGTTCTCTGTGATATGAGCGAAGATAATTTCCAACCTTGTCAAAGATCATCTCAAGATAAGCAGAGGCCTAATAATTATGGTTATCGTCTCTTAGATTTATGTAAATCACTGTTAATATACATTTTTAACGGAAGAATTGGTTCAGATGCTGGTATTGGAACATGCACATGTAAAGGAAGCACAGTTGTTGATTATATCATTGGTTCTAGATATTTGATGGAAAATGCAAGTAAGTTTAAAGTTGATGTTTTTGATGCGTTGTTCTCTGATGTGCATTGCCCATTATGCCTGTCTCTTCGAGTTAAAACCTGTTTTGTTTTCAATGAACCTAATGGTACTAAACACTCTCTGCATCAAAGGTATGATGGTGCAGAGATTAGAAGATGGGATAACAACAAATGTAATGAATATAAAGAACATTTAGCAAATTACAATGTTGATGAAATTGTAACTTTATTTGAACAAGGCACAATATCAATCAGTGAAATGAAATAAGCGGTTTTCGTCAATTCTTGTTGATTCAGCGAAGGATACATTTGGTACTTACTCTAATACTTACAATAATCAATATTCAATGAGGCAGAATCAAAGCTGGTTTGATAAGGAGTGTAAGGTTTCTCGAAGCCAGTACTTTAAAGCAAAGCATAAAGTTAAATGTTCAAATACTGTGCCTAATCTAAATAATCTTGCTGCTAAAAGCAAAGAATATAAAAATGTTTTGAGACGATCTGAAAGAAGAGCAACGAGAAAATGGCATAGAGAATTGCGAGCTTTAAAAACTAGAAATCCAAGGGATTATTGGAGGAAAATTAAAGGCAAAAAAGCTTCATCGTGTCCTATACCTCTTGAAGAGCTTAAAAATCATTTCCAGTCCCTTATCAAAATACTGGATGTAATGATATCATTTTTAGTAATGAAGTATCTGAAAGAAATATCAATCTAGACATTTTAAATGATTCAATTACTGAGGATGAAATTGAAAGAGTCATTAAATGTTTAAAGAATAATAAAGCAGCAGGAGTTGATTTAGTAAGGAATGAATATATAAAGAATAGTGTTCCTTATATGACAAAGTTTTATTGTTTATTGTTTAATCGTGTTTTGGATTCTGGTATTATACCAGAAGATTGGGTGACAGGGTTAATTGTACCACTCTATAAAGGCAAAGGAGATCAACAAGACTGCAATAACTACAGGGGGATAACACTGTTGAGTTGTGTAGGCAAATTATTCACGTCAATTCTAAATAGCAGACTTACTTATTTTGTTGAAATAAATGGACTTATTTCAGAAAATCAAGCAGGTTTTAGACACATGCATTCAACGCTTGACCATGCTTTTGTTCTTAAATCATTGATTGACATGTTTGCAATCAACAATGGAAAATTATACTGTGCTTTTACTGATTACAGAAAGGCATTTGATTCTATTTGGAGGCATGCTTTATGGCACAAACTGATGAGTCAAGGCATATCTGGGAAAATACTGCACGTTGTAATCAATATGTATGATCAAATAAAATCGTGCATTTTTCTGAAATGGTCAAAAATACAGAGTTCTTTGGCAGTTTTAGGGGAGTTCGTCAAGGAGAAAACCTTTCACCCTTATTGTTTTCATTATTTTTGAATGATCTACAACAGTTCCTTATTGACAATAACTGTTCTACTTTAGAATATGATTTAACGCAAGAGTTGAAACTTGAACAGTTTATTAAATTGCTTGTATTGTTATATGCTGATGATACAATTTTATTGGCAAATTCTAAATCAGCTTTGCAAAAGGAACTTAATGCCTTACATATTTATTGCACGCAATGGCAGTTAGAAGTAAATCCAAAGAAAACAAAAATAGTTGTCTTTCATGGTCGAAATAGTATGCGTGAATTTTTTTCTTTGGGAATGAAAAAATAGAGGTTCTTAATTCAATGAAATACTTAGGCATCGAGTTCAGCAGAACAGGTTCTTTTTACAAAGCAAAAAAAATGTGCTTATAATCAGGCTCTCAAGGCAATGTTTTCATTATTACAAACTGCAAGAAAACAGAAATTGCCAATTGATGTTTGCATACAATTATTTTATTCCATGGTTGTACCTGTGTTGTTGTATGGTTGTGAAATTTGGGGTTATGAAAATGTTGATATATTAGAAAAGTTACAGTTACGTTTTTTAAAGTATTTATTTAGATTAAATAAAACTACAATGACTTCAATGATTTATGGTGAAACCGGAATCTATCCTTTATCTGTACTGATTAAAGTGAGAATGATAAGGTTCTGGGCTAACTTAGTTGTTCC
>CM065718.1:21171815-21174315 GCA_033310375.1 Conus canariensis
TCAGGAAGTTTTATGTTCCAGTATCTATAAGATTTGTTCACTCCATTTGCCAACATATGTCTGGTTTTTATGGATGATAGAGAGTGCAGGAGTGTGCGTGCATCTGTGCGTTCGTGCATGTGTACGTGTGTGCGTGCGTGCGTGCGTGCGTGTGTGAGTGAGTGAGTGAGTGTGTGTGTGCGTGTGAATAAGTGAATGTTTTTTTTGCAGTAGAGCAATAAGATAGAACAGGCGGATATACGCTTCCCATCAGAGACACAACAAGGCAATCAGGAAGGAACATTGTGGTAATGTCCCTCATTAAATGTGTTTCAACCCTCCGCACTTTCTTTACCTCTTTCCGCTTTCCCCGCTTTATTGCACTTGATTTCTTCTGATTTCCTTGTTAGCTAGATTGATGTTCTTCGTGTATTCATCCGTATGCGTAATGCAAGACTGGTTATATCTTTGTGTGTTTGATATGTGTATATATACTGAGCCACAAAAGAAACGCAAATGGAGGGGTAGGTAGGGGTGAATATAATTAATGGCACTGTAGGTGCGCTGTGACCATATATTCCGTGCGGTCATGAGTCAGCATTAGACCTAGTGTGCAGCACGTGCAAATTAGGTCAGTGTCACTAGAAATGAGCTCACACCGGCGCCATGAACGTGGAAGCGCGTTTTTGCATGTGCAAGGCGAATGCAAACAGTCATGTCAATCTTTTTTCGCTGAACAGTATTCACACATCACTAGGAATAAAAACCCAGGCAGTTACGCCCTGGCAAAGCAATCACTTCCACATGACCAGAATGCCAAGACTGAGCGCCGTCAACAGAGAAAGAGCATAGGGCGACTCCAAGCCGGAAACCGTGCTGCACAAGTCGCAGCTGCGTTTGGCGTGGCTGTTTCTACAATTTGTCGTTTGTGGGCTAGGTTCCAGGCAAATGGCGACGCTCGGGACAACCCACGAAGCGGCAGACCCCGTGTAACGACTGCGCGACAAGATCGGGCGATTCACCGCCGTCACCTGCGTGAGCCATTCAGTTATGCAACGGAAACGGCCAGAAACACCATTGGCAGGCATGGTGCACCAATTTCTGGTGAAACTGTGCGGCGTCGATTAACAGAACATCACCTGCACTGCCGCCGTCCCGTAAGGCGACCTGTTCTTACTCCAAGACATAGGCAACAACGACTGCAATGGGCCCAGCAGCACCGGAACTGGAACTGGCGGCAATGGAGGGGCATCCTCTTCACGGATGAGAGCCGATACTGTGTTCATCATGCTGATGGCCGAATCCGGGTGTGGAGGAGGCGCAACCAGAGGTATGCCAACAACAACGTCCACGAGATCAACGCTTGGGGAGGTGCGAGCATCATGGTATAGGGAGGAATCAGCCTCAACCAGCTTGTTGGGCTCCACGAGATCAACGCTTGGGGAGGTGTGAGCATCATGGTATGGGGAGGAATCAGCCTCAACCAGCTTGTTGGGCCTATTGTTTTCCTAGACATTGGCCCTGGTCGCGGAAATGGCGTTACTGCGCAGCGATACATTGACCAGGTGTTGAGGCCCGTTGTTGTGCCCCACTTCCAGCAGCACGGCCACCTCACTCTCCAGCAGGACAATGCTCGTCCACACACTGCCAGAGTCACCACAGACTTCCTGCAGCAACAGGGCATCAGAGCTCTGCAGTGGCCCTCGCTGAGCCCTGATTTGAACCCTATCGAACACTTCTGGGACCATCTCAAACAGGAGTTGAATGCTGTTCAGCCGAGGCCAACCACAGCCCGTCAGCTAGAGCAGGCACCGAGGCAGATCTGGAACAACGTCAACATGGCCACCGTCAACCGTCTGATCCACTCCATGCCCGCCAGATGTCAGGCTGTTATCAACGCTCGTGGGGGACACACTCGGTACTGACCCTCTCCGTGACACTCATGACACGTGATCACTTTTTGCTTCAGCCAACAATAAGAACACTAAAGCCAGAAACTCAATGGTTGCATTCAATTCATCTCAATGGTTGCAATTAAATGTCAACAACATGAGAGTACATTGAATGGACCCATCGTTTGCGTTTCTTTTGTGGCTCAGTATACATGAGAATAAAACTGACCTTTTTTCCGCCTGGTTGTTTACACACACACACACACACACACACACACACACACACACACACACACACACATGCACACACACACACACACACACACACACACACACACACATACACACACACACACACATGCACACATACACACACACACACACACATACACATACACACACACACACACACACACACACACACACACACACACACACATACACACACGGTCTTTTGGTTTGTTTACTTAACAGTCGTTGCTCTAATAAATCTTACACAACATTCAAACTTTGATTAAATCTCTAAAAATCATTAACTCAGACGGACACACTTGCCATAACTAAATAACCCACACGAACAAGTGACAAAACAACCAACCGACTCATTTCTCTCAGTGCATACGAACTCA
>CM065718.1:21179315-21186815 GCA_033310375.1 Conus canariensis
TGTGTGTGTGTGTGTGTATGTGTGTGTATGTGTGTGTGTGTGTGTGTGTGTGTGTGTGTGTGTGTGTGACAGAGACAGAGACAGAGAGACAGAGACAGAAAGAGAAGAGACCGAGACAGCGACAGAGACAAAGACAGAGAGAGAGAGAGAGAGAGAGAGAGAGAGAGAGAGAGAGAGAGAGACAGACAGACAGACAGACAGACAGAAGGGACAGAGACAGAGACAGAGACAGACAGACAGACAGACAGAGAACGAGACAGAGAGACAGAGAAAGGGAAGTAATGAAATGAGAGGAGGGGTGCACACAGAAATCAAAGCAAGGAAGAAACCTCTCGAGCGGATCCATCTCGGGTGAAAACCCCCATAAAAGATCATGATTAGTTCTGACGTCTCCTGAACCTCATCCCCTCTGCCACCACCCCCCCCCCTCCCTTCTTCCCCCAGCCTCCCCCACTCTCACCCCTCCATCTCCTGTTCACTCCGATCATGCATTCCATGCTCTTATGGTGATCGGGTGATCTGCATGAGAGGTGTGATATATTGTCTGTCTGTCTGTCTATCTGTCTGTCTGTCTGTCTGTCTGTCCTCTCTCTCTCTCTCTCTCTCTCTCTCTCTCTCTCTCTCTCTCTCTCTCTCTCTCTCTCTCTCTCTCTCTCTGGCAAAACTGAAAGAAAAGAAAATGAGGAAGTCTTTTGTTTCACGTATGCTGTTCTCTTTGTATAAGCCGCACTATCCGAGTGAGAGTGCCAGTACACCGCACATTAGAACATTAACAAACCCAGACACTCTGTATCAAATGCCAGTATACTTAAATCAGCAAGAATATGCCCATTTGTAAGAGACCACACAGACCAATGCATGGTGTGTAAGAGACTGGCTGAAAAAAAAAGAGCTAGTAGAGGAAATTGTTTGTTTTTCCGCTTTTCGTTTGTTTGTTTGTTTTTTTGGCAGATGAAGAGGAAAATGTGAAGCACCAAAGAATGAAGACGGCAATTTCGGTCTTAGGGAACAAAAAACAAGAAAAGAAAGAAAGGAAGAAAGTCACCACCTTAGGTGCTCCATTGATCCGATAACTGATGCCACAAAAAAGAGAGGTGTGCTATACAGATGAATCATAAATCAAATTCGAAGATCAGACGTATGACCTGTACATCCGAGCCTATTTAGCTGATGAGCTTTACGTCCGACACGATGATTTGAACGTTAGATGTCAGGAAATGTTGGTTCAGTACATGCGATATGGTGATCTGATTATCTCTTCATCCCACACGATGATCTGATGATTTATGTATTAAATGAAATAACCTGATGATATGTACATCCTTTATGATGACATGCTTGTCGGGTAGGATAAGTGAAGACCTGTACATCAGATGCGATTACATGATGACATGTTCATCAAATGTGATGACGACAAAAGAGTACACCAGATGTGATTACATGATGACCTGTACATCAAATGTTATGACGTGAAGACAGTACATTAGATGTGAGTATGTGATGACCTGTACATCAGATGTGGTGACGTCAAAACAGTACATCAGATGTGAGTACATGATGACCTGTACATCAGATGTGATGACATGATGGTCTGTACATCAAATCTGATGACGTGAAGACATGCACATCAGATGTGATGACATAATGGACGTTTAACCAAGATAAGGTGACATGACCTGTACATTAGATATGACGACATGATGTGATGTAATATACGCATCAGATGTGATGCTACGGTGACCAGTTCGTCAAATGCGATTACATGGTGACCTGTACAGCAGATGTGAGGACATGATGACCTGTGAGTGTGATATGATGTCATGATGATCTACACATCAAATGCGATGACATAACCTGTGTATCACAAGTGATGACATGATTAACTGTACATCAGATCAGACAGCATGCGTATCTGTACATCAGATGTGACGTCATGATGACCTGTACACCAAATATGATGACATGATGATCTGCATATCACATCTGATCTCGTAGTGACCTGTGTATGAGATGTGATAACATGATGGCATATACATCAGCTGTGATGACGTGAAGACTAGTACATCAGATGTGATAACGTGATGACCTGCACAATAGATGTGATTACATGAAGACCTGTACATCAGATGTGATTTCATGATAGCCTGTACTTCAGATGTGATGACGAGATGACCTGTACATCAGATGTGACGACATGATGACCTGTACATCAGATGTGATTTCATGATAGCCTGTACTTCAGATGTGATGACGTGATGACCTGTACATCAGATGTGACGACATGATGACCTGTACAGCAGATGCGATTACATGATGACCGGTACATCAAATGTCATGGCGTAAAGACCAATATATCAGATGCGATTACATAATGATCTGGATATCGGATGTGATAAAATAATGGCCTTTACACCAAGATGCGATGACATGATGACGTGTACATCAGATGTGACGACATGATGATCTACACATCAGCTGTGATGATATGATGACCAGTGTACCAGATGCGATGACAGGGTGACCTGCACATCAGATAAATGAAATGATATTAACAATCAGTGACGTATCATCATTATCAAGGATGAGAAACTTATTACCACCATCATCGTTTGTAGAAGTAGTAGTAGTAGTAGTAGTAGTAGTAGTAGTAGTAGTAGTAGTAGTAGTAGTATGTTGTCGTCGTTATTATGCTGCTGCTGTTGCTGCTTATGATGATGATGATGATGATGATGATGATGATGATGATGATGATGATATGATGATCATGATGATGATGATCATGATGATGATTAGCATTGTTGTTATTACTATTACTATGATGATGATGATAATGATGATGATGATGATGATCATCATCATCATCATCATCATCATAATGATGATTAGCATTATCATTATTATTATCATCATTATCAGTATTACTATTGTCATTTTTATTATAATATCATCATCATCATCATTGTTATTATCATTATTATTATTATCATTATTATCATTTTGATTATTATCATCATTATCACTGAAATAGTTATATAAGCAGCATCAGCAGCAGCATTATCAGTGATTTAGAAACGATCTTCTTCTTGCTGTTCATGTTGTTGTAAGTGATGCTGTTGTTCTTGTTAATTTTGCATTCGGTTTAATTTAAGATTAAACGGCTACATTAAAATAATGTATTTCACCAATAAAACTGAAAAGAGGAAATGAAATGATTTCTGATATCCGAGAGAGACAAAAGTGTAAAAAAAAAGAAAAGAAATCACCATAACCATTGTGATGCTCATGAATTATTCAGAATAGCTTTCAAATCAATTTGTGTGTGTCATTTTTATATTGTTTTACACACTTCTTTGTTTTAAAACAGAGAAAATGTCATCTTTCCGAAGTAAAAATGTTGTAGCCTACATTCGTTTCAAAGGCTTCGTTTTAATAGTGATTGTGCTTTCACACTAGAACTGGGAGATTTTTTTCCTCCTACCTTTGTTCAGTGTCTAAGCAGCAGTTTGTCCTTCTTCTGACTCAGTGATGATAAACACACGCTTTGTTCCCAGTGCGTATAACACATGTGTGAAATAGCATCCGACGACAAGGAGGATGGTTTTCTAGTGTATATTCTTTAGAGTAAAACACGCACACAAACAGACATTAATAAATCAAACGAATACAAACAAACACGCAAACAGTACAGACTCGCGCACACAAGCAGGAGGCAAAATTCAGCATGATGCACTTTCCTGATGAGGTTCATCAAGTCGGAGAGTAATCTAATGTCACGTACAGAAACCAATCGTGACAAGAGAGTAAAACGATTCCATGCATACATGATGTGCGAGGGAAGAGGCTGTTATACTGAGGGACAATTTCCTTAGTTCGCGTCGCACAGGAAAAGGGTCTTTTATGCTGAAGGACAATTTCCTCTGTTCACATCAACAAATGAAAACCACGGGGGGTCAGATATCGTGCCCTGTGTCCTTAATGACGGGATATGAAGCGAAGCACTGGAGACCCTGGCTTTCCGTTCCTTCAGATGGATTCTCTCCCTGATGGCCATATGAGAATATTGTTTTGTTCATTTTTTTTATGTTTGTTATTGATGAAATCTGAAGAGGACGTAATTTTCGACAGCTCACTTGCTGGTCTCGACTGTGTGTTGTATAAGCATTACTTGTTCTTGTTTTGTAAGTTTGTTGGTATTTCGAACCCTGCATTTTACCTCAGTCTCCTTTTCGGCAGTTGATAACGATCTCACAAAATGTGCGAATATGCGTGAATTCGAAACAGATGCTATGTGAAGATAATAGATGTCTGTAATTATTCTGGTTTCAAGATCCTGGATTCGGTGGAGATTTGTTCACCACGTAAGCACGAGGATACTGTGGTTAGCGATACCTGCCGATCTCCTAATGACTTCAACGGACACAGAAGCTGAAGCATGAAAAGGTCACCCCTGTTGTCAAACGTACCGAGTCAGCTTTGGATAACTTCACAGAGGGGTTTCTGAGTGTCTACTTTAAGGTCAAATTCTACCTGGCTGAGATATTCTTTTTACAGACAATAGAGCAGCGTCTACCCTGGCGGCAGATGAGTGTGGGATTCCAGTGGGAGATGCGGGAATCAGACTTCAAATGAGAAACAAAGAAAGCAGGAATGAGCAACTTGATACTGTTGTCTCAAAGGCCACCCTGGGTATGCAGTATTACAGACATATACCAGCACACGTGTGCTGCCACAAAAAAACGAGCCCACATCAACTTTTTACCTTTAGTTTTTGTACAATCAGAAATAACTCGTGGTTTCAGCTCTGAAAAAAAAAAGAATCAAGCTTGCTCTAGTAGACGGTTTAGCACGCGAAGTCCACACCTTCCGACGTATCTCGTAGATATAAAAAGTAGTGTGGCTTACACTCTTGTGTTATCTTGCATGCTTGTGACCTTGAGTAAGGAAGTTCGTAGCATGCGGATGTGTTCTGTTGTCATCTGATCCTATTGTGACAGAGTTCCCACTGGCAGTGAAGCGGTTGGGTAATTAAGCTCAGTGCTATGGTGCGACTGTTACTGTCACGAGCTAGGAAGTCGTGCTCTTCAAGTTCCATCATGTGGGCGTTTTCAGCCCCACCAGCCTAGCCTATTACTAAGTACGTCGCCAGTTCAAATAGGAATACTGGAACTACGCAGTAGAGTTTCGTTCACTTCATGGATGCGTCTCTGGGAGGGGTCCTCGAGCAACGTGACCAAAAGGGACGATATCTGTATCTTTGAGACTGTTCGATGCCTGGATGTATTATGAAACCTAGAATAGAGCCATGTGATGCAGACACAGACAAAATGATCTTCATGCACTATCACCAGCATCCTCTTCCTCGCGCATCATTGTTTGTTTGTTTGTTTTCTTTTGTTTTTTTTTAAATCTGGAATTCTGTGCTCCTTCATGCCCTTCTTTCATAGTGACCTCGCATGTGATTTCCTCTGTGCGTGTGTGTGTGTGTGTGTGTGTGTGTGTGTGTGTGTGTGTGTGTGTGTGCGTGCGTGCGTGCGTGGTGGTGTGTGTGTGTGTGTGTGTGTGTGTGTGTGTGTGTGTGTGTGTGTGTGTGTGTCTGTGTGTGTGAACGTCACGAGTTTGTGTAGAGGAAAAATGGTCCTGCGAGTGCACAGGTACTGACGTAAACGCTATATGGTCAGTATTGAGGATATGATAGGTTCAGCTTGAGTGTGGCTTCACAAGGGTGAACCAGAATTGAGAAAAGTGCCACTGAGAAGCTTTGAAAGAAAAGACGGTGGGAAGAACCTCTAGGGTAAGGTTGACTGCAGAAAGTCTTCAGAGAAGACACCCCCGTCCTCTTGATTCAAGTGTTTTGGACCGCATTCAGGTCAACTGCTAGAGGCCTTTCAACAGTCTTTTCTTTTTTTTTTCAACAACTGGCGCTGCCTCATTTGAACCACCACCGTTTTAATAGGTGAACATTTTAGTCCATAGCCGTTTTGGACAGATGATTTATCCACATCGCTATTGGATACCTGCTCTAAGTTGTTACGTTCAAGCTTCATGAGGATCACTTTTCTTCCTCCTTGACAGAATCCAGCTGGAACTCTTTTCAGCTGCCTCTGCTATTACCTTCAGGGTTCAGATCTTCTTTTTGCCAGAAATCCCGAGCTGTTCCACGGAGTCATAGGCTGATGAGCTAAAAAACAAACAAAAACCTCGCTCAATCTATTATAGTGAGGATTTTGCTATGGAAGATTTCCTTAAGCTGCTAACAACAATAGCATACTTCTCAGTCTTGTAGATGTGAGCTTACTCTAGTTTGCTGCATTCATATGACACAGGGGGTTGAATTAGTTATTTATATCCTGGCCCTGAGAGGAGTACAATATCTGGATTCATGCAACTCTTCTTGATGCATCATTCGCTCAATCTGGTAAACTCTGATTCCATCACAGCAATTCCAGACCACGATTTGTTAACGTCTGCCGTGTGGAATGTCAGTGTTGGAAGCCTTCTGTGGTGCTGCTTTTTCTCTGGCAGTGCTCCTGTGATATCTTTAAGCGCATGGTTGCCTCCATGTGTGACTTCCCTGGGATCCAACTCTGGGTATGGTTTCATATGGGTGAGCCATATTCAGAGGTGTTATGGTAATACCACTGACAGGACCTGAAAGATGGCACACATGGAAGAAACCTTCAGGAGAGCTTGACAGCAGGTCTTCAGAGAATAAAGCTGTTAGAAGATTTGAACGATTAGACAGCAACATGGATAAGACAAAAAACTTGAAATTTTAAGGATAAGGCTGCCACATAAGACGCACTCAGACTTCGATATAACATTGACAACAAACGATTTGCAGATGATTCCTCGCGGTTTTGTTTTCTCTACAAATCTCTGCTGGAAGGATTCAACAACTCCAATGCCGAACAGCAGTTGTGTGACATCAGAAAAGCCCTCAGTAACCTTTCTACAGCGTCTACTGTTGTCCTCCGGTGGTTGTCATCTCACTGTGGGATACACGGGAATGAGAAATTGATGCCCTTTCTAAAGCCAGCATTGAGGGGAAGCAGAGTAACCAGCTGGTATCCTACGGTGAACCAATAATCATCATCCACCAGCAGAGCAGCCCCAGTAGAAAAGTAGACCTTGGTATTGACCCAATCCACCATCTACAAAGACACTTTTCCGACTGAGAACTGGCCACTGAAGACTACCGAGCCATCTTTATCGACTCCACATCTCACACACAAATGAATGTCTATGATGGACTTGAATCCAGATGATTGAACACATACCTCAGCACAATACATCCCATTTATGGCACGTACAAGTCATGCAGCTTAATCCAGCAAACTTGAACTAGTCGTCAGACTCGAAAAGGTTACAACTCTTGCTATCCCTAAACAGAGTCGTCTTATCAGAGGTTAGAGTACATGGGTTGAAAAAAACGGTAGCTGAGATGGAAGTAGATGTGATGGCTTGCAGACAAAAGAAAAGAAAAGAAAAGAAAAGAAAGAA
>CM065718.1:21194315-21196815 GCA_033310375.1 Conus canariensis
CAGATTTGCAGCTAGATGCTTCGCTTCGACACCATCCAGTCTGGCCCGTTTAGAAATGAGGATGCAGAAGAACGTGATAAAAATGCTTCAGCTGTGCACTAGAATATTCTCTGTTATTTTGTCTCTGTCTCCGTCTCTGTCTGTCTGTCTGTCTGTCTGTCTGTCTGTCTGTCTTCTCTCTCTCTCTCTCTCTCTCTCTCTCTCTCTCTCTCTCTCTCTCTCTCTCTCTCCTCTCCCTCAACATATATTTTGTAAATGAGTTTCAGGATTGTGTCGATGTGCCAAGACATTAGATGTGAGGATGGATTCATTCGTGAATGTCCCCGACAGGATAGTAGTTTCTTACAAACTGCCACTCGAATATGGAAACGGCACACAGGTATGACTGTTATAGCTTTAGCGGTACATTTGAAACAGAGGAATATATTTCGATTATAACAGCAAGCCAGGTGGTATCGAATTCGTCTTGCCACCCTAAGTCCAAGAGTTCTTGGCTTGAATGGTCATACCAATGCTTCCATACTGAGCCAGCTACATTGTCGCCTTGTCGATCGTAGTTTGTACTGGAGGATAAGACGCATGTTTTATTTCACTGTCAAGAATACAATACGATACATAAAACTGCCTATTAAAAACAATATTGCAAAAAACAAACAAACAAACAAACAAACAAACAAACAAACGAGGGCGCACTTGAAGTGCTTAAACTGAAATAGAATGTAAATTATGTGAAATCACTTGCAAGGTACACTGAAGAGGCACTGTACATTTAAACAAATAAAATTAACGCAAACGAAAGAGGCTAAAGGGTAAATGAGCTCATAAAGGCCTTTTACAGATCCCATGCGTTTGAACACAGAAATTAATAAGTGTGGAGGATCTATAATTTTTGTCTTTACAAAGTTTATGAGCCCGTGGACAAACCAAATGCCTGCGTTCCCTTGTATTGTATGACCTTTACAGAGCGTATGACTCTACACGGCTCTCTTTAAGCAAAGAAGCACATGCATAAAGGGCTCTCTTATTTTTCTGTTTTATGAGTTCTGGATTACCTTATTAGAAGGTCTCAAGTTATGAAATTAAAGGATTTTTTCCCACTGTTCCGTTCACAAATACTGGTGTGCAATAAGGTGCAGTGCTCACTCCTATTCAGTTTACTCTGTACTCGACTGAATGTAGAACTTCGACACAACCCTGTCCACTGATAATGTATGTAACTAATTCTGAACTGACAGGACTAATTTCTGATGATGAGCACAGCCGAGAAATCGACAGATTTTTAAACTGGTGTCATAAAAGTAAATAAATTAGACCTAATGCTAGTAAGACAAAAGAACTCATGACTGACTTAAGAAAAAAAAAGTGCTCATAGAATATTTTAATAAAAGATGAAGCGGTTGAAAGGTGGACACATGTATACAAATATACAGGTGTGATAATCGATAACAAGCTGTCTTAGAATGAAAAAGTGCCAGCGCTATTTCCAAAATAATAGGCGGCCGAATGTACTGACAGAGAAAAATGTTCTTTTATGTTGGCAAACAAATGCTCCGAATGGCTCACAAATCTATCGTCTCCAGTTTTATATCCTAGGCATTGTGAGCTGGAAAGGAAACGTAACAAAGCCGGCAGATTCGAAAAACTCATACAGAAAGCCCGTGAGGTGGTGGGCATAAGCAGGACACTTCTGGCAACAAGCACATAGGAAACTGACGAACACACTAGTCGGGATGTAGACAGACGAAACACAGCCGTCATACGTGGACGTAAGTGGTAAAAAATCAGACAGAAGTGGTTGATTCAGACCTCCACGTGCAAGAATAGCACTTACACCGATAGCACTGAGATTTGTATAGAGTATAGATACAGACGATTGGTGTGGATGAGCGTACGTGCACATGTATCTACGTGTGGGAACATAACAGTGGGTATGGAGGAAGGAAAAGAGACGAGAGGGTATGTGTGTATACCTGCTGGCGCGAATGGATGAGAGTGAGTGAGTGAGTGAATGAGTGAATGTGAGTGTGTGTGTGTGTGTGTGGGGGGGGGGGGGGGGGTTGCGTGCGTGAGTACGTGCGTGTGCGCGTGCGTGCGTGCATGCATGCGAGCGTGTGTACGTGCGTGCGAACCCACCCAGCCAGTGTGGTAGAAGAGAGAGAGAGAGAGGAGAGAGAGAGAGAGAGAGAGAGAGAGAGAGAGAGAGAGAGGAGAGAGAGAACGAAAGAACACGAGAATGATAGATAATTAGAAAGAAAGGAAGACAGATTAATATAGACAGACAGACAGACAGATAAATAGAGAGATAGACAGACGGATAGATGAACATACAGAGAGAGAGAGAGAGAGAGAGAGAGAGAGAGAGAGACAGAGACAGACAGACGGACAGAGAGACAGAGAGACAGAGAGAGAGAGAGAGGCATGTATGAGACAGATAAACAGATACATACATGTATGCATGCATACATAGATACAATAAAAAAAAAATACCCACATACATACA
>CM065718.1:21209315-21219315 GCA_033310375.1 Conus canariensis
GGACTTGAAACATAGCAAGGACTTACACTCGGGTCCTCACGATGCAACACCACCACAGGGTGGCTGAGGGCCTTCTACACCCTGTCTTAAATTATCTCTGAAGCCCTCGCCATGTTGCCATGTCGTGATTTTGTGTGTGTAAGCTTTCCCGGCTTACACACTTTTCCAGACTGTCTCACTGCTTGCGGCCACTCACACACCACTTGACTGTGGCTAATTTTAACCAACCAATCAGAATCGTTGTTGACGTCATTCTTTCCCGCTGAAACCCGCAGTTGTTTTTTTATCGACCAATCACATGCACGCATACATCCCCACGTGCAGCGACCCTAAGCAGACTGTCTGGAGACTGTTTCCCAGGACGGAAGGAGAACCAGCGTGCAGACTAAAGGTAAGGATCATTCCATTGTTTGTAAAAGTACTTTATGTTGTTAATTCTTCAGTTCAACGTCCCTCATTCCAACTAAGGTTGATATGAAGAATTAATTGAAAGAGATTTGAAATAGAGCCTTGTGACTAATGATCAGCAGACCTGTGCACTTGTACGATAAAATCAGGTTTATCAGACCTCCGAGAAGAGGACTGGTGTTCCCAGGGGTTCCTTTCACTTTACTACCGATCGGCTTTTTTTCAGGGAAGTGTATGTACATGTAGCAGGTTGCATGTTGAATCACTCCTCGCCCATCACCCTTGAATAAATCTATTGTGTAAGTACATTAATTTTGTATATCAATTGTGGTGGTGAAGTTTTGCAAGTAAAAAAAAAAAATTCTAGTTTTTGTGGGTGGAGTGATGACCTGCTCTGACGCTGTGTACTAAAGGGAAGCTGCTTTTGTGTATGTGTGTGGGTGTGTGTGTGTGTGTTTGCGCGCGTGAATGTGTGTGCAAGAGAGAGAGAGGGAGAGAGAGAGAGATTACGTCATGGATGTGTCCCGTGTCATCTGTGACGTACTTTCTTTTACGCGTCTATCTGTGACCATGCCGCTGCCTGAAGAAGTGTTCCAAGAACACGAAAGCTTGCAGACAAATTCGGTGTGTTTTTTTCAATTTCGGTCAAGAGTATCATACGGCTGTGGCTCGAACGGCTTTCAATTTTTTTTTGTTGCCATAATGGGAAAAAAGTTTTAGGGTCGGCGTGATAAAATAGGGATGGTCGGGTTACCGTAACCACAACTACTTTTTTTTGGCCTTACCTCTGTGCATGGAAGAGATTAAAAAAAAAAAAAAAATAGAACACGCCGCAATGGAATGCCGTGACCTACCTGTGACCTGATTACACACCGCGCGCAGTACCAAGCCTAGCCAGAAACTAATAATTAATGGTAACTTCCAGCGCTGGCCGGAACAGGCGTGCTCTTTGCTGCCATTCCAGCCTTTCCTTCCCGCACGCGTCAGGCGGATGGCATTGCGCGCAACAGGTTAACGCTCTAGGTCAAACAGGTTGTCTCTGCCTGCAAGGCACCGCCGTGTACTGACGATGTAGGTTACTGGCTGTTATGGTTTGATCCACTTTATGGGATATTCAGACATAATATTATGCTCTCACAGAGTTTGTTTGTCACAGTCACATTGACCGGGCTGTGACCGGGTCAACTGGAGGTCAGTGACCAGAAAGTGAAAGACACTCCTGGCCTAGTTTTTGCTCATGTTTATCAGCTGCCGAAAATCAAAGTCCCAAGTTTTCATGGACAACTTATTTATTTTCACTTACAGCATGAACACATTGAGCTTTTTAGTAGATCTAGTAATTAAAAAAATGGACTCTGCCTCATTAGCTTGGTGCTTCAATAGTACCAAGCTAATGAGCATTTATGTGTCCATAAAACAAGAATGCTCTTGTTACTAGACAGTCATGATAGCTATATTGAAGTGAGACTAGAAAAGGTGCCTTTTTCGCCTTCTGTTCGGCATGTTGTCGACATCAGCGTTTCGCATGGGGGCATCTGCACTACTTTTGGAAAATCTTCTGATTTTTAGGAAAATCTTTTGATTTTTAGCTCTTAGTCTTAGGATTTTTCAAATTTAGGGTGCACAGGTCTGCTAATGTGAGCCTTGGAGAGGGGATCGAAAGTCAAATCCAGGCCGGCCAAAGAGTACTGAATTTGTATGAGGGCCTACATGAGGCCATACAAGTATTAGAACAAAAACACAACTCACTGACAAGTCCAAGTACGGATTTTTTTTTACCTGTATAATTTCTCGCCCTTGGTCGTAGACTGTCACGTTATTGGTAAGAAAATAATTTTGACAAAAGTAGATGACTAGATCCATAGTGAGTGATTGCTGCTGATTATATTGCAGGATTCTTCACCCCATCTGCTAATAAAGGCACAGCTGGCTCGTATGTTAACCAAAGCCAACCAACAGAACACCCACATATAAAACGGTGAGTTTGCTTGCATTCCGTTTTATCAAAGGAGTTCAATGAGAAGGAGGATAACATGGCGTAATTCTGCAAGACGCGCGGACAAGTTAACTTTTCTTGACAACAAGAGTGACATTTTCATTACGGATGGCTCATCAACGATGGCTGCCATTGCCAGTGAAAAAGAGACAAGAAAGATCAGAGAGAGAGAGAGAGAGGAGGGGGGGGGGGGGGGAGACAGAGATAGAGAGAAAAAGAGAGATACTGGAAGAGAGAAAGAGTCTGAAAAGAGAGAAACAGAGACTGAGAGATAGACTGAATCAGTGAGAAACAGGGATTGAGAAAGAGACAGAGATTTAAAGAGACTGAGAGAGACAGAAACAGACAGACTGAAACTGCAAGGGAGAGACGAGAGAGAGAGAGAGAGGAAATCGTGTCTTTTCTGATGTTAGTGTAATTTGGACAATATAATAGAAAGTGTTCGGCCGTTTCTGAACCAGTGCCACATTGACATACTGAATCTGCTTTAAGATAACGGTTAACAAGGTCTTGATTTAGATCACTCATTCCTAGGCGGAGTCTGCAATGTTGAATCTGTTCGTTTCTGTCTCCATAATAGTAATAACAGGGAACAACTAAGTCGTCCCGTGAAATAAAACGTTTAAACTCACCAAGTGATTTTGTGGATTTTATGTTGTCTGGGAGGTCGTTCCAAATTTTAGTTGCGGTTGGAATAAATGAATTTTTGTATACTTCAGTTTTACATAGAGGCACATGTCTGTCAAGAGGTCTTCGCCGTGAATAGGGATTCTTGTTGATACCAGATCTGGTACTAGGCTACATAAGTGTTCTGGACACAAACCATTGACCATTTTATAAAACTTTATTAGTTTGTGTCTTCTTCTCCTTTCTTTTAAAGAGCAGAATCCGGATTCTTCATACAACTTTTTGTGACTTGTGCCTTTGACACCTCCTATGATGATGCGAATTGCTTCTAAATGAATATTTTCTAGCATGTTTGCTTGTGTTTCACTGCAGTTGTCCCAGACAATATCAGCGTAGTCAAAGTGCGGCAAGATAAATGATGTATACATGGTTTCTAATGCTTTTCTCGATATCTTATATTTGTAGCTTCGTAGGCAACTAATCAACATGTTAACCTTCTTTACTGTACATCTGATATGTTCGTCCCATTTACAGTCATTTTGAACAATCAGACCCAGTCTACTCGAAGTTAATATTCTTCTTCGTGGCAAGCAATCCCTCCGACATGAGGATAACGAAGCTATATTCAAAGCTGTTCATCGTTTTATTAAAGAATCTAAATGTTTTTGAAAAACATGTTGTAAAACTTCGCATGCAGTTATGATACATATGTTTGATGAACATGGAATCTTAGAGCAGAACATATTCTCTCTCTCTCTCTCACTATCTCTCTCTCTCTCTCTAAGACACTTCATAAAAACGTTAATGATGTGTGAGTGGTTGACTATCATGAATTTTATAGTCTTTAGTGTTTACTTTGCTAACTTCTATCTTTTCTTATTATTCCTTAATTTTGTACATGTTTGCATTTATGTGTATGTGTAAAGTATGTTTATGTACATGTATATATTTACATTTTGTATACGCGTGGGTATGTATTTTTTGTTTGTTTGTTTGTTTTGCGTCTTTTGTTTAGCATAGTAACTGAAAAAAGTATCCTGTCATTTCCTTGTCACATGTGTAATATAAACATTTGAACACACTATAAGCATTAGCTTGTTGATGTTCAAATTTTCACATTTTTGTAAAGCTACATGATTGTAAAGTGGAAAATAAATTTGTTTAAACCAGAGAGACAGAGGCTGAGAAAGATGGAGACTAAGAAAGAAAGAGAGGGAGGGGGGGGGGGCGCCGCGAGACGAAGACAGAAATAGACAGACTTCAAAACACAGAGAGAATAGACTGAGAGAGACAGAGACTAAGAGAAAGAGACTGCAGAGGCTGAGAGAGAGACAGACAGACTTTTTTTAGAGAGAGAGAGAGAGTGACGGAGAGAGAAAGAGGGGGGGGGGATGGAGGGGACTATCATTGTACAGATTCACTTTTTTCACACTCATGAGTCAAAAAAAATGTCTAGAGCCATACGGACTGATAGTTGCTATTTATGTTGCAGGATTCCACATGCAGTTTCGGTGGTAGTCAAAAGTCGACAGTATGGCAGAAGCTGACAGCACGGATTCCGAGGCACTGTCTGATGTCATCCCTGTACTTTCGGATTTCCAACAAACACACATGTGTCAGGCTGGGCCTCATGAAGAGTGTGAATGTGACTCTGATTCTATTGATTATGATGATGACAATCAAGAGCTAGACTGTTGTTCTGATGGCTATAAGAATCAGGATGAAAATTGTGGTGGTGGTGATATGCATGGAAATGTTACAAATGCTGTTGTTGATGGTAGGACAGACGATGAGTGGGAGACACAGGGCACACACACTGATGAGAATCAGGATGAAAATTGTGGTGGTGGTGGTGATATGCATGGAAATGTTACAAATGCTGTTGTTGATGGTAGGACAGACAATGAGTGGGAGACACAGGGCACACACACTGATGAGAATCAGGATGAAAATTGTGGTGGTGATATGCATGGAAATGTTACAAATGCTGTTGTTGATGGTAGGACAGACAATGAGTGGGAGACACAGGGCACACACACTGATGCTGATGTGAAAAATGATGCAAGTAGCAGTAGTGGAGAGGGTGCTGTGAAAGGAAAGTGTGCACCCAAGTGCCAGGATTCTGGGCCCGAATTTGATTCTGATTCCACTGACTATGACGATGACAATCAAGACCCAGACTATTGTTCTGATGATGATACCAATGTTGACGATAGTGATGATAACAATGATGACGATAGTGATGGTTGTGGTGGTGGTGGTGATATGCATGAAAATGTTACAAATGCTGCAGTTGGTGGTAGGGCAGACAATGAGCGAGAGACACGGGGCACACACACACTGACGCTGGTGTGAAACATGATGCAAGTAGCAGTAGTGGAGAGGGTGTCAAGAAAGAAAAGTGTCGTGTCCCCAAATTCAGTGGGAAAGTGTGGGACAAAAAACATGCTTGTGTTTACTGTATGCAACTCTATTCTAAGATGGCAAGGCATTTAGAACAGGTTCATAAAGATGAGCTAGAAGTGGCAAAAGCTCTCTCCTACCCAAAGAGGAGTAAAGAAAGGCAAAAACTATGGTTGGAAATCAGAAGTAAAGGAGATTTTGCTTATAACAGAAGGGTCATTGCAGAGGAAGAAGGTCAGCTCATTACAACTAAAAGACCAGCGAATGACTTGAAGATTTCCAACTTTGTTCCATGCCCCAGATGCCTTGGCATGTTTCAAGGTAAAGACCTTTGGCGACATGCCAAAAAGTGCAAACTGAATAAAGATGAGGCAGGTCTCTCAAAAAGAGGAGATCATCAAAGAGAAGGGAAACTCCTCTTACCAGTGGCCAAAGGAATAGATGACAAATTCCACAGAGAAATTCTAGGACCGATGAAGAACGATCACATTCGAGAAGTGGCTTCTCGGGACACATTGATACTGATGCGTGGCCAGAAGGTCTTCGCAAAATGTGCCGCACAGACACACCAAAACCAGTATGTTAGGCAAAAGGTTAGGGAGCTAGCTCGTTTTCTCATAGAGTTCAGAAAACTTGATGCAGTAGAAAGTCTACAGGAAGCAGTTGACCCGACAAAGTACAAGACCTGTGTAGAGGCTGTTAGGAACATGTGCGGCATAGATATGGTGAAGGGGAGTTACAAAACTCCCTCAACCGCTCTCAAGGTGGGCCACGCGCTGAAGAAGTGCGCCAGAATCTTGAAATCCAAAGCACTTCAAGCTCAAGATGAGTCATTGAAGAAAAGAGCATGCAGCTTCATTGACCTGTTGGATGAAGATTGGGCAACTGACATATCAACTGTGGCATTACAAACGATGCAAGTAAACCGGTTCAACAAACCGAAACGTCTTCCGTTGACGAAAGACAATCAAAAATTGCACGCACACTTGGAAGAAAGAGCGCAGGACTTACACAAGCAACTGTCTGAGAGCAAAACTGACAATATGTTTGTATGGAGGGATCTCAGTGAGGTGACCTTGGCCCAGATTGTTCTCTTCAATCGTCGGAGGGGAGGGGAGGCACAACGAATAGAAGTTGAACAAGTACAGCAAGGGCTCTCGGCCAAGAATTTGCAAGAGGAAATCATGCACAGTTTGTCAACGTTTGAACAAGCACTGGCAAAGAAGCTGGAAAGGATAGAAATCCGAGGAAAAAGAGGGAGGCGGGTGGCTGTACTTTTGACGGAGAGACACAAGCAGCGAGTTGAATGCCTGATCAGGAAAAGACCACACAATGTAGAGTCGAGATTCCTTTTTCCACGAGGTACAGATACAAGCACACCTTTAAGCACCTCTGACATCCTCAGAAAATTTTCTCGAGAATGTGGCGCAGAACGACCAGAACTGTTGACATCAACGTCACTGAGGAAACAAATAGCCACGATGTCACAAATTTTAAATCTAAAAGATCATGAGCTTGATGCTCTCGCTGACTTCCTGGGTCATGACATCCGTGTCCATAGACAATTTTACAGACTTTCAGAGGACACTGTTCAGGTAGCTAAGATCAGCAAGCTGCTATTAGAACTGGAGTCAGGAAGGCTAGCGAGGCATAAGGGGAAGACACTGGATGAGGTCCAGGTGGACGAAGAAGAGGAGATCCAGATGGACGAGGAAGAGGAGGAACATGGACTCAGTGACGATGAAGACGATCCGGACAAGAAAGATGAAGAAACAGTTGACCCTGGAATCTCCTCGAATCCAGAATCTTCTGGTTGTCATCACAAGGACAGCAAGCCCAGGGCCAAAAGAAGAAAAACAGGCGAAAGGCGAACATGGTCAACTGCTGAGAAAGAGGCAGTGAAACGTCAGCTTGCAAAGTACTTTAGATTGAAGAAAATACCAGGCAAAGCTGATTGCGAAACAGCAAAGCGAAATGAACCCACCATGCATGGAAGATCATGGACTCAGATCAAGTTCTATGTTAAAAATAACATTTAATTCTCCCAGAACATTTGCTGAATTTTGAGTGTGGGAGGGATGCATAGTCAACACAGTGGCACCATATTAATTTTGAACATTTAAGATTTTTTTGTGAGCCAGTTTGATTTGAATATAGCATAATTCACATCTAAATATATTACAGTGATGATTGATTTGATGTAATGTTTGTAAAGGCTTCACTTGAAGCTTGGAAACTAAGACGAGTGACATAAAAAGGAGAGACAATAATGGAAGAAAGCATAAAGATAAAGATAGTAGTATATTGCGGACCTCCCTTCTTTGAGTCATATGGTTATTCGCGAAATATCAGGTCCTTTGGACCCGCAGTCAAGGCTTACATGCGGGTCTCTATTCACCGCAATTCACACACATTCTTTTCGCAATTTCCATCAAGCATCTCTCTGTCGAAGTAGATGCACTCAAATGGGTAATGAATGCACATATGAGCATGGGAAACTACAATGAAGTTTTCAGTGCACATCTAGGCCACTGAATGACGGCGGCGCAAACATTTTTTAATACATTTCAGTGTCATCTTTTCAATCAGCATAGCGTCGTCTGCTACAAAGGAAGCCCGTTCAGAACAGTCACGCCAACTGCGGATTTGTGAATGTATCGCAATATAAAGTATATTGAGCTAGATTTGCATCCATAGGTCTTGATTGTGACCACTCGTCTTTTCCTATTCTATAGGAAAAGACTCGTGGTCACTATCAAAACCTATGGATGCAAATCTAGTTCAATATAATATAAAAGTAATGTTGTGATTTTGTTTTTCTTTTCTTTATTTTATTTTTTCTTGAAGTGGCAATGGTTATGTATTGTTTTTCTTTTCTTTATTTTATTTTTTCTTGAAGTTGTAGTGGTTATGTATTCTACACGAGCCTAAGCTCATATTATGCAAAGTGACAGTGATGGAGAGCTATAAGATAGTAATGATAACACCCGACAAGGTGTTGTCTTCTTGTAATTCTTTGATGGTAAATCGATGTATTATAGTATAATATAACAGGCTTGACATGCCATTACAAGTTCATAATATGATTTTTCAGTAATGAACGATTACGCAGAGTAGTAACTGTAATGTCTAAAAGATTCTCATGGGTTAAGGGTCATTTCAGCAGCAATGATCTTGGCATGGGATTTCTTTAATAACATAACGCATAATGATATGCCTTGATTGTATAAGCAAGATCGAAAGGAAACGACTTGGCTTTAAAGAAGACACTCTTATGCATAAGACGCCCTGTTGGCCATGCTAAATAAAGGTTAAATAAAATGTACTTCACATTGATAAGTTTTTTTTAACACTGCATTCTTCCTCTATCTGATGTTGTGAGAGGTTTATTCTCTCCACTGTGCGTGCTTTGTGTTCACGCCCACAGTGTGTGTGAAAAAATGTGATTCTAATAAAGGCACATAAAGAAACAAGTTAGGGTTTGTTTTTTGTCTCTCTGTCTGTCTGTCTCTGTCTGTCTGTCTGTCTGTCTCTCTCTCTCTCTCTCTCTCTCTCTCTCTCTCTCTCTCTCTCTCTCTCTCTCTTCTCTGTGTCTGTGCTGCAAGTCCTAGTGAGGCAGGTGTATGGTCATGCTAACACTGGTACTACTCTAAGTAGTGGTGAGGACTTACACAAGTCCCAGTGACGCAGGTGTGTCATGCTAATACTCCTAGGAGCGATACTGAGGACTTGTGCATGTCCTCAGGGGGAAGGTGTTGTTTCTGAATACAAAACAAGACCCTCCCGAGGTTGTCCACAAGATGCAAGTTACATGAACTGTTTGCATAATTCATCATGGACTCATTAAGCTGCGTGCAAAAATTAGATGTAAGCTTAAGATGACTGGATGCAACAACACTAGTTACTTTGGACTGACAAACCAGGTACTATGATTATCCAAACAAAAGCAAGTTTTCTCTCGTTTATTCCTAATTGCGAACTTGCTATCCTTCTAATGCAGAAGCATTTACATCAAATAAAGCTTTTGTTCTCTCGCTAAATCATACATGTATTATGATGTATATGATTTTCATATCCCACAAAGCATATCTAATCATACACAATCATTATTGTGGGTTAATTATCCAATGGGGCGTTCTGGTATTTTTAGGGGAGGTAATTTTTTCCTGTGATGCACTTAGTTCGAAAGGCTAGTTCCGCTAGTCTGAAAAAAGCGTGATCCTCTCTTGTGCAAGAGAGAATCACGCTTTTTTCAGAAGACTAGCGGAACCAGCTTCTCGCACTAAGTGCATGACGGAAAAAAATAACCTCCCTTAAAATACCAGAACGCCCCATTGAGTGCAAGTCACTGGGTTTCAAGACCTAGTGAGGCATGAGTGTGATTTTGCACAAGTCCTCAGGAAGCCCTTGTAAGACTGGTACACAAAGTAGGTCCTCACTAAGTAGTCTTCATAGTGCATGTACAGAGTCACATTACGTATGAAGCAGTGAAATCCATTTAACAGGTTTTCCAATCGACAGTGGTGATAATAAAGGCAACTTCATCTCATTCCATCGGCAATTTTC
>CM065718.1:21239315-21241815 GCA_033310375.1 Conus canariensis
GAAAATGAAGGTATAGATGCATATTATACAGAGTTTTGTCAACATGTCTTACAGGCTGCCGGAAAATCTATTCCTATTTGTAAAGATGCCCAACAGTGGAAATATGTTGGTAATTCATGGTGGAATTTAGATTGTGCGATAGCTGTAGCTCTTAAAAAAGAAGCTTATAAAGCTTGGCTGAAAGTGAGAACAGATGAAAATTTCCTAGCGATGAAACATGCCAAAAATAACAGTAACAGAGTCGTTGCCCGAGCGAAAAGAATACATTTCTCAGAATTTTGTAGATCCAAAATATCGGAATCAAAAGATATCCATAAGGTTTGGAAAATGGTTAAAAAATTGAAAAATGGTTATTGCTTGCAACAGTACCCAATTAAGTTAGATAATAATGCTCTTCCATCCTCACAGGAGAAAGCTGAAGCATTCGTCAAAATATTTTCAGAAAATAACTGCTGTCTAGTCTCAGTCCATCTATCAGGTGTTTTAGAGAGGAGGAAGAAAAACGAACTATCTATCAGGATCCACCACCAAATCATTTCCAATATTTAAACGCTCCTATTACATATGATGAATTTTATGTGACGTTAGAATCTTTTTCTTCAAATTCAAGTGCTGTTGGCCTAGATGGTATATCCTATCAACTGTATACCACTTGCCGTCATATTGGAAACGATTACTGCATTCATTTTACCAAAAATGTTGGTTTAATGGAACTCTCCCTAGTATCTGGAAGAGATCTGTTGTAGTCCCAGTTCCAAAACAAGGTAAGCCCAGGTCAGACATTGGTAGCTACAGGCCAATAGCACTAACCTCTCACGTTGGAAAGTTGTTAGAAAAGATTATCCAAAGACGTCTTTTATATTTTTGTGAAAAAGAAAATATAATCCCAGTGAATCAAGCGGGATTTCGCAAAGGTCGATGTGCAATAAGATCATTTGGTGAAACTTTACAAGTCAAATTAAAAAGCAGTTTGCTAGACGGAAAAGTACACTTGCTACCTTTTTTGATATCAGAAAAGCGTATGATAGTATCTGGCACGCTAGACTACTATATAAATTGAAAGAAATAGGAATTAATGGAACGATGTTTCAATACTTTAAAAGCTTTTTATCGCAGAGATCCATATGTACAAGAATAGGGAAAGTTTACTCGTCTTTTCAGAGCATTGATATCGGAATTCCACAGGGTTCTATTATAGCCCCCATGTTGTTTAACATTCTTATTTATGATCTTCCAAAGATATTATCAAAAAGTGTGAGTTTAGTACAATATGCCGATGGGCATTGCTATGTGGATAAATACAAATATTCGAAAGCATACTGGCAAGAGAATTACGAATCATGTACAGAAGATATATCAGTTGAAATAGATAAATTAAACAACTTTATGGAAAATAACGGGCTTATTCTCTCAGGTGAAAAAACACAATTAATGTTTTTCAATAATGGAGACAATCCAATGTATTTGCCAAGCTTCAAATTGAATGGTTCTGAATTGCAGTACTCACAAAACATAAAATTTCTGGGTGTGAATTTAACCCCTAAACTTAACTGGCGTTTTTACATTGAAAGCTTGATAGCTAAAACAAGGAAACGTTTAAACTTATTGAAAATTATTTGTATTCAACCGTGGGCTCAAGATACAAAAACCCTCCTGCACCTAGCTGTTTCTCTAATAAGATCAAAACTAGTGTACGGACAAGAAGTTTATTTTTCAGCTCCTCAAAGTCTACTGAAAAAATTGCAAAGTATAGACAGCAAAGCTATCAAATTAGCGCTTGGTGTCCCAGTGCACACAAACACATTGAAGGTGTACAAAAAAATTGATATGCTATCACTGTCAGATCAGCGTAGATTAGCCGTGGCCAAATATATTGCAAGAAGTCTTTCAGTACCTAATTCAGTCGAAAACGAAGTGTTGATGGATTCAAATGTTGAATATCCCAAAAGAGCTCAACAGCTAGGTTATCTTTGTCCCGTTCGAAATTACACGAAAGATTCTTTTGAAAAATGCAATATTGATGTCACTTCACTCTCACCTGCTCCTGTTGTTCCCCCGGTGCCTCCATGGGAACATAGACAAGCTATCTTTGATGTAGATTACACTAATGTCCGGAAAAATGATAACATTAACATTTTAACTTATAAAGTGAGAGAAAACTTAGAAAACAAATATTCTAATCACTTAAAAATTTTTACGGATGGTTCCGTTTGCCAGTTAAGTGCAGGTTCAGGTTTTGTTATTCCGGCTTTAAAAGTTCAAAAAGCATACAGCCTTGGAAAAGGATTTTCTATTTTTACGGCAGAATTGTATGCTATTCTTATGGCATTACTCTTTATTTGTGATAGTAATCATTCTTTCTGTAACATTTTATTTTGTGTTGATTCTAAGGCAGTGTTAGATAGTTTGAAAGTTTGGGATGTTAAAACAAGGAAGGATGTAATCTTTGAAATAAAGCATTTAATTAATTACATTATTTCCACAGGAGTAAATATAGTCT
>CM065718.1:21246815-21261815 GCA_033310375.1 Conus canariensis
ACATCACCACTATTCAATGAATACTTCCAGTCTGGATCCTTCTTGGATGCTATTTCAGGAACACATCACCACTATTCAATGAAACTTCCAGTCTGGACCTTGGATGCTATTTCAGAACACATCACCACTATTCAATGAATACTTCCAGTCTGGATCCTTCTTGGATGCTATTTCAGGAACACATCACCACTATTCAATGAATACTTCCAGTCTATCACCTTTTGGATGTGCAAATAATGAACTAATTTCTTTCCTTAACTCTGGTGCTTAGAGAATAGTCACTGTGGTATCTGGAGCTCTGTACGTGGATCAAAGTCACTCTCATACCTCGAGCAGAACACTGTGGTACCTGGAGCAAAGTTACTCTTGCATCTTGAGCAAAGTCACTCTGGAACTGAGAGTATATTCATTCACTTTAGTCCCAGGATAAACATGACTCTGGTACATGAAACAAAGTTATGTAGTACCTGGTGTGAAGTCAGTCTGGTTTCTGACCCAAGTCACTTTGACATCTGGAGCAAAGTCACTCTGGCATCTTGTCAAAGTCATTTTGTTCCAAATGAACAAAGTTACTCTGGTACCTGGAGCAAGTCATTCTGGTACCTGGAGAAAAGTCAGTACCTACCAATGAACAACAGTTGAGGTCAAGGGGAATTCTAAGCACCACACTAATTGCTGCCGGTTTGTTTGTTTGTTTGTTTGTTTTCGTTTCAAAGGAATATTAACAGTTTAAAATATAACACTATTGTTGCTATTAGCTAGCCATATTCCAATAGAAATCACCTCCAACAAGCAATGTTGTTAGCCGTTTATCAGCCTTGTTTGTTCTTGAACCGGCATGTGTGTGTCTTCTGCGCTAATCTGAAAGAGGATTCGTCGGAACAATTGATCAATTATATTGTTGTTCATCACCGTCTGGATCTTGTGTCATCCTGTCTGTCTGTCTGTCTGTCTGTCTGTCTGTCTGTCTGTCTCTCTCTCTCTCTCTATCTATCTATCTGTCTGTCTGTCTGTCTGTCTGTCTGTCTGTCGGTCTGTCTGTCTGTCTGTCTCTCTCTCTTTCTCTCTCTGTGTGTGTGTGGGTGTGTGTGTGTGTGGTGGTGTGTGGTGGGGGAAAGAGAGAGAGAGAGAGAGAGAGAGAGAGAGAGAGAGAGAGACATAAATGTAGATAGATATTTAAAAAGAGAGATTCGTGTATAGATGGATATAGGGGGGAAAATTTGCATCCATCTGTCCATCTCTCTCTCTCTCTCTCTCTCTCTCTCTCTCTTTATCTCATTATATTATATTATATATATATATATATAAAAACAACCACGCAATATATATATATATATATATATATATATATATATAAATTGCCAAATTCTACGTTTGGGAGACATTTAGCGTTTGACAACAGACATTAGAGAGACAAAAAATTTTAGGGAGACAATCCGGTGTCTCCTTTACGTTTCACAAGCGTCTAGTTCCCTCTTTAACCGTTTTAAACCGCCAGATGGCGCTGCAATAGCCTTGAAAAGATCATGCCACCTACCCAGGACTGATCCATTTTGCGTTTGGGGGGGGGGGGGGGGGGGGGGAAGGTAAAAGAAAATTAAAAGTAAAATTTGGTGGTGTATACTTCACGGCACTTGAAAAGTGACCTTTGGGAGTCATTTAGTTTTTCTTCAATTACTAATTAAAAAAGTGATATATTTTTTATAAAATTACTGCAGGGAACATATTTTATGAAAGCATCCCAAGTTCTGATGACTTCAGCATCAGTAGTTTTTCACGATAAATCCCTACCCTAAGGAGACATTTTCATACCCTATATATATCTATATCTGAAAGGCTTTTTCAAAGACCATGTTTTGCTGCATGTGTGAAGTGGAAATGGTCCAGAAGGAAATAATCAGTAGTTTGATTTAGTTTTGATAAAACATTTTTGGAGTTATCAAGTTTATACTCTGTTGTCTCCCAAATGGACCACCACATTACCTGTCTCCCAGACGTAGAATTTGTCATTATATATATATATATATATATATATATATATATATATATATCCCTTTTGGAGATTGTCTCCCACTTGGAGACTATAAGCTTGCTGAAGGCTCATTTTGAGAAGCATTTATTATTCCCCATTCACCCACTAAAGCGCATACTGTTAGTTAGTCAGAATTATCTACCACTGCAGATATGAATGCTTATTTCCCCCTGTTTCTTCAATCTAAGACATAAGAGGAAGCTTTGTTTATAATTGAGTATATATATATATATATATATATATATATATATATATATATTCTGTCTGTCTGTCTGTCTGTCTGTCTTCTCTCTCTCTCTCTCTCTCTCTCTCTCTCTCTGGTGTGTGTGTGTGTGTGTGTGTGTGTGTGTGTGTGTGTGTGTGTGTGTGTGTGTGTGTGGCGAGACATTCACCATTCGCCATGAGATGTCCTGCAGCACGAGAAACATCGTGTACCTGCTCTATTGCACCAAATGCAAGGGAGCTCAATATATAGGAGAAACGCGCAACTCGCTCAAACAACGTTTCTACTTACATAGGTCATACATCCAGAACAATACAGGCACCCACGTCACACATCATTTCAACATGCACAACCACTCACTTCAAGACATGCGTTGTATGCCAATTGAAAAACAGTACATGGACAGTGACATTCATAGAGATCTCAGAGAAAAATTCTGGATTCGTCAACTACAAACAAAGCACCCACAAGGCCTGAACACACATGACTAATTATTAGTTACACGCACTGAGTTCCCTTGCACTTAATAGTGACTCAGTTGTTCCCTCTGGTACAACCAAGAAAATGAAAACCTGAGAGAGAGAGAGAGAGAGAGAGAGAGAGAGAGAGAGAGAGAGAGAGAGAGAGAAAGGGGGGAGGGAGCTGTAAGTATACTGGTGGGGGTGGGGAGTGACAAAATGATAACAACAGGATGGTGTGTTAGACTTTGCATCACTTGGTGATGACATTACTGTCATGACGCAAGTTTTCTTTTAGCATCGACCTAATGATGTCACTCCACTTTTGACGTGATTACACAGTCTGTCGTCCTTGAAAAAAAGCAGCCGCTCGAAATATTGGATTGTATTTGTTTACATTGCTTGTTTGCCTTTTTACTTCAATTGTGTCTCTACACACACACACACACACACACACACACACACACACACACACACACACACACACGCATATATATATACATATATATATATATATTTTTTTTTTTGATATATATAATATATATATATATGTGTGTGTGTGTGTGTGTGTGTGTGTGTGTGTGTGGTCTTTGCCTCTGCCTCTGTCTGTGTGCCCGTTCTCAAGTTCCATAGAATGTCAACTTCCCCTCTTTAACTTTTTTTTTTTTTTCAAATCAGCAAGCCTATTCACAGGCCTTAAATGTTCTGGCATACACTGGTTTACAACTCTTGTGTGTGGGGATTCGAATGGGCCCTAACAGTTTTCATTTGCACCACCCCTACTCTCTCTCCTCAACCTCTCTTCAACCTCCCCCCCCCCCTTCCTTCTCTTCTCCACCCTCTTCCCTTGGAAGGCAGTTTGGCCTATTCCTCTACTGACCACATTGAACTAAAGGTCAAAGCAAACAGCCGACATCTACATAAGTACCAGCGTTAAAAGTTCACCTCGAAAGTCATCGTCACTTTCAGCGGTTTCTTAAGGATCTATTCTACACTTTACTGAACTTCAAATGACTAGAATTCACATTTCTAGAGAAAGGTATGGATGGTAAAAGAAGAGAGCGGGAGTGAGGAGGGACAACGGGAAGATAGGGGCAGGAGGGGGGGGGAGGGGGGGGGGCAAATCAAATGTGACTGGCAGTTAGACTGTGGACGTTGAACACTTCTGACCGCACTTTTCGTCGGGAAAGAACTGATTGCAGCTGGAAGGTAATGGCAAGGGAGGGCGGATGGAGTCTTTGAAAAAGAGCTTTATCAACCGGCACCTGCCGGCGTCTTTGAGGTCGTGAGTGGGCCTGCTGCTGAAGAGTCGGTCTGGTTGCTGAAGAGTCGTTATAGTGAGAGCTTTTAAAACTAGGCAAGCGGGAAGAAGCGCACGCGCGCGTGCGTGCGTGCGTGCGTGCGTGCGTGCGTGCGTGGTGTGTGTGTGTGTGTGTGTGTGTGTGTGTGTGTGTGTGTGTGTGTGTGTTCCAATTTCCTTCCACTTAGTTTAGTTTCAAATGCTTCCTCTTCAACATGTTCACATGCAAGCTGTATGGAACCTGTTCAATGGTCACCAAGCGTGCTATCCGATCTTTCAGTTATTACCTGTAATAACCAGAAAATGTTTCTTCTCAGATTAACACGTGTATAAAAAGTGGATTTGTGTAATCGCTAACGTTTTCTTAAATTCCGCATTCTTCACAAGCACTCAAAAGTATACTTGAAAACGTTTCATTACCAATGACAAATATAGGTATGTATATATAGAAAGCAGGAAGAATATTCACAGTTTCAGTACATACACATTCATTTTCTCCTGGTTTTAATGTCTGTGTGCTTACAATCGAACCCGTTTTTCCGTCTTTCTTTCAAGGAGTGGTTGTGTCTGTGTTGAAGTTTCTTTCTGCACCAGTATTTTGTGGTTATCACTCTCCATGCGAACTGTGAAAAATTGCATCCTTGTGCTGGCTCTATGCCACCAATGTTCTGAGGAAAAAAAAACATGCTTTAAGAAGTGGGAAAGTTTCAATTAATGACAGGTTCGATACCGTATGTGCTCAAGGCATGTCACGTGATCAAATATCCATGGCAAAATGTCAGGTTCGAGTAATTACATTGCACCAGCGGCGGTCAGACTGGTGGAAAGAATTAAGTATTAGAGAGAGTCTGATGCCTCGTTTCTTGCAGCGAGTTTTTTTTTCCCCCATCCTTGCATGTATCATTAACACATTGATCAGGCAGCCTTGGAACAATGAAACCGATCCGAGATGAAATTTTCACCACAGACTTCAAACCGAGGCGGGCTGTCAAGTTTTCCAGGATGCCAGTCACGTGCCTACAACCAGCACTGTTCTTTAACACATGATTCCAAATCCCAGAAACATTTCCAGAACCCAGAAATAAAAACATACGTACATTATTGACTTCCAAGCGTATTTCTTACAATTGCTTAGAAGACGGGAAACGCCAGAACCACCAAACTCCACGTTTTTTTTTTAATTCAGCACAAAACGTTTGGTGACACCTGCGTGAAATCTGCACGGATCGATTGAACTGGAGTAACCCACATGGGCACAACTTTTACTGCTGAATCGCTAGGGTTCTGTGCGGTTGGATGGGATATAAGCCACAGTGAGTTAAGTAGTTCATTTGTTGCGCATCGTGAGTGTCAGTTCAGACTCTGCCCAGACCTTTGCTGTTTTTATTTGTTACAAACATGTGATTGTTAAAGCTGTAGCTTTCATCTAGAAATCGATAGTGACCGTCTCCAGCAGGATTCTAGAAATTTGCTTCCAACATTTCTATGTCTGTCTGTCTGTCTGTCTGTCTCTGTCCGTCTGTCTGTCTCTCTCTCTCTCTCTCCCCCCCCCCCTCTCTCTCTCTCTCTCTCTCTTCTGCTAAAAAAAAGGTTTCACAATAGCATTGTTGAGTTGACACCTTGTTTTCATAATGGAACGGTGCTAAAGTTCAGTGATGGAAAAAATGTCAAGCTTTCTCACTTTGTCTCTCTGTTTCTCTGTCTCTGTCTCTGACTCTGTCTCTGTCTGTCCGTCTCTGTCTCTGTCTCTCTCTGAAAAAAAATGCCAAAGTCCCTAAGAAAATAGGACAGAAGCAATTTTCTTTATGTTTCAACTCTTACAATCACTCTCAATGGCCAATTATGGTCATGCTAGACTTTCTTTTACGATTTGAAATTAAAGCTTGCAGTCTGACTATTTTCATATGTGTTGAATTTATATTCATATAGACTATCTTTGTACTAGCATGTACTCTAGCCAAAGCCAGGTATCTTTACTTCCTTGAACATTTGATACCAGTAGAGAGACTCAAAAGGTTTGGCTCTCGCTAGACACTTCGCATTAAAAATTATTAATCAGATGATAAGATAATGTAATACTATTTCCTACGTATGTGTTAACCATAACGCTTGTCTGATCTTGACTGGTACGTGAAGGTAAAATATTCCCTATTCTATCCCCAGTGCCAGACGGTCCTTTTCGTATGCTATATTTAATCAAAACAGGCTACAACTGTTCAGTTAACACTTTTGATTTATCACTGTTGGGGGGTTCACACAGTTAGTCCCATCTATCTATTACCGAGAGGAAACTCACTCTGGTATCTGAAGCAAAATCACTCTACCCGGGGAATTTCATCCTGGCACCCGGAGCAAAGTCACTAGAGCAAAACAATCGGTCTTGTGGCAGGAGCAAAGTCACTCTTGTATCTGGAACAAAATCACTTTGGTGCTAGACGTAAATTCACTTCGCTTCCTGGATCCTAAAAAGAATCACTCGGGTGTGTCTGCCCAATAACACGAGTAATGCATTAAACAATAAGTCACAATTTATAAATGTCATGTCAATAGAATGCTATCTAGTCACAGAGAAATGAAATAGAGGATGTGTGTGTGTGTGGTGTGTGTGTGTGTGTGTGTGTGTGTGTGTGTGTGTCTTTGCCTCTGCCTCTGTCTGTGTGCCCGTTCTCAAGTTCCATAGAATGTCAACTTCCCCTCTTTAACATTTTTTTTTTTTTCAAATCAGCAAGCCTATTCACAGGCCTTAAATGTTCTGGCATACACTGGTTTACAACTCTTGTGTGTGGGGATTCGAATGGGCCCTAACAGTTTTCATTTGCACCACCCCTACTCTCTCTCCTCAACCTCTCTTCAACCCCCCCCCCCCTTCCTTCTCTTCTCCACCCTCTTCCCTTGGAAGGCAGTTTGGCCTATTCCTCTACTGACCACATTGAACTAAAGGTCAAAGCAAACAGCCGACATCTACATAAGTACCAGCGTTAAAAGTTCACCTCGAAAGTCATCGTCACTTTCAGCGGTTTCTTAAGGATCTATTCTACACTTTACTGAACTTCAAATGACTAGAATTCACATTTCTAGAGAAAGGTATGGATGGTAAAAGAAGAGAGCGGGAGTGAGGAGGGACAACGGGAAGATAGGGGCAGGAGGGGGGGGGAGGGGGGGGGGGCAAATCAAATGTGACTGGCAGTTAGACTGTGGACGTTGAACACTTCTGACCGCACTTTTCGTCGGGAAAGAACTGATTGCAGCTGGAAGGTAATGGCAAGGGAGGGCGGATGGAGTCTTTGAAAAAGAGCTTTATCAACCGGCACCTGCCGGCGTCTTTGAGGTCGTGAGTGGGCCTGCTGCTGAAGAGTCGGTCTGGTTGCTGAAGAGTCGTTATAGTGAGAGCTTTTAAAACTAGGCAAGCGGGAAGAAGCGCACGCGCGCGCGCGTGCGTGCGTGCGTGCGTGCGTGCGTGCGTGTGTGTGTGTGTGTGTGTGTGTGTGTGTGTGTGTGTGTGTGTGTGTGTTCCAATTTCCTTCCACTTAGTTTAGTTTCAAATGCTTCCTCTTCAACATGTTCACATGCAAGCTGTATGGAACCTGTTCAATGGTCACCAAGCGTGCTATCCGATCTTTCAGTTATTACCTGTAATAACCAGAAAATGTTTCTTCTCAGATTAACACGTGTATAAAAAAGTGGATTTGTGTAATCGCTAACGTTTTCTTAAATTCCGCATTCTTCACAAGCACTCAAAAGTATACTTGAAAACGTTTCATTACCAATGACAAATATAGGTATGTATATATAGAAAGCAGGAAGAATATTCACAGTTTCAGTACATACACATTCATTTTCTCCTGGTTTTAATGTCTGTGTGCTTACAATCGAACCCGTTTTTCCGTCTTTCTTTCAAGGAGTGGTTGTGTCTGTGTTGAAGTTTCTTTCTGCACCAGTATTTTGTGGTTATCACTCTCCATGCGAACTGTGAAAAATTGCATCCTTGTGCTGGCTCTATGCCACCAATGTTCTGAGGAAAAAAAAACATGCTTTAAGAAGTGGGAAAGTTTCAATTAATGACAGGTTCGATACCGTATGTGCTCAAGGCATGTCACGTGATCAAATATCCATGGCAAAATGTCAGGTTCGAGTAATTACATTGCACCAGCGGCGGTCAGACTGGTGGAAAGAATTAAGTATTAGAGAGAGTCTGATGCCTCGTTTCTTGCAGCGAGTTTTTTTTCCCCCATCCTTGCATGTATCATTAACACATTGATCAGGCAGCCTTGGAACAATGAAACCGATCCGAGATGAAATTTTCACCACAGACTTCAAACCGAGGCGGGCTGTCAAGTTTTCCAGGATGCCAGTCACGTGCCTACAACCAGCACTGTTCTTTAACACATGATTCCAAATCCCAGAAACATTTCCAGAACCCAGAAATAAAAACATACGTACATTATTGACTTCCAAGCGTATTTCTTACAATTGCTTAGAAGACGGGAAACGCCAGAACCACCAAACTCCACGTTTTTTTTTTAATTCAGCACAAAACGTTTGGTGACACCTGCGTGAAATCTGCACGGATCGATTGAACTGGAGTAACCCACATGGGCACAACTTTTACTGCTGAATCGCTAGGGTTCTGTGCGGTTGGATGGGATATAAGCCACAGTGAGTTAAGTAGTTCATTTGTTGCGCATCGTGAGTGTCAGTTCAGACTCTGCCCAGACCTTTGCTGTTTTTATTTGTTACAAACATGTGATTGTTAAAGCTGTAGTTTTCATCTAGAAATCGATAGTGACCGTCTCCAGCAGGATTCTAGAAATTTGCTTCCAACATTTCTATGTCTGTCTGTCTGTCTGTCTGTCTCTGTCCGTCTGTCTGTCTCTCTCTCTCTCTCTCCCTCCCCCCCCCCTCTCTCTCTCTCTCTCTCTTCTGCTAAAAAAAAGGTTTCACAATAGCATTGTTGAGTTGACACCTTGTTTTCATAATGGAACGGTGCTAAAGTTCAGTGATGGAAGAAAATGTCAAAGCTTTCTCACTTTGTCTCTCTGTTTCTCTGTCTCTGTCTCTGACTCTGTCTCTGTCTGTCCGTCTCTGTCTCTGTCTCTCTCTGAAAAAAAATGCCAAAGTCCCTAAGAAAATAGGACAGAAGCAATTTTCTTTATGTTTCAACTCTTACAATCACTCTCAATGGCCAATTATGGTCATGCTAGACTTTCTTTTACGATTTGAAATTAAAGCTTGCAGTCTGACTATTTTCATATGTGTTGAATTTATATTCATATAGACTATCTTTGTACTAGCATGTACTCTAGCCAAAGCCAGGTATCTTTACTTCCTTGAACATTTGATACCAGTAGAGAGACTCAAAAGGTTTGGCTCTCGCTAGACACTTCGCATTAAAAATTATTAATCAGATGATAAGATAATGTAATACTATTTCCTACGTATGTGTTAACCATAACGCTTGTCTGATCTTGACTGGTACGTGAAGGTAAAATATTCCCTATTCTATCCCCAGTGCCAGACGGTCCTTTTCGTATGCTATATTTAATCAAAACAGGCTACAACTGTTCAGTTAACACTTTTGATTTATCACTGTTGGGGGGTTCACACAGTTAGTCCCATCTATCTATTACCGAGAGGAAACTCACTCTGGTATCTGAAGCAAAATCACTCTACCCGGGGGAATTTCATCCTGGCACCCGGAGCAAAGTCACTAGAGCAAAACAATCGGTCTTGTGGCAGGAGCAAAGTCACTCTTGTATCTGGAACAAAATCACTTTGGTGCTAGACGTAAATTCACTTCGCTTCCTGGATCCTAAAAAGAATCACTCGGGTGTGTCTGCCCAATAACACGAGTAATGCATTAAACAATAAGTCACAATTTATAAATGTCATGTCAATAGAATGCTATCTAGTCACAGAGAAATGAAATAGAGGATGTGTGTGTGTGTGTGTGTGTGTGTGTGTGTGTGTGTGTGTGTGTGTGTGTGTGTGTGTGTGTGTGTGCCTCGCGCTGGGACTGCACGGCGTAGAGGCGCGTCCTCCTGGGTGGCGGATGGGAGGGTACTCCATAATGGAGTCGTGGACCAACGCAGTCTAGGGGAAGGAAAACCCTGACAGAAAACCCTGGTCCTCCAAGCATGGGGGTTGGGCAGGAGGTTAACTACCTACTCCTGGAAAAAATCCATCAGTTACAGAAACTACGGACGTCAATATGAATCAAGACCAGGGGGGAGCGGGGATCGCCGACACCGGCACCATGACGACGATGGGTCAAAGCCTTCGGGAAGCTCACCGTCCGACGAGATCCTTAGCAAGCCCCAGAACAGTCCTCACATTGGACATTGGAATGTGAGGACTATGTACAGAGGAGGAGCTGCAGCACAGATCGCGAGAGAGATGGAGGGGTACCAGCTGGACATCCTTGGAATTAGCGAGTGCAGATGGACAGGAGCAGGCAGGATGAGGATGGCTTCGGGACAGACACTGATTTACAGCGGAGATGACGAACTGCACGAGGGTGGTGTTGCCATCATGATTAGCCAGGAAGCAGTGAAGTCACTCATGGAATGGACCCCCATCAACAAGAGGATCATAACAGCCAGATTCTACTCAAGGTACAGGAGAGTGACCATTATTCAAGTGTACGCCCCACACAATGAGAGAGAAGACGAGGAGAAGGAAAAGTTCTATCAAGAACTACAGGAAGCAGTTGATGGTTGCAACAAGAATGACATCATCATCATCATGGGGGACCTCAACGCAAAGGTTGGAAATGATAACAGAGGGTATGAGAGGACTATGGGCGTACATGGACTTGGAACACAGAATGGCAATGGAGAGAGATTGTGCGAGTTTTGTCAGCTGAATGGGCTTGTAAAAGCAGGAACACTATTTCCCCATAAAGACATTCACAAGGCAACATGGGTATCAGCAGATGGAGGAGTGAGGAATCAAATTGACCATCTTTTGATCAGCGGACAGTGGAGATCGTCTGTATTAGACTGTCGAGTACAGAGGGGAGCTGATGCCAACAGTGACCACTTTCTGGTGAGGACTCGCATCAAACTGCGTCTCAGCTCACACAGAAATAACAACAAGGTCAAGCCGAGACTAGACGTCGAACGTCTGAACGATGAAGAGACAAGGAAGAAGTACTGCGAGACAGTAAGAGGCAAGCTGGAAGAGACCAGGAACGAGAGTGAAGACGTAGAGGAGGTGTGGGAACAGCAAAAGAATGCATATGTCAAGTCAGCGGAAGAGGTGCTCGGTTTCAGAAAAGGGAAAAGCAAGCCATGGATCAGTGACAACAGCTGGAAACTCTTTGACGAAAGGAAAGGAATAAAGACGAAGATTGACAGTACCCGCTCAGAGAGAATCAAAAACAGAATGAAGGAGGAATACAAGGAGAAGGATAAAGAGGTGAAGAAGAGTGTGAGAGAGGACAGAAGGGGGTGGATGTCAGAGAAAGCAGAACGAGCACAGAATGCAGCGGAGAATGACAGGCAGAAAGAACTGTACAGTATAGTGAAGCAACTGACAAAACAGAGCACCAAGCAAGCAGCAGCAGTGAAAAACAAGAACGGAAGACTGTTTGAAGAACAAAGACGCCAGGCTAGGGAGGTGGAAAGAGCATTTCCAGGAAGTGCTTAACAGAGATGCACCGGAGGAACCACCAGAAGAAGAAGAGGAAGAGATAGAAGAGCTTGACATCTCAGTGGAAGCACCAACTATTCAAGAGATTAAAACAGCACTGAAGGCCCTCAGAGACGGAAAAGCACCTGGAGCAGACCAAATTTCAGCAGAAATGCTCAAAGCAGACATCGAGCAAACCAGCCAAGAACTCAAACAAACCTTTGACCTCATCTGGGAGAAAGAGACAGTTCCTACACAGTGGACAAAAGGACTAATTTGTAAAATTCCGAAAAAAGGTAACCTTCAGGAGTGTGGCACCTGGCGGGGAGTTACCTTGCTGCCACTGGCCAGCAAGGTGCTCAGCAGGATCCTTATCAACAGGATACAGACAGGAGTGGATTCTTCACTCAGGAAAGAACAAGCCGGCTTCAGGACAGGCAGAGGAACTGTCAACCAGATATTCATCCTCAGGAATATTCTGGAACAAGTCAACGAATGGAATGCTACGCTGTACATCCACTTTGTCGACTTCGAAAAGGCCTTTGACTCCATACACCGTGACAGCCTTTGGAGCATCATGCGTCAGTATGGAGTCTCACAGAAACTGATCCGGATGGTCAAGACCCTTTATGAGGACTTCCAGTGCTCCGTAATTGATGACAATGAAACAACAGACTGGTTCCCAGTGATGACCGGGGTGAAACAGGGCTGCTGCATGTCAGGATTCCTATTCCTGCTAGTGATTGACTGGGTCATGCGGAAAACCGTAGAGGGTGAGAGAACCGGCATCCGATGGAACTTCACAACCATGTTGGAGGACCTGGACTTCACGGATGACCTCGCCCTACTATCCTCAACAATGAACCACCTTCAGACCAAAACAACAAGACTTGAAGACAATGCAGCCAAAGTTGGACTGAAGCTGAATGCCAAGAAGTGCAAAGCCATGAAAGCCAACAGCAGGAGTGACGATAAGCTGAAAGTTGGAGGAAGTGAAGTAGAGGAGGTAGAGAGCTTCACATATCTGGGTGCAAATGTGACAAAGGACGGCGGAGGCACAGCTGATATCAAGAAGAGAGTAGCCTTGGCCAGCGCACAGATGAAGCGGCTATCAAACATCTGGCAAGCCAACGACATAGGCAGAAAGACTAAAGCTTCCCTTTTCAAGAGCCTCGTCTTGTCCGTCCTACTCTACGGATGCGAGACTTGGAAACTGACTAAAGAAGAGGAAGAAAAGCTGGACACCTTTCAGACCAAGTGTCTAAGGAGGATTTTCAAGATCCGATGGCAACAACATGTCTCCAATAAGACAGTTCTTGAGATGGCAGAAGCAGAAAAGATCAGTGAGGAGGTGAGGAGACGGAGGTGGAACTGGATTGGACACATAATGAGGAAGGAGAGGAACGACGACTGTGCTGTGGCCCTTGGTTGGACACCAGAGGGAAGAAGGAAAAGAGGCCGACCGAAAACAACATGGCGGCAAATGGTGGAGAAGGAGAGAAACGGCGCAGGCTGGAAAACATGGAGTGTTGTAGGCCATGCACCTACAGACCGAACACAGTGGAGGAGAGACGTCCAAGCCTTATGTGCCTCCTGGCACAGAGAGATTTAAGGTTAAGGTTAAGGTAAGGTGTGTGTGTGTGTGTGTGTGTGTGTGTGTGTGTGTGGGGTTGTGTGTGTGTGTGTGTGTGTGTGTGTGGGAAGGGGGGGTGCATGGGAAGGGTGGGGAGGGGGGTGAACGAGAGGGTGATACAATATGGAGATGTGTGGGGTGGGTGGGTGGATGGGGGAGGGTGATGAGGGGTAGGGGTTTAATGGAGAAAAATGTCCTGAGCTGGGTTGGTCACTGTTGTTTTTAACTGACTGTTTGTTAGTTTGTCTGTTTATCTTGCTTTGTTGTTTTTCTTTCATACATTAACGACGCTGTATTCATTTTAATAGCGTTTGTTATGTACACCATACAGTGAATACTATGTTATTTGTCGCTCTTTTATTTCCTTTCTCATATTGATCGTGACTTGTATGGCGTACGGTGTAATGATTCTGTACATGTCAGGGTGATTGTAAAACGTTTTGTTTCAAAGAAAAGAACCTTCTCACAAGGAGAAAAAAAATAACCCGGGAACATAAAACACAGGTAAGTGTTGCCTGGTGTAAAGTCAGTTTGGTCCCTGGCTCCGGTCACTCTGGCATCTGCAGGAAAGCTTTTCTGTGACAAATGAACACAGTCACTCGGGCATCTGCAGCAAAGATTTTCTGTGACAAATGAACACTGTCACTCTGGCATCTGCAGCAAAGCTTTTCTGTGACAAATGAACACAGTCACCCTGGCATCTGCAGCAAAGCTTTTCTGTGACAAATGAACACAGTCACTCTGGCATCTGCAGCAAAGCTTTTCTGTGAGAAATGAACACAGTCACTCGGGCATTTGCAGCAAAGATTTTCTGTGACAATGAACACAGTCACTCTGGCATTTGCAGCAAAGCCATTCTGTGACAAATGAACACCGTCACTCTGGCATCTGCAGCAAAGCTTTTCTGTGACAAATGAACACAGTCACTTTGGCATCTGCAGCAAAGCTTTTCTGTGACAAATGAACAAAGTCACTCGGGAATCTGCAGCAAAGATTTTCTGTGACAAATGAAGACTGTCACTCTGGCATCTGCAGCAAAGCTTTTCTGTGACAAATGAACACAGTTACTCTGGCATCTGCAGCAAAGCTTTTCTGTGACAAATGAACACAGTCACCCTGGCATCTGCAGCAAAGCTTTTCTGTGACAAATGAACCCAGTCACTCTTGCATCTGCAGCAAAGCTTTTCTGTGACAAATGAACACAGTCATTCGGGCATCTGCAGCAAAGCTTTTCTGTGACAAACGAACACCGTCACTCTGGCATCTGCAGCAAAGCTTTTCTGTGACAAATGAACACCGTCACTCTTGCATCTGCAGCAAAGCCATTCTGTGACAAATGAACACAGTCACTCTGGCATCTGCAGCAAAGCTTTTCTGTGACAAATGAACACAGTCACTCGGGAATCTGAAGCAAAGCCATTCTGTGACAAATGAACACAGTCACTCTGGCATCTGCAGCAAAGCCATTCTGTGACAAATGAACACCGTCACTCTGGCATCTGCAGCAAAGCCATCTGTGACAAATGAACACAGTCACTCTGGCATCTGCAGCAAAGCTTTTCTGTGACAAATGAACATAGTCACTCGGGAATCTGGAGCAAAGCTGTTCTGTGACAAGTTTGCAAAGTCACTCTGGTGCCTGCAGCAAAAGTACTTTACAATGGACAACAGTCCGGCTCAGAGACATTCTTTCACAACGCTAATGACCGCCAGCTTCTTTTTTTT
>CM065718.1:21276815-21281815 GCA_033310375.1 Conus canariensis
GACGAGGAGACAGACGGAGACTGTGGCCAGAGCAAAGAACGAGGGAAAGTCAGCGTACTTTGTGCGAGGAAAATTCATTATTGGTGCGAAACGACCCGATCCTCGTAGTTATGCTGAGGTGACAGCCAGATCTGCAGTGCCTGAAGTAAACAATTCGCACATGCAGAATGTAAACACAGGCGGCAGACCATCAGCCAATGACCGACGAGATTTCGTGTCTGACGTTAATGACGTCAGTCAGCGGGGTGACCGAGCGCCGGAACAGCAGCCAACCAGCGGCGCCGCCTCTTAACCTGCTGCTAAAAATAACTCCTCGCACAGCGGCACTAGTGGCAACGCGCGGCGGGTGACAACACAACAGAGGGGAATGCACGGGTGTCTTCGGAGCTCAGCGCCTCGTGTCAGGTCTCCCCCTCACAGCGGCGGTTGCCATAGAGGCAGCCCCAGTGCCAGCGCCAGTGCCAGTGCCAGTGCCAGCTCCAGTACCAGCGCCAGTGCCAGTGCCAGAACCTTGCGGTCAACGACTAAATAGCATGAGGCGAACCATCAAGCTTCAGAATTGACTTTTTTGAATTACAATGTTGAAAATCTATTAAACAAATTTCATGAATGTTCTTTTATGAATTATATTAATTCCTTTGATGATGTTTGTCTGACAGAAACCTTTGTTGGTGCGAGCTTTGATTATAAATCCATTTTTCCAGAGTTTACAAAATTTTTTGCTCCAGCTAAAAAATTTACAGTGCATGGGAGAAACTCTGGAGGAGTGTTAGTGATGGTTAAGAAACATTTGGAACCATTTGTAAAACAAATTAAGGTCGACTGCAGTAATGTTATTGTACTAAAGATGGATAGTAGATTGCTCAACATTGGAAAAGATGTTATTTATGTGGGTTGCAATGTGGTGCCAGAAGGAGGTCCAGCATACAGCCATATGCAGGTAAAGGACGGAGTTGTTGCTCTTGAAGAAGCTCTGTCAGAGGTATTACGTGATGACGATGTTTGTCTCATGATATGTGGAGACCTCAATGCCAGAACGGGATGCAAACAATCAAGGCAGGAAAACATGTTTATTTATCAGGCACTTAACCCGGTGTGGAGCGATGAAAATGATGATGATGATAATGATGATGATGATGATGATGATGACGATGATTTAGAATTTCATAAAAGTCGTTGTTCAAAAGACCAGTCGATTAATAGTTTTGGGAAATCATTGTTAGATTTGTGTTATTTGTTTGATCTGTTTATACTGAATGGTTGTTGTGTTGATGACAAAGAAGGGGAATTCACTTTTATTTCCCCACATGGGTGTAGTGTGATTGATTATTTTTTGGTCTCTTCTGAGTTGAAGGGATCTTGCAATATGAAAGTTGGGGACAGACTGTTTTCTTGGCACTTGCCTGTAGAAATGAAATGGAAGAATGGGTTTAACAAAACCAAAAAAGATAAGTCAGCACTGCAGAGTAATGAAGAAAAGATTGTATGGATTGATGAAAATGAACACTTGTTTAAAAATGAATTAGAATCAAATGATTTTAGAAACATTATGGAAAGAATTACTCAAAATTGTCATAATATTGATTTATGTATTGAACTTTTTGTGATGCTTTGTGTGGTGCCGCAGCGTGCATGGTGAGAAAGGTCTATAATGTAAGGAAAAAGTATGATGACTGGTTTGACATAGAATGTCGACAAAAACAACGTCTGGTAAAAAATCTGCTTCAGAGATACAGGAGAGCGAAAGCCGAGCCACATACGACAGAGCGTAAAGATGAGTACGTCAAAGAAAGAGTACAATACAGTAATCTGAGGAAAAAGAAAAAGGAAGAATTTGATGAGATCAGATTACAACGATTAAAAGAGTCAGCCAATGATCCAAAACGTTTCTGGTCGGCAGTAAGACAGGTGAACAGAAAGACAACGATAAATAATGATATTACATCTCAACAATGGTATAATCATTTCCTTAATGTCTTTAACCATTTTAGTAACGCAGCGGAGGGTAATGGAGTACAAAGACAAGAATTAGAAACAGAAATGACGGAAACATACGAACCTTTATTCAATGAACCGATTACTAGACAAGAAGTGATTGACGGCATAAAACATTTGAAGGGTGGGAAGAGTGCAGGACCAGATAAAATTGTAGGGGAAATGCTGAAGAGTTCTAATAATTTAGTAATTGATGTTCTAGTATTGATATTCAATAACTTGTTTCGGAGCGGGTCATTTCCGGTTGAATGGGCTAAATCAATGATCGTTCCTATCCACAAAAAGGGAGATGTAAACACTCCTGACAACTACCGAGGTGTAGCACTGACAAGTGTTGTCAGCAAAGTTTACACACACATTTTAAATGTGAGATTAAAACGTTGGGCAGATTGGGAAGAGAAAATCGTGGAGGAGCAGGCAGGATTTAGATCTGGGTACAGTACAACTGATCATATATTTACGTTGTTCGCCCTTGTACAAAAATGCATGCTTAAAAATACAAAATTGTATGTCGCTTTTGTTGATTTCAGAAAAGCTTTTGATTCTGTAAACAGAAATATCTTATGGAATGTTCTTAGAAAAAACGGAGTCAACGGAAAGTTATATATGGCATTACGTGGAATGTACGACTCTGTCTTGGCATGTGTGCGTGAGAAATGTGTTTATTCTGATTTTTTCAATTGCCCACGTGGAGTCAAACAAGGCTGCCTTTTAAGCCCACAGTTGTTTGTTTTTTTTTTTATCAATGAGCTTGCTTTAGAACTCTCAAGAAATGGTAAACATGGTATTCAGATTATTCCAGGTGCTGTGGAGATTTTTATGATGCTGTCTGCTGATGATGTAATTCTGTTGTCTAGTACAGCAATAGGATTGCAAAACCAGTTGAATGTTTTGAAACGGGAAGCTGATAAACTACAGTTGACAGTAAACCTTGATAAAACCAATATTATAGTGTTTCGGAAAGGCGGATATTTAGCTAAGAATGAAGTTTGGTGGTATGGTAATTCTGAGGTTAAAGTAACCATTCGTACAAATATTTAGGAATGTTTTTTACAACAAAATTAAGTTGGAATTTAGGTTGGTGTGAAACAAGCAGAAAAGGCAAAAAAGGAGTGATAGAAATTTTGAAAACGTTGAAGAAATTAAATACTACTGATCCGCACATATTTTGGAAGCTATTTGATACCCAGATTGAACCGATTCTTACATATGGTGCTTAAATATGGGGACTTGAAGAAAATCTAAAAATAGAAAGAGTGCACACTTATGCAATCAAACGGTTTCTGAATATTCCGATTCATTCGTCCAATAAAATAGCTTACGGTGAAACAGGAAGGTACCCTTTGTACATCAGATGTATTGTAAAGTGTGTTAGATACTGGTGTAAAGTAATACGATTACCAGTAGTTAGAATGAGCAGGCAAGCCTATGACATGATGCTGCAACAATGTGAGTTAGGAAATGTTAACTGGGCCTCTAAGGTTAAGAAAGTGCTGACAGAGAATGGGTTTGGGATAGTGTGGTTGAGCCAGGCAGTCGGAAACGAAACCGTTTTTATGTCTGAATTCAAAGATAGACTAATTTCCTCGTATAAACAAAACTGGCACAGTCAACTAGAGGAACATGATAGATATTCTTGGTTCCTATCCTTCAAAAGTAACTTGGAGGCAGAAAAGTATTTACATCTAGTATCTAATCGGTGGCAAAGAGGTATCTTTGCAAGATTTAGAAATAGAACACTGGGATTAAATGCTAATAAAAGATGGTATCTAAATAATAATGCTGTTGATGATTCGTGTCCATTATGTAATGATATTGCAATTAGAGAAGATGAGTTACATTTTTTGTTCACTTGTCCTGCTTATGAGAACATTAGAAAAAAATCAACTCTTTGATCATAACATAGTCAAGAGTCGAAACCTTAACAATATTTTGCAAACAAATGATGGAACATTGTTAAAGATGCTGGCAAAATATCTAACAGAAGCTGTAGACACGCGGAAGAAAATTATGAATGAATAAAAGTTCAAAACACTGAGGGGATATCAATTATATTTCATTTTTTATTGTTTAAAATACTTATTTGACCTTGAAGCTTGATGGTTCAAGTGAGTGGTTTTTATAATATCAAGCCAGATAAATCATCTGTACAGAGAATGTATGTGGATGGGGAGAAGGGAGGATAAGGATACAAATGTGTGCGTGCAAGTCGATGGAAGATAGGATGGATCAGTGTGCGTATGTGAAGGGAATGGTTGTCGTGTGAGAATGATTTTTGTACTAGAACATATACAAGAAACGCAAATGAGTGATGGAAATGGAAATCATTTCTTAATTTTGCTCAGTTGTGTAGACACCTAATTTGCAGTTTTTCTTTTGTTTTCTTTTCTCCTATGCATGAAAAAGACATTGTACCCCCTTGACAAAAAGGCTATAAGCCATTGTCAATAAAAGATGTCAGTGTCAGTGTCAGTGTCCTCTCTCTCTCTCTCTCTCTCTCTCTCACACACACACACACACACACACACACACACACACACACACACACACATATATATATAATATATATATATATATATACATTCATACATTACGCTAAACGCTGATAATTCGCCAACATGAGGTAAAATATCAATACTAAGCAAGTGAAATTTAATCGATGTTGACAGAATTGTTTATGTTCCATTGTTGTTTTTGTTCTGTTGCTGTTGTTGTTGTTGCTGCTGCTGCTGATGGTGGAGGAGGTGGTTGTAGTGGTGGTGGTGGTGGAGGTGGTGTTGGCGATGGGTGGTGGCAACATATTTCGAATCCTGACATCAGCTTGATTGACTCCATTTCTGACATTAAGAAAGTCCCCCACTACAAACGAATAGTGTTCAATTATTGTCTGTTCACTGCTGTGCCAGAATAAACCGTTGAGCGGTGTGTGTCTTTGCTCTGTCCCTGATCTTTCAAACGTTCAGATTTTTTTCTCTCTGATACAAGGCATAATGATCACAGAAACG
>CM065718.1:21286815-21289315 GCA_033310375.1 Conus canariensis
CTCTCTCTCTGTCCCCCTCTCTCTCTCTCTCTCTCTCTCTCTCTCTCTCTCTCTCTGTAAATCTGTCTGCGTGTCTGTCTGTCCTCTCTCTGCTCTCTCTTCTCTGTCCCTCTCTCCTCTCTCTCTTCTGTCTCTCTCTCTCTCTCTTCTTCTCTCTCTTCTCTTCTCTGTCCTCTCTTTTCTCTCTCTCTCTCTCTCTCTCTCTTCTCGTCAATGACTCATCTTATAGCACACACACACACACACACACACACACACACACACACACACACACACACACACACACACACACACACACACGTGCGCGCGCGCGCGCGCGCACGCGCTTGTTTACACATCTGCTGCTTGACGAGATTCAGCTCACTTCTAACCATCCTCCTTCCACCTTCTTACACCCTCTCTCTCTCTCTCTCTCTCTCTCTCTCTCTCTCTCTCTCTCTCTCTCTCCTCTCTCTCCTCTCTCTCTCCCCATTACGTTCCCATTTCTCTTTACACATTGTCATTTTCATGCTCTTTGTGTCATGTATTGTGAATATTTTGTGCTCTTTGGTGTCTGTTGTTTATAATGTCTGAAAAAGACATTTGTTGAAAATTTGCGTCTCTGTTTCATATTGCATTTAGAAATACGTTCTGTATTCTGAAGCGTACACCTTGCTTTTTGAATTGATATTTTCATGCTGGCTCGGTTGTTGTTGTTGTTGGTGTTGTTGTTGTTGTGTTGTTGTGTTTGTTGTTGTTGTTGTTGCTGTTGTTGTTTGTAACCATAATGGCTCGGGTTTTTTTTCTTTTCTTTTCTATTTCTTTAACAATACTGTCTCTGATTTGCTACATTTTATTCTAAGAAAAAAAAAAAAATCAAATTAGAGATATAATCAATTACAAGAAAGACAAGAGAACGAGAGAGAGAGAGAGAGAGAGAGGGAGACAGACAGACAGACAGACAGAGACTGAAAGACAGAGAGAGACAAAGACAGAGAGACAGTAACAGAGACAGAGAGACAGTAAGATAGAGAGACAGAGAAACAGAGAGGCAGAAAGAGACAGACAGACAGACAGACACAGAGACAGAGACAGAGAGAGAGAGGGGTGGGGGTGGGGGTGGGGTAAGCCTACAAATATTCTGATATTTTCAATGCAGAATACTGATCCATTCCGATGCCGGACAAAAGGAGGGGCATGCCCATATTGAAATTACGGTTTATACACACACACACACGCGCGCGCACGCACGCGCCGCACGCACGCACACCACGCACCACACACACACACACACACACCACACGCACACACGCACACACACACCACACACACACACACACACACACACACACACACACACACACACACACACACACAAAACGAAAGGACAGACCTACGGCGTTGAATTCAGGTCAGCTGGAAAATATTAATTTCCTGAACAAGAAAAGAAAACATAGATAGATAAAATGAATGAATGAATAAATAACTAAATAAATAAATAAATAAATAAGTATATGAATAGATAAATGAATTTGAATGAATAAATACGCAAGTCAATAAACAAATCAATAAACAAATGAAAAATTGAATACACAAATAAATAAACAAACAAATACATGAATAAACAGAGAAATTAATAAGTAGATGAATGAAAAAGTAGGTAAATAAATAGATAGATAAATAAATAATGTAAATAAACGAAGGAATCAACCAATTACTAAACAGATAATTAAAGACAAAAAATATACATATGAATAAGTAAATGAATTCCATAAATAAATAAAAAGTAAATGATGTTGGTTTACACTAGATAAAATGTCTAGGAACAAGGTTTTCGTAAAGTCTACATTAAGGTACGTGTTCCTTTGTTCATTCATATTTCCTGAAGCCTGATGACAGACAAACAATATGCTCAGCAGTTTAAAACATAGTAGGCGCCATGAAGCTCGCACGTTCTTTAAAACTAAGAATTAATCACATACAAAAAAAGGAAGAAAAAAAAAAAAAAAAGATTAGAAGAACCTGAGCGAAAAGTATTCAGTCTGCACAACGCTGTGTAAAAATAATAATGATAACAATAATAATAACACAATAATGATGATGTTGATGATGATGATGATGATGATGATGATGATGATGATATGATGATTAAAAGCTATTTGTTTGCGTTTTGCTTTGGTTTATGTTTTGTTCAACTATCCTCCTCCTCCTCCTCCTCAGCAGCAGCAGCAGCATCTATGAATGTAGTCCAGCTGAAAGACAAGTCTTCGTTTTGGGACAGTCATGTGAAAATTATCTGTAAACCCTCCGCAGAAAGTCAAGAACGAACATGTCACCAGAACGGCGCCCTCCGGAGGGAGAGCTCACTCACGCCGGCTCCGCGATTAAGCAATTATTGTCGTCAGTACGGGGCTTAGTAGGTGGTGTCCTGCGTATGTTAGATCAGAACAGGCGCCACTGAACACCACCGAAGTGACTCGGCGGCGGTGCAGTGTCTCCTCCGGTGGGTTGCCTCTTGACG
>CM065718.1:21299315-21301815 GCA_033310375.1 Conus canariensis
CAATACGATACACTATAATAAATGCAGTACAATACAATGTATACAACACAACACAACACAACGCAAAGTAATGCAATATAAAACAATACCAAAAATATAACACAGAGAGCAGTTTAATATTTCCAGCAGACCCACTCTCACCCCTCCCCCCACCCCACCATCCTCTCCCCCTGCGCCCCTCTCCCCCTCAGCACCCCCCCCCCCCCCCACCTCAAGAAATCTGACTCCTCCCTCTCTCTCTCTCCTCTCTCTCTCTCTGTCCTTCTCTCTCCTGTCCTCTCTCTCTCTCTCTCTCCCTCTCTCTCTCTCTCTCTCTCTCTCTCTCTCTCTCTCTCCTCTCTCTCTCTCTCTCTCTGGTAGACAATAAAAAAGACGGAAATCCATCGATTTTGTTTCATGACACACTGACATAAACCCTATGCTCTGCTGTCTTCTGGGTTCCTAGGCCGCTCTGGCACGTTTGTTTCGCAGCCATTGTTACTTTCTTGCGCTTGTGTGTGTGTGTGTGTGTGTGTGTGTGTGTGTGTGTGTGTGTGTGTGTGTGTGTGTGTATGCATGCGTGCGTGCATGCGTGTGTGTGTATGTGTGTGTGTGTGTGTGTGTGTGTGTGCGTGCGTGCGTGCGTGTGTGTGTGCGCGCGCGTGTGTAGTGTATGTGTGTGTGTGTGTGTGTGTGTGTGTGTGCGCGCGCGTGGATCATAATACATAACGGTAGTAACGTTTTTACCTCCCCCCCCCCCCCCCCCCCCCCGCCAAGTAAGCTTTGTTTTCAACCCACCGTTTGTTTCTCTGCCAGTAAGATTACGCTAAAAACGACAAAGCTGATTTCGAAAAAACTCCCGTGAAAAGATTAAAAGACGCCAAGATCCATGGTGCAGATCGAGACCATTTGGCAGATCCGAATCTGTTAGATGCTAGCAGATGTTTGCAGATGTCTGCACTCTCCCAATGCTCTTGTGCATGTTTTTGGTTACTAGGTGTGTTACAGCTGTAACATCTCCATCGATGGTTCTCCTTCTCTGAAAACGACATGCTGATGCTTGTGATATAAAGCAGAATCTGATCCAGATGTTAGTGTGTGTGGGGAGGGTTGGGGGGGCGGGGGGGCGTGTATGAGTTTGTGTGTGTATGTGTGTGTGTGTGTGTGTGTGTGTGTGTTGTGTGTGTGTGTGTGTGTGTGTGAGTGCGTGCGTGCATACGTGCGTGTGTGTGAGTGCGTGCGTGCATACGTGCGTGCATGCGTGCGTGCGTGCGTGTGTGTGTGTGTGTGTGTGTGTGTGTGTGTGTGTGTGTGTGTGTGTGTGTGTGTGTGTGTGTGTTTTGTTGTATATGTGCACACAGTTTGTTGTTTTAAATATTCTCTCTCCTTCTGTCTCTGTCTCTTTTTTTAACCACCTCTCAATTTTTGGCCTCTCCTCTCTCTCTCTCCTCCTCTCTCCTTCTCTCTCTCTCTCTCTCTCTCTCTCTCTCTCTCTCTCTCTCTGTGTACGTCTCTCTACATGATCGTCTCAATCTCATGGAAAAGAGCAGTGGAAGAGTTACAGAAGGTAACACTCCTTCCACCCATCACCTGAAAAGGGTTGCGAAACTGAAGGAAACGAAATCAAGAAGCGGATAAACCAGATCAACCAAAGAAAGGGAAAAAAAAACAAAGACCAACCTGCCCTAACAGCAAAGACTACACCGAGAAAAGCGGGCGAAAACTCTAAGAGACAAAAGGCTAACTGGCAGTAACAGCCGACAAGAACAACAAAGGAACGAAGCCAAACACTGTTCCACAATAACAGTCGATGAGAGCCATTGATCTGTCGTGACAGTACCCAGTAAACGAGCGGAAGGTATGAAACTCGAGTCACACTGGCGAGAGACAGGGAGGACTGTTTTGTAGTCTGGCTCCAATTTCTGTTCAATGACTGACTAAGTGGCTGACTTACTGGAAAGAGACACCATTTGTCAAGGACAAAAAAAAACGATACTTCTTCTGGATAGGGGTCCCTGGAGAAGTAGTGTTTTGCCTGACATGACATCTGCTCTGAGTTTGTTTGTTTTTTTATGGCAGAAGAAAGGAAGAAGAAGAAGGAAATCATGGGAGGTGAAGCAGAAAGGGAGGGCGAGAGGGAAGAAGGAGGGGAAGGGGGGGGGGGGGGGGGGGCGGGGGGCGAAAGAGTAGTAGGAGGAGCGGGGGAAAGTTGATGCCCTCAAGAAACTGTAGGGAATCTGATTTAACGGTAGAGAACCCGTTAAAACTGTAGACAACCCAGTTCTAAACTGTAGAGAACACGGTTTAATCGAGTTCTTCACTGTCAGTAATCTAATATGAACGCGAGCTGTGTTTGGGAATAAGGGAAAAAATATATGTCCAGACTGATGAATTGTCTTATCGTTTACCTACCAATCGTGAGGGAGTTTACGGAATTGGCGAATACGCATCACAACATACATTTTTTTTTCTTAATCTGAGATAAAGTGCAGACATGAAGCTAAGGTCTTATTCAGCTACT
>CM065718.1:21306815-21314315 GCA_033310375.1 Conus canariensis
TTGTTTATTTCTTTGGATCATGGCTGCTGTTTCCTTCTACTTCCTACGCAATTGAAAGAGAGTATACATATCAGCTTTTTTAAGGTAATATACAGCTCTGGGCATTGCGTGGGAACAATAGTGGTATTTTATTGTGTTAACAGCCATACACACAACATTCTGTTATCTTGTCTACATTATAAGATGGCATTTTTTTTCTATCATGAAATGGTAGTTGAATAACTTGAGTGGGCACAACAACACGGTATTGATTCTAAAGAAGAGAGAGAGAGAGAGAGAGAGAGAGAGAGAGAGAGAGAGAGAGAGAGAGAGAGAGAGAGAGAGAGAGAGAGAAGATGACGTAGAAGGAGAAGAGAGAGAACCCTTCTCCCTACGAGCTACCGAACCTACGCCATGATCTCTTCTCTCTCTCTCTCTCCTCTCTCTCTCTCTCTCTCTCTCTCTCTCTCTCTCTCTCTCTCAAAACCTCCAAATTTTGGTCGAACAAACCTTATTTTTTTTATCTTTAATACACAGTAGACGAAAGATAAATACACCCTTTCACCTCACTACCCCCACAACACATCCCTCCCTCCCCTTCTTCATAAAACCCTCCTACCTCTTCATCACCCTCTCTGCCCCTCTTTCTTACCCCTCTTCGAGAAAATCTACGCGAATTAGGTTGAAATAGTGTTCTGGTGAGTATCAATGACAGAGTTTGTGTCTGTTAATGATGAGGAAAAAAAAGAAAAGTCAGACCAGAAAAATTTATTTCAAGCTACCCTAGAATTGTCTGATTGGCTGAATCAGGACAGATTACAAAACAACAACAACAACAACAAAAACAAAAACAAAAAAAAAGCAAATATTTTCCAGTGACGAGATCTGGTTCGTTATTTGGGTGTGTAAATTAGGAAAAAAAAAAAAATCACAAGACATTATTCAGGAAATAAAGGGAAAAAAATCACAAGACATTATTCAGGAAATAAAGGGAAAAAAATCACAAGACATTATTCGGAAATAAAGGGAAAAAATCACAAGACATTATTCAGGAAATAAAGGAAAAAAATCACAAGACATTATTCAGGAAATAAAGGGAAAAAAAATCACAAGACATTATTCAGGAAATAACCTTTACAGAAAAACACGCCTGATAAGAGAAGTTACAACAGGGACTGCTGAATACAGAATAACAGAATAAATTAGACGAATTTCAAGTACTTCACTGCTTTGTATCTGTACAGGGAACTATGCATATATAGGCCTAATTTTAAAAGACAGAACGGAAGAAAAAAAGAAATGAAAATTTTTCACCGAGTTGAAATCCACCATTGACTCAGTGGAGATACACTGAATTTTTCAAATGCATATACATGAATAAACTGACAACATTCAGACACTGTTGCCGGCCAAAGGTAAAAAAAAAAACAGTTTCTTTCCAGACTTTTAAACAAAAACAAACCATGCCTTTCTTTTGCAGAACGGTAGTAAAAAGGCATACACACTTCCTAGGCAAAGGTCAAACGTCAAAAATGCCGTGCAGAGTGTAGAGATATCATAGGGAGGTATTGTGTATAGAAAAGAAAGAAAGAAAGAAAGAAGAAGAAAAAAACACAAACAAACGCATCTTTGCTATTCATTTATTAGCCTATCAGTGTTTGCGGTTGAGCAGATCTAGGTCGGTTTGCAGTTCAGCAAATCTGGGTCTTTGATGTTTCCACAGGCAGCATAACACGCAAAAGAAAATGAAGAATCATTTAGCGAAATAATCTTGCGGCAAGACATAGAAATGAATGAGAGGAAGAAAGAAAAACCCAACTACGAAGAATTACGAAGATAAAGACAATTCAGTGTGTATCTTAGCGCATGCCGGGAAGACTGTGGGAGGTGTGGAGATGGGTGAGTCGGAATGCGGAGGGGTATTATGGGAGAAAGAAGGAAACTGTGGGGAAAGGGTAATAAAGGTGAAAAATGAGGGCGGGAAACAAACTTATTTTAAGGCTGCTCTCTCTCTCTCTCTCTCTCTCTCTCTCTCTCTCTTCTCTCTCTCTCTTCTCTCTCTCTGTCTGCTTCGCTTCTCTCTCTCCTCTCTCTCTCTCCTCCTCTCTCTCTCTCTCTCTCTCTCTCTCTCTCTTCTCTCTCTCTCTCTCTCTCTATATTCTGAATTTATTGAGAAAGGAAAACAAAATGTGTAATAAAAGACAACAGTATTAAATAACAACTGAGTGAGAGTTGCTGTACGTCTTGATTTTAACTCCTCCTCCTTCCTCCTCCTCCTCTCTCTTTTTCCTCCTCCTCCTCCTCCTCCCCTCCCCTCCCCCCCTCCTTTTTTCTTTATGTTCCTCCTCCTTTTTTTTTTCTTTTCTTATTCCTTCTACTTACTTTTCTCCTCTTCCTGCCCCTCACCTCCTCGTCCTCCCACCCTCCTCTTCCTTCTCCTCCTTCTTTGTGTCTCTTCCTCCTTCTTCTTCTTCCCCTCTCCTTCCACTCTTTCTTCCCTCTTCCTTCTACTCTGTCTTTTCGCTCTTTTTTTTTTCTTTCAACTCCTCCATTCATTATCTTGCTCCTTTTTTTTCCCTCTGGTCCGTCCGTCTCCTTCTCCCTTTTTTTTCTGCTCTCTTTTCCTTTTTTCTCCTTCTTCTTCGCCTTTCCTTTTACGCTTTCTTTCCTCTTCGTTCTACTCTTCTTTTCGTCCTTTTCTTTCAACTCCTCCATTCATTATTCCCCCCCCCCTCCCTCCTCCTCTTTCCCAGTCCCGTCGTCTCCCTCCTCTCTCTTTTTTTTCTACCCTTTCCTTTTTTTTTTTTTTTTTTTTTCGTTCCTGTACTCCTTGGTCTCTTCTTCATATTCCTTCTTCATCTTTTTGTTTCTCCTCCAGTTTTCTACTCCGCATTTTCCTCCTTGTTCTTCTTTTATTCCCTCTTTCCTCTTTCTTCTTCGTTTTTACTCCTTCCCCCTTCTTCTTTTCTTTTCCTCCTCCTCCTCCCTCTTCCTCCTCCTACTCCTCTTCCTCCCATCTTCTCTCTCTCCTCTCCCTCCTCCTTTCCTCCTCCTCTTCCTCCTCTTCCTCCTCCTCCTCCTCCTCTCTTCCTTTTAATTTTTTTTTCTTCGTCCTCTTTTCTCCCGTCTCCTCATCCTTTTTCTTCCCATGTCTTCACAGTGCCATTGTTTGGGACGAATGGACGACACGCGACTTCCAAAAAATGGTCTTCTTCTCTGAGCTGGCAGCTGGAACAAGAACACACTGGGCGGCCACTCAAACGCTTCAAGGACTGCCTGAAAGTATCACTGGCTTCCTGTGGCATCGCTCTTCTAGGGCTGGGAAACACCTGCCACAGACCGCAGTGCCTGGCGACTTGCTGTCCACAAAGGAGTAAAATAGCTTCGAAGAAAAGCGTTTGCATCAATTGGACCAGAAGCGCCAAGCCCGCAAAGAGAGGAGACCTGACCCAATGACAGCTGTTGCATGCCCAGAGTGCGGACGTATCTGTGTGTCCAGCTTTGGCTTGCCCTCACACATGCGGAGTCAATGACGTCTTCGTCGACCACGACGGACATCCATGATGATGCTGACTGTACGGTCCAGAGAGAAAGACCTAAGACGGGATTGATAATGAAACAGTAGTTAACTTACAACCCGAAACATTGTGATGAGGAGATAGCGATACTATGAGTGCATTTACTATCAGCTCATAAAAAAAATTGTTCTAAGTCTGATATCACCTCGGCATGAATCCAATAGCTGGGCCAGAGGTGTGTGTCTCGTGGTGTTCTCTTTTGCTAGCGCGTCTTGGCGTCTTCCATCGTTCATCCTCTCTCACGAACTGTACTCAGACGGCAGAAAACACGCGAATGACTTTTCAAAAGACATCGGGGTATGCAACGCACTCGCGCGCGCGCGTGTGTGTGTTGTGTTGTGTGTTGTGTGTGTGTTGTGTGTGTGTGTGTGTGTGTGTGTGTGTGTGTGTGTGAGCCTCTCTCTCTCTCTCTCTCTCTCTCTCTTCTCTCTCTCTCTCTCTCTCTCTGTCCTTCCGTCCGTCCGTTCGTCTGTCTGTCTGTCTGTCTCTCTCTTTCTCTCTCTCTCTCTCTCTCTCTCTCTCTCTCTCTCTCTCTCTCTCTCTCACACACACACACACACACACACACACACACAAATCTTTCAATCTCTCTCTCTCTCTCTCTCTCTCTCTCTCTCTCTCTCTCTCTCTCCCATTTCGATTCTCTCTGTGTGTGTGTGTGTGTGTGGTGTGTGTGTGTGTGTGTGTTGTGCGTGCGTGCGTGCGTGCGTGCGTGTGTGTGTTTGTGTGTGTGTGTGTGTGTGTGTGTGTGTGTGTGTGTGTGTGTGTGTGATACATGCCTATATGTGGGTTCAGCACTTGGCCTTTCTCACTCTGTCAATTTTGGCCAGGAGCACAAAGAAACAGCACGCAGAAGAAAAAAAACAAAAACGACTGAAGTCCAAAAGAGGCATTATTCTATACGTGAGGAAAGAGACTTCTTCGTCTCTTTTTTCTACCAGCCACTCGTACAAGCAGCAGCAAACAAAAAAACCACGAGAAGGCGGAAAGCCGATCAGGCAGACAGACAAGTCCATACACTGTCTTTGAAAAAAGCTGGAACCAGAGATTCCAGAAGAATGATGTATGTATGGGAAATACTTTGTCGTCATAACAACAGAGAGAGAGAGAGAGAGAGAGAGAGAGAGTGTGTGTGTGTGACTGAGGAGGGGGAGAGCCAGAGAGAGAGAGAGAGAGAGAGAGAGAGAGAGGAGTGAGTGAGTGAGTTCACCATTTGAGCTTTTACACACACTCCTTTACTTTTTGCCAGACACACAAAAGACCAGCACGCTGCTAAAAAAAACCGATAGGTTGAATTCCATAGGTGGTATTATTATATTGTGTAAAAGAACAAGAAGAACGTTTTTCACCCAGCAGCTCAATATAACAGCTGGCAAAAAATGATAAGTAGGGGGAAGGCCGATTGAAGAGACCAAGAACTAGAGATGCCACAAGGATGTTGGATGCATATGAAATGCTTCTTTGTAGCAACCACACTTACAGAAGAGAGAGACAGACAAAGAGAGAGGACAGAAGCAGCTGAAGATATATATATTATATAAGAGAGAGAGAGAGAGAGAGAGAGAGATGTTACTGTATAATTTAGAAGTGGGCGAAGCAAGTGTAGGTTAACAATTCTTCCGTCATTATATTAATGCCTTAGCAACGATTTGAATAAAAGAAAGAATAAATAGGAAGCAGGGAAGAAGAACATAAGAACAGAAAATATATTATAAATACTACACTCTTCACTGGCAGCATATGGGAACCATTGCAATTCCTCTCGAAGACAGATCTTTTCATACTGCCCGCTCGTAGGATCCTCGTGTGCTGGATCGGACCCATCAGGAAAACACGGCCTATCGCGTGTGCGCGTTTTCCAGGCGTCAAACAGAAACACACCACAGTCCATAATTCTGTGGTGTTCTCGCCACCAAGGATTCAAAAACAGAACCCAGCAGCACTCTAAAGCAGCCAGGGAAGGGCAGAAAAACGAAAAAAAAGAAAGTGTGGTAAGGAAATTTGTTGTTGAAAAACTACAATCATTATGCAAACAGTTTAAAATGTAGGGAACAATCTGAGCCTATGCTTGAGGATCCATTCAAGGATGCAAGGGAGATCAAAACAGTCTGAGCGGTCATCTCTGCTGTTCAATAACCCAAACATTGTCAGTGGCTAAGAATTGTGCGGAGCAACCTTTACTTGGATCTCCTGAGAGATGCAATCTCCCACTGATTGACAAACGATATAGTGCTGAACACTTTAGTAGGGGGGGGGGGGGGGAGTGCAGGTATATATTGAGAGAGAGACCCCTGCGAAAGAGAGAGAAAAGAGAGAGAGAGAGAGAGAGAGAGAGAGCGAGAGAGAGAGAGAGAGAGAGAGAGAGAGAGAGAGAGAGTGCAGGAGTAGATAAAATGTATATGGAGAGAGAGAGAGAGAGAAGAGAAAGAGAGAGAGACATAGACAGACAGACAGGCAGGCAGACACACACACACACACACACACCACACACACACACACACACACACACACACACACACACACACACACACACACATACACACACATGCTTGGGAGAGAGGAGCAGCGAGGAGACAGGGAGAGAGAGACAGAGACAGAAGACAGAGTCTCTCTCTCTCTCTCTCTCTCTCTCTCTCTCTCTCTCTCTCTCCTCTCTCTCTCTCTCTCTCCTTCAACTAATTAAACCAAAATACTTTAATAGTCCATGTAACCTTGGATTCAATCTGCTATTGTCGTCAAGAAATTATGCCATACTTAAAACTGGCTACGTTTATCTATGAAGCTTTGAAAAGATTACGCACGGCAACATCTTAGCATGTTTACAGTTCAGCTTGTTTCATTGGTAGAATAGTCAGAGTGTTGCTGAAGCAATGTATGTCATAATTTGGTTCTTTTATAATTTGTGTTACTCCCTTCAGTTAGAGGCTCCGGCCCATACTAAATACATTATTCGCATTCTCCTCTCTCTCTCTCTCTCTCTCTCTCTCTCATTCTCTCTCTCTCTCTCTCTCTCTCTCTCTCTCTCTCTCTCTCTCTCTCTCTCTCTCTCTCTCTCTCTCCTTCTTCCTTCTCTTCTGTCTATTCCTCCTCCTCCACTTCGTGTTTGTTTCTTCCCTCCATCCCGTTCTCTATGTGCCTCGTCTCCTCCTTTTTCTTCCATTTCTTCTGTTCATCCTCTTGTCTTTCCTCCTCCTGTACCTTCCACGTTTATTCTTTTTTCTTCCGTCTTCATCCTCTCTTCCTCTTTTTTTTTCCCCATCTCCTCTCCCCACCCCCCCCACCCCGCCTCCCCCTTCTTCTTTTTCCCCCCATTCCTTTCATTTTTTTTCTCCTTGTTCTCTTCTTCATCCTTCTGCTTTCTCTTGATCTCTTTCTCTTCCTTCTTCTCCTTCTTCTTTTCAACCTTTCCTTTCTATTTTTTTTTCTTCTGTCCCTTCGACTCCTTCTTTTTCCTCATCTTTCCGCTACTTCCTTCCTCCCTTCCCTCTGCTTCTATCCCCTTCTTGTCCTTCTACTTCTTCGTCCTACTCATCTTCTCCTTCTTCTCCTCTTCCGTCTACTCCTTCTCCTCTTCTTCCTTTCCAATCTCACCTTTCCTCTCCTCCCCTTGCTGCAACTCTCTCTTGTTTTTACCATCTTTGTCCTCTTGCACATCCCCCCCCCCCCCCCCCCCCCCCATTCACACCCCTTTTTTTTGCAATCATATTACTTCATATTAGACCTGGAGAACTTGAAGCACTTATCACATCGCCATTCTTTTCTTTGACTGGTATGGTCATGTGAGAAGGGCTTGGGCCCGGGAATCACACATAGTGAGCTGATAGTTCACTTCACAACCTGACACATTGCGATGAACAAATCAAGACACTATGAGTGTGTCTACTATCTGCTCATGATACATTGTTCATAGGCTTTACGTCTGTTATCGGCACGGCATCAATCC
>CM065718.1:21324315-21326815 GCA_033310375.1 Conus canariensis
AGAGGAGAGAGAGAGGGGGGGGGGGGAAGAGAGAGAGAGAGAGAGAGAGAGAGAGAGAGGAGAGAGAGAGAGAGAGAGAGAGTTGATCTCGAAGTCAAAATTTTATTTTCACTGATGTCTGTACAAAGAATATACAGAAACGATCTGTATTTACTGATTCAATATGCCTACACAGTTTTCATCCTCCCGTCCGGCGTGACCGAGCTAATGATCCCCACGGACGAGTAGCCATTTACGTTCGAACTCGTTATATTGTAAACCTCGCCCGGATCTTCAAGGCCATGAATTAGAAGCCGTTTAGTTTGAAACCAAACTAAACCAGAAGGGTATTCTATTAGGTTCCTTTTATCTTCCACCCAATGCGCTGATACGCTATTGGGATCTTGTGAGAGACAGTTTTCGGAAAGTAAACAATACAGCTCTACCGTTCTTTGTACTAGGAGATTTTAACACAGATTGCCTGAACAACCCCTCTTGACACCTAACAGAACTCATTCAGTTACAGTCTTCACCAGTTAGTTACTGAACCAATCCAAATCACCGACACTACATCAACTTGTCTAGACCTCATCATTACCCAAACTCCCGATTTAGTTGAATCAACTCAAGTCTTACCCGCAGTCCTTAGCGATCACAGTATTCCATGTTTGCGCCTTAGAAACACAATTAAAAACAATAGCAGTTTTAAAAGAACTGCATTTAACTACAATAAACTAAACAGAGACGAATTTTCTCGATTGTTAAAACTAGTTGACTGGCAATACATTTTAAATATGAGAACTGTTAACGAAACCGTTGAACATTTCACTAATACTTTCGTGAGTCTAGCTAAACAGTGTATGCCAACCAAAGTTATTACAGTCTACCCAAATGATGTACCTTGGATGACTGATGAACTACGACTCTTGATAGAAAAGCGTAAAAAATATTTATGCAAAAGCTAAACAAACGGATTAGCCTGAACAGTGGCATAGTTTAAGGCAGTTTCGGAATTATGTCACAGCAAAGGAAAGAGAACGACAGGCTGAGTTTTATAAAGAGATTGATGACAAGGTATCAGATCCACTAAACTTTGGCCACAAGGACTGGTGGAAACTAGTTCGTTCTTGTTTTCAATAAAAAAAAAAAGGGCATTAACATTGATAACATTCCTCTTTTACTGTCAAACGGCACAATGTATTATTCTAATAAAGACAAAGCCGATATACTAAATAATGTTTTCATAGAACAATCCACTCTCGACAACGATGATGACGAACTACCACAGATGTCGTTTGCCAACTATGAAATTAGTGAAATTGTGCTTACTGAAGACGCTACCATATCAGTTGTTAGAAATCTCGACAAGACAAAATCATCTGGTCCAGACTTCATCCACAAAAAAAACTACTTATATGTGCAGTAAATGTTATAGGTAGTCCTGTTACCCAGTTGTTTAATAAATGCCTGAACGAAGGTGAATTTCCGTCTCTGTGGAACTATTCACAAAAAAGGACAAGAGAATTGTGCAATAATTACCGCTCGATTTTGTTCCTTAGCTGTGTTGGTAAAATTCTTGAGAGATGTGTCCACAAACATGTGTACGCATTTTTAAAAACAAATGAAGTCATCACTCCTTTGCAATCAGATTTTACACCAGACGATTCCACGGTCAACCAGCTTCTGGACACATATAATGATCTCTGTTCCTCTTTTGATCGTGGGATCACAACACAAACAATATACTTTGATATACCAAAAGCGTTTGATCGTGTCTGGCATAGAGGGCTTTAACTAGAGCTAGCAGCGGTGGAGATCAGAGGGAAACTACAGGACTTTTTTTTTCATGATTACCTACATAACAGACAACAATCAGTAGTCATAAAAGGCGAAAAGTCCGAGTTGAAATTAATTCCAACAGGTGTTCCCAAAGGATCAGTCTTTGGTCCTTTACTGTTTTTGTTATACATTAATGACATCGTAAATGAAATCCAGGCAACAATTAAATTGTTTGCCGACGATACTAGTTTATCGCTCGCCTTACATGATCCACACATCAGGGCAGAAAACCTAAATTCTGACCTTCAAAAAGTTGCCGTTGGGTCAAACTTTCGAAAATTAACTTTAACGAGAATAAAACCGAACTTGTCAATATTACCCGTGATCAGTGCCAAATTTTACCACTTACATTTGGAATTAAGACCTTCGAACCGTCAGTATCTAGGAGTAACTTTTCAAGACAATTGCAAATGGGACGAACACATCCAATTCATAGTCAGCAAAGTAAACATGTTAATTGCGTGTCTTAAAAATACAAATACAGACTAACCAGAAATACGTTGGAGACGATGTACAAATCCTTTATTTTACCCCATTTTTACTACGCAGACATTTTGTGGGACAACTGCACAGACACCCAGTAAATTATGTTAGAAAAACTACACCTAGAAGCAATTCGTATCATCACTGGTGGAGTTAAGGGAACAAGTCACCAGAAATTATACAAAGAATCTGGCTTTTG
>CM065718.1:21336815-21351815 GCA_033310375.1 Conus canariensis
TTTCCATCTCAGATCAGTGTACTCTCTCTCTCTCTCTCTCTCTCTCTCTCTCTCTCTCTCTCCTCTCTGTCGTCTGTCTATCTGTCTGTCCGTCCGTGTGTGTGTGTGTGTGTGTGTGTGTGTGTGTGTGTGTGTGTGTGTGTGTGTGTGTGTGTGTGTGTGTTGGGAGGGGGGGGGGTGTAAGTGGGATAGAGGAGAAGGGTCGATGAGTATTCGCAGTGGCATGGTCATTCAACAATCTGGACTGCCACATTCTTTGAGCTTTTCAACAAGATGAAGCAACGGTATCCACAATGATCTTACACGAGGCACTGGTACACTACCACAGCCTCAATCCCCAAAGGAGGGGAAGCAACATTTTGCAAAGTTCATGTTTGATTCGGCAGTTCCTGCAACTTCAGATTATATGACCGGAACAAAAGGCCTGGAAGCATTGCTACGTGACTGTGCACAAAACATTTGCCGGACGCGACAAATTCTAAAGGTTTTGAGAAGGAAGGGAGGAAGGAAAACACACACACACACACACACACACACACACACACACACACACACACACACACACACACACACACACACACACACATGTGCGCGCACACACACACCCACAGAGAGAGAGAGAGAGAGAGTAAAGAGAGAGAGAGAGAGAGAGAGAGAGAGAGAGAGATGTGCAAACTGTTTTATGTTTTAATAAAACAAACTGTAAAATAAATATCCTAAGTTTTTTAAAGGAAAAGAAAGACCATCTTAGTATTTTCTCAATGGTGCCCATTTTGAACCTTGATCTGTGTGTGACGTTTTTGTCTGTCACTTGTGTCGATTTTGTCTGTACCCTTCTCGTCTGTGCCCTTGTCTGTGCCCTTCAAGTCTGTGTGCCTTTTTTGAGTGTCATTTTGGCTCCATCCCCCCTCCCCCCCCTCCCCCCCCCCCCCCCCCCTCCCCCACCGCGTACCACCGCTTTTGGCTTTTGCTTCGATAGGAAAGCTAGTTCTAAACAGTACATGCTTTTGATTTTAGAGTTTCGTTTTCCTGGCCTGACCATAGCGTCTGCTCTCTAATTTGGAGTGACAAACTCCTAGATCAGATGAGTTCCACCCGTCATGTCACTCGCTTCTTTCGATAGGAAGACCATTTTTCAGTGAAAGGAGATCACGCCTGGATTCGAGGATATTCTTCCCATCACCATTCTCGCCGCTGTCTCAGTCAATGTCCTTGATCCCGCCTTCTAAACATAGAAGCAATCACAAATAATGGGGACAAAAATCCGAGTGGCTAATCACACTAAACGTACCACCAATGCCAATGCAAACGATGATTTATTCCTTTCATCCGGATTAATGTCCACCATCATTTGTGATGGGTTTTCTCCACGATGAATCGACTGAGTTACTCGTGTGTGTGTGTGTGTGTGGTGGGGGGGGGGGGGTTGTATGTGTGTGTTTGTGTGTGTGTGTGTGAGTGTGTGTTTCTTGTCAGAGAAATGGAATCGTTCATGAAGCACCACCCACAGCAGCCGATTCAGAGGGAGAACTTGAAAGCGTGGAGGCAATTACTTCACGTAATTAATGCGTGGACCTATGAGGAACAGCATGAATAAAACGTGAGGCACGCAAAGGAATTGTCTGAATCAGGCTCAGACGATTGTCGTCTTGCCAGACCTCCACTTCTTCGCCTCTTCGATCCATTTGGTTGTATACCGAGCCTTGCAATTGGCCTTTGTAACTACCCTCGATGAGCACGATGAGGTCTGGCATAGTAGTGGAGTCAAAAGACTAAGGTTCGAGGCTGTAGAATTTGGCCAGATAAAGTTCTGTGCCGGTCTATATTGTCAGCCGCTGATATTGCGAGTCCTGCATGTGTGGGCTGATGGTGCTGGCTAAGATGGTATTCGTGACAAAACCCAGTGCCCCTCCTTTGCTACGATCTGTTTTGTCGGACTTTAAAGCCTGGTAGTCCTTCACTTTGATGGATCTGTGGCTCTGCCTGTGAGTTTCATGCATTCGCCAGATCTGGACCTTCTCTCCTCGCAGGGTGTGCTCTAACTCAGTTTTCCTTTAAAGGACGCGTTCAGCATTCCAGTGCATCACTATGTAAGGTCCCTCTTTTGGTGTAGCCAGTGTCTCTCCTTCTTCGCTCCCCTCCCCCCCCCCCCCCCCCCCCCCCCCCCCCTCTTTGTAAGAAATTTTAGTCAGTGAGGTGAGGTTCGGCGCAAAGGTCGAAAACTATTTTCAGCTGAATGGGCTAATTCTGTAGACATAATGTGGCCGGTGCATGATATTACTGTGGTTTTGTATTCTGTTTTTTTTAGGCACATACTGGCTCAAAACCTGAATCCTAAGCTTTCTATGTTTCCTGTAGGACTTGCCCTGTCTTTCGCTCACAGCTCAAGAACCTGCCGTGCGAGCTCAGGGGTAAATCGATTCTTCAACGGCCCCATTCCAGGGCTAAAGCTCATATTGCTGTTTTTGTAATCGCATGATTGACTCAATACAAGGGAGTTTAACTGATGGCAACTTTGCAACCATTTGCTCTGCCCTGTTCTTCCCTGATAGGAACATTGCCACTTGGTGCAGGATTACTTATTGATCTGGAGGCCGAGAGTCTATCCGCCTTCTGCAAATCGATGGGTAGTGGACGGTAGTCTCTCCACCTGAGTAGAATAAGTCTGATCCCAGACACAGGGGAGCAATTGCCTTTTTGTACATACGTTTTTAGGGCAGGCTTTTCAGATACAAAGAAAAAAAACAGACACTTCGAACAACTAATGCGGAGGGAAAGTCAAAATAGTGATTAATGGCAGAAAGTGCCTTTTCGGTCAGGATTTGCTTTGCTGTGCAAAGTTGCTGACTTTGTGAGTTTCATGTGTGTTGAAATAGCCTTTAACTGAATGCAGTGGCAAGGCTGGAACGACCATGCGTAAAACAGCAAGAGAGTTATAGTACACCGCATGTTTATTATGCCCTCGCAGTACATGCTCACCAATTTGCTCAAAGATATTGACTGAAAATTCAAAGGTTCATCAGTGCCAGGTTTCGTTTTATAATATTAGATACCGTAGTGTATTCACATCGATACAACTTCCATATGAATATGATCTGATATGTCTATTATACAAAGAATCTAAAGACTATGACATGGGCCGTTCTTGTTCTGTTGTCCTTTCCAAGAAACCGTTTCTGCTGCACCAAAGTTCTGTTGATATCTGATTAGTTTCTGACCTAGAATCTTGATATCGTCCACAAATGCTGATAATGCTAAAAAGTCCTCTCATAGAATATGTAATGCAAGACAAATAGTTATGTGACAATCGCTGGATATTGAACATTGTCATTCACACTAAAATATGATGGTACAATGAACATGACTACATACATCTTTTTCACAAGAAACACATGTCTTTCGTTGAATGAGTTTTACGCATTACATTTTGTACCACCTCACACGCATGCACACACACATATATATATAATATATATATATATATATATATATATACATGGACTCCACCCCGCCTCTCTCTCTCTCTCTCTCTCTCTCTCTCTCTCTCTCTCTCTCTCTCTCTCTCTCTCTCTCAATGGCATTTGGTTAAGTCAGATTTCTTGCCTTCTTTCAACATTTTCTCTCAGAGGACATCATCTCGCAAACCCATGAAAATCTTATTTCGAATTATTCTGTCTCCTTGTTGCCCTAAGTTACAGTGTTGGAAAACAAGACGCTTTACGTAAATACGGCCTATTAGTGTTCCAGACAACAGGCACTCGTGATGACAAATCAAAAAAATGAAATTGTAAACGTAAAGAGAAAATCAGAAAAGGAAAGGACCAACCTGTCATGAAATTCAAAATATGAACAAAATTTGTTCTCAGGAATATAAGAATTGCATACGCTGTGTCGAGAGTTCTGTGCATGACTGTCCAGTAATCGATGCAGAATGCCGCAGATGTTTTTCCAATGGTAACTGCAGTCATGTGCTGATTCTTCTTCTTCTTCTTCTTCGTGACTCAGACAGGAATCCCAGAGGCACTGACAAGGCTGCTGCACGGCGGAGGCCCTCCAGTGATCCATAAAGTTTTTCCCTCATCGGTGTGTTGGCAGGCCAGGTCTCTGTCCTTAGCTTTTCATATGTGGGACAGTCCTGCAGGAAGTGTTCCACTGTCATTGGGGCTGTACCGCATGAGCAACTTGAAGACTCGCAAATGTGGAATTTTGTGAACATGCGATGTCTGAGTCTGGAGTGCCCTTTCCTCAGTCTCACAATGCTCACTTGGTCTGATCTGGGCAGCAGGTAGTATGCATCCCTCTTGTTGAAGTCTGGGTACTGCTCAAGCCATCTTCTTTTTTGCACCTCCTTGATAATACTTTTGATTTCTTCAAAGGAGACTTCCTTCTGCTGTTCACCCTTTACCAATTGGTCAGCTTCCTCATTGCCATACATATTGCAGTGTGAGGGTATCCACTGGATGACGTTATTCTCAGTGGACTGCTGCAGAATTGCCAGGGTAGAGACAAGGAAGTTGAGTTCCTTGTTTCGAGGATTTTTAACAGCCTGCAGTACTGATAAAGCATCAGAGAAGATGACGACTTTGGTATGTATTGCCCCTCTCATACAGCATTCTAGCTGCTGACTATAGTGCATCTGCCTCAGTCTTGAAGTTTGTGGAGAACTTGCCAGTCGGGATGGCTTGTCGGACAGGAGTTCCATCCATCAGCTTCAGGAAAATTCCTCCACCTCCTTTTCTGGTAGCCTCTTCTGCTGAGCCATCTATGTATGCATGTGTGCAGAACTCTTTGGGGTATGTTTGCTCTGTGTAGTCAAGGGTCACTGCTTTCCTCTCCAGTTCTGACTGTGTGCCCTTTGTTAGAATGCCAGGAATGGTGACATGTGCTGATTCAATGCAGTATACACAACACAAGAACACCAAGAACAAAAACATGATACCTGGTTCAGTTGTAAAATGCAAAGACAAAGATTGTGTCATTGCAATTAAAAACGATTTTTGGAGTGCTGTAGTACAAGTAAAGTCAATGGAACGTCAGTTCAGTTTCAAGTAGATATGGGGAATGCTGTCTCTGTTGTTATGTTGTGATGCAGAGCACCAACAGATAGTTGATAGGCTCAGGTAAACCAGAGATCAGGGTTGTGGAAAAGTGTGCAGATTCTCTCCAAACTAAAAAAGACAGACAGTACAGGATCTGTAGAAAGTAAAAAAAAAATTCCTGAACTATTACTTAGTAAACCAGCGATAGAAGCACTTCACTTGATTGAAAGAGTAAATTTTACGCAACGATCTACAAAACCAGCCTCAAAATTTCCAGAGCTGAAGACTGTCTACAAAATAGACTGAGAGAAAATGCACTACCATTCACTATGGATGTATCAAGACGTTCGTCTTTCCCAATGAAGACAAAGGCAGAGGATCACATAACCTCACCTGAAGTCATCACAGTGAGTCCACGCAAGGTGGAAGCAATTACCGATCTTCCCTTTCCTGAAAATGTTCCAGAATTGAGAACATTTCTGGGACATGGTAAACCGTGTCGGAAAATGTTCCCCATTTTTTTTGCTGATATTTCTAAAGGTACCCTTGACTTACTCAAGCATTAGACTGATGTGCCTGGGGTCATCAGCAAGAAGTGTTTCCAAAAACGATGATGCAGCTGGGTATTGCTCCAGTTCTGGCACACTACAAACCAGAAAAGGGAACAAAGTGTCATTCTCATACAGACTGGGAGAAGTCGTGCTTGAAAAAGGACAAAACTGGTAACTTTGTGCGTCAAGATCATTAACTTCTGCTGAGCAAAGATACACTCAAGCGGAGAAAAAGGCCGAGGCTAAGAGAAGATTACTGATGTCCTGATTGGATTGAAGAAGCTCACGATAGAGACAGGCCACAAGACATTACTGGCCTTGGTCAAGAAAGAGCGTTTGGATGACCTGACACCAAGACTTCGACGCTTCAAGATGAGGTTGTTGCGTTTACCCTCAAGACGTGGAGTACACATTAGGAAAGATCTCGTGTCAGCTGATACACCTTCTTGAGCTCCTGGATGGACCAACAGGATCACGGGATGGAGGTAGAGACGAACAGATTCACCGGCTGTCTAGTAGAAAGTCTTTCTATCACTGATCAACTCACAGAAAAAAATGACGCATTAACCAGTTCAGTTTGTTGTCCAGTCATGGATTTTGCATGGCCTGATACAGCAAGACGGGATGCATACTTGTAATCGTACTGGTGTGTCCATCATAACCTTTCAATCCAGGTGAAACTGTTGCTGTTCCATTGTCGAATTGTTGTTCCAACAGATCCACTGGAAGAAAGCTTGCGGCGCATTCACGAAGATCGTCACGGCATCGTGAAATGCAGGGCACTTGCATTAAATAAGAGTGGTAGCCAGGTCTGCAGAAACAAATCGAACAGAAAATCAGACACTGTAGCATCTGTGAAAATGGACGTATTCATAATACTGAACAATTCAAAGCAGCTACAACTTTCAGCTATCCCTGGCAACAGATGGAAATGGATATTCTTATTACAATTCAAAGGTCATACATATTTGCTCATGGCAAATTATTTCTGCAGATGGATTGTAATAGCACATCTGTCGCAAACAATATCCACTGTAATTGTTTATTGCAGACATTTTGGAAGACAAGCATTCCTGAAATCTGTGTCTCAGACAGTAGATTTCAGTTTCGTTCCAGAGAATTTGTCAGAATTACATAATCATATGGCTTTATTATTAACCTTCAGGGAAACGGTAAGGTGAAAAGAGTTGTAACAGCAGGGAATTTCTTGCTGAAGAAGGCTGAAGACCCATGTATGGTTCTTTCGAATCACAGAGCTTACACATCAACAAAACGGATAGAATCCAACAGAGCTTCTGATGCGGAGAGGACTGAGACCCAGAATTCCATCGATGCCACCACACTGGGTTCCAGACCAACACAAATCTAGAGCAGTTCCAGAAAGTGAATGCTCATATCAAATAGCAAAAGAAGAACTTCGATCGTTGCCACAAAACAAAATCGTTACTATTGCTGAAAAGAGAAGAGAAAGTACTGGTGAAAACCCAAAGACTTTCACTCCCGCCCTCCCCCCTTAATCTCGCTCCCATCCGCTACCACGCATTCTCATGACGTTTGCGGCACAAGGCCAGGTTTATGATTTTGGCAACATTAAGAATACGGTACAAAAATGGCATGTGCACGTTTGTTACACCAAACAAACTGTCTTTGAACACATACTGTCCCTTTTCAGTAAGCTATTTCAGTCTCCTTATCTCAAAACTGATAGGAAATAAACAGAAACAATAACTGTCAGTACGCTTAGCAGTAATATTTCGTTTGCTACTTACCTATTAGCACCTTTCCCCCATTAACAAAATCCGTGCGCATTGACTTACGCAACTTTTATCAAAACCACAAGATAACGAAAATTCCTTGTCGTCCGTGTGGGTAATGTTTTTCATGTCTCCCTGCATACCAACATGCCTTTGGAATCTGCTTGTGTGCAGACACTGATCTGCACTCTTTGGTCTCTCAACACTATGGATTACTTTTTATGAACCTTTGTCAGAGTTATTTGTTGCATATCGTTTGAAAACTGTTCTGACTCAAGGTTATGCTCTCAACTGGATAAAGGTATTCTCTACGTCTCCTAATTTAGGTGTGAATCTGATACAGTATATTGTTTTTGTATCTGCTGAAAATACTGCCATCTAAAACACATATATTCCTTCCCTCAGTTTGCCAAGAGCTCATTCACAATTTGAAGAGTATATATTTCATTCCTCAGGAGTGAAATTACGCAAATGTTACAGTTCGAAGTAAAGGTTAAAAAATGTGAAAAGTCAGTAAACTTTCACAAAGAGGTCAGAAAAAATCTTTGCTCAATAAACACTTGTGACAATCGTTGATTACTTTCTGAACTCAGTTGTGTTTAAAAAAAAAAAAAAAAACCAGATCAGTGCGCTTTTCTTGAACTGACAGCAATACGTTGCACAGTTGTCACGAATCAGCTAGATCGAAGACGTATCGAAGACGAGCACTGCACGGAAAAAACATAACAAATACCGCAAATGTAGCAAATACCGCAACTGAAACAAGTGCGACAAACATGCAGCTACGTCATATCCTCTACCTCCCTGTTTTCCTCTACCCCACCTGCTCCTGTCTACCCTCGCCAAACACCATCACCACCATTCTCTGTGTCTCGTCTACCTCCCCCAACACCCATCCACCCTTCTCTGTGTCTCTGTCTACCTTCCCAACACCCATCACCTTTCTCTGTGTCTCTCTGTCTACCTTCCCCAACACCCATCACCACCCTTTCTCTGTGTCTCTCTGTCTACCTTCCCCCAACACCCATCACCACCCATTCTCTGTGTCTCTCTGTCTACCTTCCCCCAACACCCATCACCACCCTTTCTCTGTGTCTCTCTGTCTACCTTCCCCCAACACCCATCACCACCATTCTCTGTCTGTCTCTGTCTCTGTCTCTGTCTCTCTCTCTCTCTCTCTCTCTCTCACACACACACACACACACACACACACACACACACACACACACACACACACACACACACACACAGTCTGCTCTGCGATTCTCACCCAGACACCTCTTTGTTTCTGTTTCCCAGCTTAGTGCTTCCTCCCTCCTCAGCTTTTTGTCTTCCCTCCCACCCTCACTGTCCTGTCTCTGTCTCCTTGTTTGTTCTGTCTCCCTCCCCCCCCCCCACCCCTTGATTCACCTTTCTCTCTCTCTCTCTCTCTCTCTCTCTCTCTCGTCTCTCTTGTTTATGTTCTCTCTCTCTCTCTCTCTCTCTCTCTCTCTCTCTCTTGTTTATATTTCTCACTTTCGTAGTGCTAGACAACCCTCCCCCCCCCCATTTCCTTCTCCATCCTAACCCCCACCCACCCCCGGAATCCCCCTCCTCCATCGTCTTCTACCGCCTCCCTTACCCCTCCTTCTTACTTCCCCACCCCCACCCCCAACTTCCCCGCCCTCCCCTCTTTCACACCAGCATGTCCGTCTCACAGCCTTGCCTCTCTCGGTCTTGGTCTCCATGGACTCCGCCAGAGTCGGGCGAACTGGCGGCAAGCGAAGAGCAGAAAAGCAACAGGTTATCCCACCCATAGCCCGGCTTCTCCGGCTCTACACACCCCGCCCCCGACCCCACCCCATCCTCCAGCCAACCTCTCTCTCTCTCTCTCTCTCTCTCTCTCTCTCTCTCTTCTCTCATCACTCTCTCTCTCTCTCTCTCATACTAACTACGTTTCTCTCGGTCTGTCTGTCTGTCTGTCAGCCTGTCTGTCCTGTCTGTCTGTCTGTCTGTCTGTCTGTCTCTCTCTCTTTCTCTCTCTTATAGACCACGTCTCTCTCTCTCTCTCTCTCTCTCTCTCTCTCTCTCTCTCATAAAAACCACGTTTATCTTTCTCTCTATCTCTCTCTCTGTCTCTCTGTATCTGTCTGTCTGTCTGTCTGCCTCTTCTTCTCTCTGTCTTCTCTCTCTCATTCACCTCTCCTCTCTCTCTCTCTCTCATACAGTTTATCCTCTCTCTCTCTCTCTCTCTCTCTCTGTATCTGTCTGTCTGTCTGTTGTCTGTCTCTCTCCTCTCTCTCTCTCCTGTGGCTGCCCAACCCTGAGGGCAAGCGGGCAGCGGACACGCTGGTGATACAAGGAGGCAAACCCAGTCTCGCACTCAGCGCGCGCAACACGTACGGTACTCTGGGGCAAGATGTTCCCCTCGAGGTAACGGGGGGGGGGGGGGGGGGGGGGGGGGGAGGAGGAGGGGAGGGGGGGGGAAGAGAGAGGAGCAGCAAAAGTAGCTAACGGATCGAAAGTACGCACATACACTGCAGGCAGTGCGGGTCGATGGTAACTGAGTATTCAGTACTGTATAGTACAGCACAGTACAGTACGAGCTGTGTATTTACTGTAAGCGGAAGGAAGCTGCAGACTCTGGTACCACTACAGCAGGGCGCGGCCGCTTGCTTGACGTGATGTAAGGCGTGGCACGTCGTCCGTCACCTCAGCTCGGCTGGTCGGGCGGTGGTCAGTGGCTGCGTTTTTGGACAGAGTGGGGAGGTGTGGGTGCGTGTGTGTGTGTGTGTGTGTGTGTGGTGGTGGTGGGGGGGGGGGGGGGGTCAGTAACGGTGCCTGAAGCCAAGGCTTGCTTTTGCTGCTGAAGCTACCGAGAAGAATAGATGTCTCAGCTTTACGTTGCTCTGTCTATCTGTCTGTCTGTCTGTCTGTCTGTCTGTTTGTTGTCTGTCTGTCGATCTGCCTGTCTGTCTGTCTGTCTATCTCTGTCCCTGCCCCTGTCTCTCTGACTCTGTCTCTCTCTATCTCTCTGTCTCTGTCTCTCTGTATCGCTGTCTCTATCAGTCTCTGTTTGTTTGTCTGTCTGTCTGCCTGTCTGTGTGTCTATCTCTCTCTCACTCACACTCTCTCTCTCTCTGTTTGTCTGTCTGTCCGTGTGTGTGTGTGTGTGTGTGTGTGTGTGTGTGTGTGTGTGTGTGTGTGTGTGTGTGCAAAAGCCCGGAGCAGGGGAACCCCGGTGGAGGAGGGGAGGGAAGAGGAACTGAGGCGAGGAAAATGAATGCGGTCTTGGGTGTCTCTGTACTTGTCGGTCTGCCTGTGAATGTGGTTACTTACATTATCAAATGGCGATGGATGCATTGACTGTTTGATGGATGGATGGGTGGATGGATGGATGGGTTGATTGACTAATTGATTGATTGATTGATCGATACGTAGAAAGATTGAATGATTGATTGTCTAACGTATGCAAGGATTAATTTAATAGTCAATTGACTGATTGGTTGGTTGATTGATTCATATATACAGCGACTAACTGGTTGATTTGTACATGCAAAGGTTGATTGATTGATCAACACAAACAAAGATTGATTGATCGAATGATGGATTGATTGCTTGATCGATTGATTTAGAGATATATACAAGGGATGACCGATGAATTTATTCGTGGATAATTGATTGTTAGATGCTTGCTTCCTTGATTGATCGATCGAAAGTGATCGATTGACTGGTCGTTTTCTGAAATAAGTACCCTGGTGCATACCAGCCAATTACGCGTATCAAGCCATCCCATAACCCCGCCCATCCATTCTCAATGGTCAATAACCTGAATTACAGATTCTTCCTGTTATGTCTCTCCATGATTGATTGATATTGCCACTATTGTTGGCATTGCTACTGCTGTCTTGGAAGGTTGTCGCTGTATGGTCATAAGGCTGCTGCTGCTGCTGCTGCTGCGAGTGGCTCCTGTCGTGTTTATACCTTCTGCTGCTGGCGCTGCTGCTGCTTGCTGCTGCTGCTGCTGCTTGCTGCTGCTGCTGGCGTACAGCTACAAACCTTTGAGAGAGTCACGTCCTGCTTCCAGGCAAAATCCGTGTCATTAATGTCGTTTTCTGCCTGAGAAGAGAGAGAGAGAGAGAGAGAGAGAGAGAGAGAGAGAGAGAGAGAGAAGGACAGACAGACAGACAGACAGACAGACAGAGGGAGAGAGAGAGAGAGAGCGAGAGAGAGAGAGAGAGACAGACAGACAGACAGACAGACAGACAGACAGAGAGAGGGAGGGGGGGGATTCTGAACGTGAGGGGGATCGACGAAAGGGTGTAGAGAAGGATCGGTGAGAGGGAGGGTGGAGGAGGTAGGAAGGGACGGACTGAATTTCTACACACAACCATGAATAAAATGCGTCCCGAGTGCAACAGCTGCCGTGGTGCAGCGGTGAGAGATGTGGATTTTCGGCTGGGAGGTCGTAAGTTCGATTCACATCAGAGTTATTTATCTGTTGGATTTTTTTTCAGCCCCAACGGGCTCCTATCCCGAATTAGGTTTATTACGGCTCAGTTGGACAGACTGTAGCCACACAATCGAGTTTGATGCCCATAATGGATGCGTCTTTGAGTGTTGCTCAAATTTCCTTACCAACTGTGACGAAACGCTTGACAAAACCATCGGATCGGTCCCACTAAAATCCCAAACAAAAAAAAAAAAAGATTTCAAATCTATACCCACTCCCCCCTCTCAACCCCCCTCTCCCCCTTTCTCCCCCTTAGTACAAATTGCACGCCCACACGAACTATGACAGATGAAGAAATTGCATCACGATAAACTCGTGATGCCTTTCGTTCTTGTTGACCTACCCCCCCCCCCCCCTCTCTCTCTCTCTCTCTCAACTCTCCTTCCCCACTCCCAGTAGCTACGACACAGTAAAATTTCAATTTCATTGTGGCAATGGCACGTCTCGCACCCCCCCCCCCCCTCTCTACCCCGTGAAAACAAAGGCGCGACGCCTCTGCCGTGCTCTTCCCCACCACCGCTCACCCCCCCCCCCCCCCCTCATATCTACAGTTCGTGCACTGGCTGAACTGTAACGTATGTCACGGGAATCGTTCCGCAATAGTATGTATCCATACGGACGCATAAATTAAACTGGCCGCGGAAGTCCGTGAGCTATGCCGATTAGGATCAAACGGTTCCCGAGGCGACTAGTGACAAGACTAGATCCCTCCCCCTCTCACCCCTGATGTGTGAGTGACAGGTTGTCAAAATCGAATCTGGCAACTAGAATGCATATATACCAGACACACAGGGCTCACCTTCACTGACCCCTCAAGACTACTTGTAGACCAGACCGGTGGAAGACAAAAGAGACAACTAGAGAAGGCGTGAGAAAATCTCTGTACCCTCGTTGATCTCCAGTCATTCACTGTTCATTCCCAGGAAAAGTGAGTTGAGACTCTGTTTTACATTTTTGAATCTATGTATTGATTTTATGTATGCTGTGTGCGTTAATATTGTAACTTTGTACAAATGCTTAGCAACATGTATCAAACTGATGAATGATTATTCTGTGTAGGAGTTTGCTTGCCATCATATGGCAAAAGCTCTCTCCCAGTGGTTATGATTCTTTGTTAACTATCTGATCACTGTTCTTTGTGTTTGTCCTGACTTTTGACCATAGGCAATTCTGTCTAATAAGAAAATAATTAAATGATTAATTTTGGTCAGGAAAACAGTATGCCTGTGCTAGGTTAAGAACTGCTACCCTGATTTATAAATACTGGTGATTGTTGGAATGATTTGTAGTGTATGACTTTAAGTCTACACCACATGTGTACTTGGACTCAGTGTAGCCTGAGTCAGTGTGATTTAATTCATAAGAAACATGGAAGAGTTGTTTGACTGAAACTATGTAACATAGTATTACTGTCTCCTACCCTTTTGTAAGCTTAACTTAGTCTTTAAACAAAAGTGGAGATTAATAGTTAAAGCAGAAACTCTACCATAGAGAATACTTTGCTGGCTGAGTCTCGCACCTGTGCTGAAAGTAAACCAGGGTAAATGTGTGCACTCGACAAACCAGCCATCAGATTCTCACCTACAGACGAAGTTCTCTTTATTGCAGAACTGGGATCCTGGTCACCCTATCCTGGTCACGCGATCCAGGCCACGCTATCCTGGACACGCTACCCATTGCGGCCGGACCAGAAGCTGGGACTTTGCCCAACACCAGGGCGACACCAGACAACCAATCTACACCAGTGGGGCAGTCACCAACCACAGGAGAGATCAACTACCCTCTCCGAAGCAAAGCTAAGTTAGCTTACCACCTGGACTCAAACCCATCAGGCCCTTGCCCTCACTTTATGATGACATAGGGAGAACCAGTCTATGAGTACCCCTCTGGCTACAGTCACCAGGTGATTTGCAAGTGAAGTGGATGTATAATAACCATATACATTCAGTGTAACTTAGACTGAACCCCCCCCCCCACCCCCCAATATGCCAACTTAAGCTTGTGGCACTGAGTGCAAGCGAGTAAAGTAGGAGTGAGGAAGGGCCCCTCATTGTGGTAGTCCAATGAGAATTAAACCCTAGCCTATGGAATTGACCCATTAATACTTACCTTTGTGTAAACAATAAAAGTTTTGTGGAAAGTGCACTTAACTTGTGGCAGTTCTTTGTTGTTCAATCAAATGTTGAATGTTTGAACTTCTCTCTTCAATTCTGTCTCTCGGAGCTACAAGTATTTTTAATAGTACAGGCCTAAGGAAAACTATCTCGGAGCCACTGTTCCATATTTTACCCAGTCCCGGAATCAAATAAAAAATTACTTCAATGACTAGTACTGGAAAGTTGCTCCTTCCACCACTAGTAAGAGAGAGGGTGTAGGTGAAATCTATGATAATTCCCATTGAGAAATTATCCCCAGTCCTTCCCCTAGAGGACCTACCTAACACTTACTCATCTCGTCACACCAACACTGCATATGATTGTATCTCCTGGGCCTGGTTTTTGCTAGGCTGTCATGCAGTCTAAGACCAGAGTGGAACTCCATAGCATTATGTTCATTGTGCTAAGTGTGGTTGTCTAGGTGAGTGACTCAGATGGTGTTCTTTATTACAATTACAGAGTAGGTTTTATGTCAAAATTCACCTCTACCCTCTCTCTCTCTTACTAACGGTGAAAGTAACAACTTTCTTGTACTAGACATCAAAATAAATGGGTTTTTTTTCTTCTCAGGACTGTTTAAATACTAAAGAATGGATCATATGTAATTACCCTTAGACTTGTGCACTTAAAAGTACCCGTGCTCCGAATGTCCGAATAAAAAATAGGGTCAACTTGAAATTATTTTTAAACAACAAACAGACGGACACAAGTACAGTTTCACGCTAAAGTTGTATGTGTATACACAACTAAAGTATATACTATTAGGTGCAATTCAACAAAATTAGTTTGGCCTTGCTTGAGCTGGCCTCTTTTCAGTTTTACTCATCATAAAGAGAGGTTGAACAGCTTCATTGACTTTAGGCGGAGTCCACTGGGTACTCGGGGACGTAGCCTGATTGGGAGTTGCCTAGACATGAGATGCCCAGATCGTTCTCCTCTTTGTTGATGTTACCACTAGGAGTAAACCTGCAGGCTAGTTGGTTGTCCACTTGGCCACGTGGTAGCATG
>CM065718.1:21366815-21374315 GCA_033310375.1 Conus canariensis
CTCGAAGGCAGACCTATATGTATCACCTGCTCCTAGGCCTTTCGTCCGCAGGATCGGACTTCATCAGGGAGACACGGCTGAATGTGTCTGTGCTCTTGGCGTCATATAGAGACCCACCACAGTTCGTAATTCTGTGGTGTTCTAACCACCAAGGGCTCGAAAAAGAATCCAACAGGCACCCCAAAGCAGCCAGCGAAAGGTAGTAGAATGAAATAAAATGAAAGTGTGGAGAGGAAAAAAGTTGCTGAAAAACTAATAACATTATGCAAACAGTATAAAATGTAGGGGACAGTCTTTGAGCCTATGCTTGAGGATCCATTTAAGGATGCAAGGAAGATCAAAAGATATGGAACAGTCTGAGTGGTCAGCTCTGCTGTTCTATAACCCAAGCATTGTCAGCGGCTAAGAATTGTGCAGAACAACGTTTACTTGGATCTCCTAAGAGATGCAATCTCCCACTGATTGACCAAACAATACAATGTTGAACAATTAAGTAGTGGGGGAAAACAAGTGCAGGTTAACAATTCTTCCATCATTATAGTAATGACTTGGCAAAGATTTGGAAAAAAAAAACAAAAAAAACTGGGGGCGGGGGGGGGGGGGGGGGGGGGGGGGTGGCGGTGTTGAAGATGAAGTTAATGGAAAAATGTATATTATAAATATGAAAACCTTTCACTAGCTGCATGAGGGAACCATCGCAATCCCTCTCGATATATATATATATATATATATATATATATATATATATATATATATATATTGTTAAAAATCACAGAATTAAAAGGAGTTGAGCACTTTTGAAACTGTTTTAGGCTTAACAGCTATACCCTTATATATATATAAAATAATAATATATATAACATAAATGACACACAGAAAGACCCTATCAGAACGTCACACATATAAAACGTAGCCAATATATCACGTCATCTGATAAAATATGTCATCTGATAAATTACGCCATCTAATAACTTCTAGAACCTGATGAGAGCGAAAGCTTGAAACAACGTTGTAGTTCGGAGACTCAAGAAATCTTATAATATGCTCCTATCCGGAATAGGTGAGCACTCTTCAATTCTATGAAAATGAATTAATGTTCATGTTAATGTTCATGTTCATGTCCAGTTATATAATTTATATATATATATATATATATATATATATATATATTCACGAACAATATAAAAATGTCCTTTAAAAATCTGAAAAAGCTCAACTGCTGCATTCCAGGCATTTGCGTGTTTCCAGCCAACCCAAACCCCACTCACCTACCCCTTACTGGATACCAGCATTACTTACAACATTTGATATTGTGTCTCTCCGTGATCGATTGCTATTGCTGCTATTGTTGCTATTGTTGCTGTTGCTGCTGCTGCTGCTGCTGCTTTGCAAGGCACTGTCACTGTGGCGACGCGAATTCGTTGCTGCTAGCTGTTGCTTTCCCCTGTTGTGCCTGTAGCCAATGAAGCTGCTGCCATTGCTACTACCACTGCTACTGCTGGTAGCAGAGATCTGGAGCTTTGAGAGAGTCACGTCTTGCTTCCAGACACAAAGCTGTGTTGTTCATGTCATCTGCCTGTTCATTAAGACAGAGGAGAAGAAGGTGTGATAGTGTGGAGGATCAACGCGGGTGGTTAGGGGAGATGATTGGTGAAGGGAAGAGGGGATGGTATAGGGAAAGGATGGACGGGATTAAAGCTAACGCTGTGAACAAATTGTCTTGACGGCGATAATAGTCCGTTAGAGAGAACCAGTAATATTGCTTTTTTCAGCGTTTCAGTCACTGGAAATCAATATTAATTTCGCACTATCGTGACAGGCTACCTTTGGCCCATCTGTCTGTTCACAGGTCCATGTATCTCATCGGCCTGCCCGTCAGTGTATGATCCATAGTCATTCAATCGCTCTTTGCCTGTCTCTTTGTCAGTCTGTTTCTCTGTCTCTGTCTCTGTCTATCTCTCTGTCTGTTTCCACTTTTCTGTACCTGTTTCTGTCTGTCTCTCTGTTTGTGTTTCTGTCTGTCTGTCGGTCGGTCGGTCGGTCTCTTCTTCTCTCTCTCTCTCTTCTCTCTCTCTCTCTCTCTCTCTTAGTGTGTAGAATGACAAGCAATCTTCAACTCTCTCTCTCTCTCCTCTCTCTCTCTCTCTCTCTCTCTATCTATCTATCTATCTATCTATCTAACTATCTATCTATCTATCTAGCGTGTAGAATGACAAGCAATCTTCAACTCTCTCTCTCTCTCTCTCTCTCTCTCTCTCTCTCTCTCTCTCTCTCTCTCTCTCTGCGACTGAAATTTCACGCCTCTTCCCAAACAAAATGCGTAGATTTGCACATGTGGGAATAGGGGTTGGTGGTGAATTGGACGAAAGATAGGGATAGAGTTCAAACAGGGCTTGGAGCAGGAGTAGCCTGTACACTTTCTCTGTTGCTTTGGCCAGTAGTAATGTTGCTTCTGTAAAGCTCTGTTCCTGGCCTGCAGCCAGACCTATAATCAGGATGATGGAGATGGGGGTTAAGAAGGGGAGGGGAAGGGAAAGGAATGTGCGAGACAGGGGATGGGGGTCGGTATGAAGTTATCGGGGTCGTGTGGATATTGACTGGGTCCTCCCAGCTCTACACTTAATTCCTTGGATGTAGCCTGACAAACATGAGTACCAGTGACTGACAGATTGCAGCTTGGTACCTCTAGACACATCAATGCCCCAGGCTGGCTTGTCTATTTGAGTGTACTGGTAGGTGTGGATGTATGCATGCATGCTTCTATGCTTTTATGTATCACCAGCTGCTGCTGCTGCTGCTGCTGCTGCTGTTACTGCTGCTGGTGTTATTGCTGCTGCTCTTGCACCTGCTGTCGCTGCTGTTATTGTCAATGTTGCAGCAGCTTTAAGAAACGAATTTCGATTACCTGTTTTGGGGTAAACTTCCTACTGACTTTCCCTAACACTGCCATGCTGTGTTGTTCTTAAAATCTCTCTCTCTCTCTCTCTCTCTCTCTCTCTCTCTCTCTCTCTCTCTCTCTCTCTCTCTCTCTCTCTCAGAATAACTACGCAAGATTTAGGTTGAGAACTTTAGGTTTTAATGCAAACAAACGATGGTTTGAATGTAGACACATTATTGATGATGAAGAACACTTTCTGTTCGACTGTACTGCTTATAATGAAGTGCGGACAAATTGTTCATTTTTCCAGTTAGATAGAGCGAAAAGACAAAATGTCTCTGTTGTGTTATCATCAGATGCTGAACTTGTAATTATATATCAGTTGCGAAATTCATCGCGGAAGCATTGAAAATTTGACAGATGAAGGATAGTGAAATTTAAGATAATGCATTATAAGAGATATCTGAATGAATATTAGCATTCATCGCATATGGAAGAGATCAGTTAGATACAATGTCATCATTTGATTGAGTGGATGGTCGAGTCAGTCTCAAGATTTTTTTAACCTGACTGCATTACTCCTGTGCGTGAGGACATAAAGAAATGTTACGAATTTATTTGTTTTTGTTAACCTTTGATTTGAATACACACTAGAAATGAATCTGTACTATTTGTTTGTAGGAAAGGAAGACGGAAATGTTATTGTTCTGTTACCCCCTCGTCCCTTGTCAAAAGACCTCTTTAGTAATGATAATAAAATATTAAAGTGTCAAAAAAGTCTCTCTCTCTCTCTCTCTCTCTCTCTCTCTTCCCTCCTCTCTCTCTCTCTCTCTCTCTCTCTCTCTCTCTCTCTCTCTCTCTCTTCTCTTCTTGAATTTCTTGGTAACCTTTTTCAACTCTCTCTTTGACAAAGGAATATATCCTGAGAATTTAGCAGAATCTATTATTATACCCCTCTATAAGACAGGAAACGTAAACAATCCCAGTAATTACCCAGGCATTTCGCTTTGTGATGCTACCAGTAAGCTAGTACAGCACGATCATTAACTGTAGGTCACAGGAATAGGTAGAAGAAAATAATCTCACGGGAGAATACCAAGCTGGATTCAAACGTAATCACGCTAGTATAGACCATACGCTTACTCTGATGGCTTTTATTCAAAAACAATTTTCTTTCAATCGTAAACTCTACGTCGCCTTCATTGATTTTGAAAAAGCTTTCGATTCTGTTAGCAGAAGTATTTTATGGCCTGTTTTGTAAAAAAAAATGGTATTCATGGAAAAATATATAAATGTATCATAAGTACGTATAATTGTGTAAAATATGGAGTGAGAAGTGGCGGAAATTGTCAGATTATATTATGTGCACTAGTGGTGTTAAACACGGTGACATGTGTAGTCCTATTCTATTTTCTTTACTTATTAACGAATTAACATTTAAAGTTATAAATAATGGGAGGCATGGAGCCCAGTTCATGGACGACTTTTTAGAACTGTTTATACTCCTTTTGGCAGATGATATTGTTTTGTTGTCTGAAACAGTTATTGGTTTACAAACACAATTGAATAATTTATGGCGTGCTGCTTCTTTTCTACAACTGACAGTGACTATGCAGAAAAGTAATATAACTGTATTCAGAAAAGGTGGCTATTTAGGTGCAAGAGAACATTAGAATTATAATGGAATAACTATGGCAGTCGTGGCTGTCTACAAACATTTCGAAATTTATTTTTCAACCAAATTAAGTTTTAACGCTGCATGTAAAGATATAGCAAGCAAAGCAAAACATGCTGCTTTGAGTATAATGAGGAAATTATGAAGTTTGGGATATCAGTCATTTGAAATATTTGTAAAACTGTTTGACTCCCAAGTCCAACCCATTGTCCAATATGGTGTTGAAATCTGGGGTCTGGATAAAGCTACAGTAAATGGTGAGAAAGTGCATTTATTTGCTTTAAAGAGGTTTCTTGGGGTTTCACTACAAACATCCAATGATTTGGTTTATGGGGAAACTAATAGGTATCCAATACCTCTGAATTCTTCAGTTAGATGTATTCGTTGCTGGTTGAAACTGATAAAAATGAACGATTCTAGATTACCAAAGAAAGCTTAGAAAATGTTGCGTAACCTGGATGCTAGGGGAAAACCAAACTGGGCTACAAGGCTGAGAGTAAAATTACATGAATCAGGCTTTGGATATGTCTTGTTAAATCAGGGTATAGGAGATATAAGCCGACTTTTATCCGAATGGTTCGTACAAGACTGGTTGATAACAGATGGCAAGAATGGAATTCCCACATAAATGATGTACTAGATTTGATCTGTATAAACAGTATAACTCCTTGCACCATATTCCGACTTACTTGTCAATGAAAATGGACAGACATCTAACATTTATAATGACAAGATTAGATTTGGAATATCGGATGTCTTTGTTCATCATTTTCGTTATAGGCAACATTAACAATTCTGATCTCACCTGTCCATTATGCAAAAATGCATGTGAAGATCAAGTTCATTTTGTATTGCAGTGTACTGTCTTGAGTGGTCTTAAAGTTGAATTCATTTCGCCTAAACATTATAGGCAACCATCTGTTTTTAGACTCATCTTACTTATGGCCTGCACTAAAGAGGATGTTGTTAAACATTTTGCCTTGCATCTACACAAAGCCTTCAAATTCCGAAGCACAGTGTGTTCTTGAGTATGTGCTGTTTTCGTTTTTTTTCAATGTGCTTTACAATTTTGTCAATGTGTAATCCATCTCATCACAAGGGGCCATGGCCTATAATGATTAAATCATCCGTATCTGTATCCGTATCCGTATCCGTATCTCTCTCTCTCTCTCTCTCTCTCTCTCTCTCTCTCTCTCTCTCTCTCTCTCTCTCGGCAACAGCCGTTAGCGTCGATTTTCATCCCTCTGATTTTATATCAGCATATTCATGAGCTAAATAATCACGTGTTCCTTTTGAAATAAAATACGGCATCATTTTCAATGATGCAGCAGCCACCTCTTTGTAATCATTGGTTGGCTGTGATTGATAGTCATTGACTTGTCCTTTTTCCCTGTCATATTCGTATGTGTTACAGTATGCTAGAAACACAGAGTGTCTGCTGGGAAGTCTGAAGGTTTAGGCTTAAGGCGTAAAAGGTTTAGTGGAAAGGGGGGGGGGGGGGGGGGGAGGAGGAGTTCCAGAGGTTTCACCATGTTGACTTCTCTTATCTACCACATCTACTCAGTCTCAGTCATCACACACACACACACACACACACACACCACACACACACACACACACACACACACACATACACGCAAGCACGCACGCACGCACACATGCACGCACGTACGCACGCACACACACACACACACACACACAACACACACACACACACATACACACACACGCGCGCGCACGCACGCGCGCACACACACACACAACACACACACACACACACACACACCACACACACACATGAATGCATACAGTTTCACAATCAAGCTAAAGCATACATTCACATGTTCTCTCTCTCTCTCTCTCTCTCTCTCTCTCTCTCTCTCTCTCTCTCTCTCTCTCTCCACTACTGAATTTCCATGTCTGCTCCCAAACAAAATGCGCAGATTTGCGCACATGGGGAGTGGAGTAGCGGAAAGATGGGGATAGGATTTAAACAGGAGTTGGAGAAGGAGTAGTCTGTACACTTTCCCTGTTGCTTTGGCCATTAATAATGTTGCCTCTGTGAAGCACTTGTCCTGGTCAAGCTGCCATGCGTATAATCAGGATGGGGATGAGGCAAAACAAGTGGAAGGAAAGAGAGAGGAAAGTGTGAGACGATGGATGGGGGCTGGTATGAAGTTCCAGCATCGAGTGGATGCTGGCTGGGTCATGCCTGCTCTGGAATAAATTCCGTGGTGTAACCAGACAAAAACAAGTGCCAGTGATTGACAAGATTGCTGCTTCGTACCTCCTCTAGTCACATCAATGCCCCAGACTGACCTGTCTGTTTGAGGGTACTGGTATGTGTGGATGCATGCATGCATGCTTGTATGTCTTTGTGTATCATCAGCTGCTGCTGCTACTGCTGCTGCTGCTCTTCTCACTTCTGCTCCAGCTTTTATAAACGACTTCTTATATTATTCATTAATGGCAAAACTTTCTATTGATATTCACTAACATTGTTGATGCTGTGTAGCTGATGAAATCTCTCTCTCTCTCTCTCTCTCTCTCTCTCTCTCTCTCTCTCTCTCTCTCTCTCTCTCTCTCTCTCAGTTATAACATAATTGAAGTTAGAGTCAATTGACATCCCTCAGATCATGTATCAGCTGATTCATGAGCTAAACAGATCACATGGTTAATTTTAAAAGAATAAGATGCATCATCTTATTATGATACACCCAACCACCACTTTGCACTGTTTGGTTGGCTGAAATCGCTAGTTGTTGACCTGTGTTTTTTTTCCCTGACACATTCTTATGTATCACAGTATCCTAGAAACACGGAGTGTCTGGTGGGAAGTCTGGAGAATCAGGCACACGGCATAATGGGTGTAGTGGAAAGGAGAGTGGAAGCTGGAACTTCCAGAGGTTACAACATGATAACTTCACTCATCTACCTCATCTACCCT
>CM065718.1:21384315-21401815 GCA_033310375.1 Conus canariensis
CAGACACACAGAGAATGCCTGTGTCTCTGTTTGAGTAGGTGTCTGTGTGTGGGTGTTGTTGTGTTTAGATCAGGGATGGGGGAGGGGCAGTGGGGGAGGAGGAGAGTCGAGAAAAGGGAGTCAACAGTTTGTGTATTTTGCTTGGCAAAAAGATATTCAATCCATCGTGTTTTGAGAAGTCCAACAAAGGCAACGATCACAGTTCCACAGTGAACCGGGATGATTATTCTCCCTTACAGCACAATCTTGCTGGATCCCACAGTTTCACAGATAATTAAATTTCCCATCCGTTGCCGATAATGACAGGGCGGGGAGGGGGAGGGAGGGGGAAGGGGGGGGGGGGGGAAAAGAAGTGACGTGCGCGCATTCTTTCGAAAGTCATATCTGTGAACTGGTTTCATCTTCGAGCTGACAGAATGATCGGTGAGGTCACTAGGTCAGATTGATCTCGGTTTTCATTTCAGCATGACTGCTTTTTTTTTTTTATTCCTTGAAACATGAAATCGATTTTAAGAACAGAGAGAGAGAGAGAGAAGAGAGAGGAGAGAGAGAGAGAGAGAGAGAGAGAGAGAGAGAGAGAGAGCGTACGTGTGGTGCGTTCTCTCTTAACTCGTGTGTTCATGTAAAAAGGTTAGTTGACACGTTTCTAACCATCTCTTTCAAAGCTTTCTCTGAAGACTCGCAAGTTAGAAAGGGCACGTACAAAAGAGAGATGCGTATACGCTAGAAGAGGTGGAAAGGTGATGGGGAGAAAGGGTAAAAGGAGGATAGGGATGTGGGCATGAACCTAGTTTTGGCCTTCTAGACTATTCACCTATCACCGACCTGGAAACTGTTTTTTGGAATCTGCTTTTACAGATGCTTCAGTCAATCAGATGGTCTCAGAGACATCGATTATCGTTAAAAAAAATATGGTTGCTACCATTGTCATGGTTGTTTTCGACTTTGGCGGTGGTGAATTGTGATTTGTTGATGCATGTCAAAACAATTATCTAATTTCTTCTTCTTCTTCTTCTTCTTCTTCTTCTTCTTCTTCTTCTTCAAGCTTACATATTTGACTCATTTCTAGCCACTCTTGATATACTGGGTAATCTGTATTTCAATAAACGTAATTGAGGGATACGTAAATCGATCAACACCAAGGTTACTTAACTTATTTATGTTTTATTTGAGTTCTGTATGAATATATGCATGTGTCTTACTTCTCGGGACTGGTTGACGCCAATATACATCATGAAATAAAGAGCAGAGTACAGCCCTGTCATGCAGTTTCACACACACACACACACACACACACACACACACACACACACACACACACACACACACACACACACACACACGCTATCCATATCCACATTCTCCATTCATGCGAAGCTGTCAGACTCTCTGCCATCTATTGGCTCTTTATAGTGTTGATCTGTGTACTTCGACAATAGATTTTGCGGCCAAAATGTAAGAGGTATTGGGAAGTGTTACCTTCTTAGATTACATATTTTCATCATATGTACAAACATCATCTGCAAAGTATACGTCAGGCAGAACAATTGTTGAAAAAGAAACAAACCTATATGTGTCTTTTTCTATTAAAAAAAAAACAACGATACGGACAGATTTGGTCCACAGACAACACTTGTCAATAGCTTGTTAATGTCTACAAGAAAGGCACTGGAGCCTAACCAGCTATGAGGTTAAAGACAACCCATTCAACACAGATCTTCCGAATTTTCGGCTGTTGAGACTGGAAAGAATGAAAGAAAATCTTGGATAAGGTGGGAAACCGTAAATAACGAACATGAATGGCACATTTGCTCTAGCGATGAAGTAACTGCCTGCCATAATTCCAAGCGAAAGCTGCTTACGACGTATGCAACGTTTGTCTGGAGTTTTGTGCTTGTAATTATGTTATCATTGGATCAAGAGTTACCCCACTTGTCGGTCGTTTACTGAGAAGAATGGTCAAAGAGTTGTGATGACTGAACTGGCTGTTAGACAGAGAAGAACTGACTGTCAGTATTCAAACTGCTTGTAACCTGGTCTGCTCTTTTGAATCCAGCTATTTTCTTTTTTATATACAGCTTTGAAATGAAAACGTGTTGACTCTGTCTAAATGCAGTTCTTTAATCGATTTGTATTTTTTTAATAAAATTTCACAAGAGTGGGATGGTTCCTTACTGAGAAGGAATGCCTTAAAGCAGACTAAAAAAACGCACCTTGCCATCGACATACCATCTGTATTGACTGGTAAAAAAAAATTATAGTAGTTTGATGATGGACCAACCACAGGCAAAATCAATCAGCGATACCATCAGTATGGAAATGTATTAAGTATGGAAATGTATTAGACGTATCCTGTGCGCGACATCGCACAACATACACTGGACTAGAATCCAGGTGAGTGGACGACTAGTTACAACACGGCAAAAAAACCCCAGGAAACTGACATGAAAAAGGCAAAATATCACAGGGGAAAGGAAAAAAAACAAACAGACAGCCCAAGACTGATCACGCTGTAGATCGGCGGTGAAGATCCTGTGTTCCAATGGGAACGAAGACGAATGGCTCAGGTAAGTCAAGCAGAATGCACCATGCCATTAGTTTGTGAAGGTTGTCTTGATGATTATTTTTTGGCACTGTGTGTGTGTGTGTGTGTGTGTGTGTGTGTGTGTGTGTGTGTGTGTGTGTGTGTGTCTGTCTGTCTGTCTGTCTGTCTGTCTCTGTGTGTGTGTATGTGTGATTCTGCTGCTATCATTGTTCCCATCGCTCATGATAGAACTTTTTGTTCTTTGTTTGTTTCGTTTTGGTTTCTTACGTTGCAGTCGACTTCTTTTTGCCATCACTCATGATGACTGTTGTTCTGGACTGTTGCTAGCTTTGTTTTGTTGCAGCTGATGTTGTTGTTGTTGTTGCCATCGACGTTGAATCCACAGGGCCTTGAAGCGCAATGAACATACAACAACAAGCCTTTTTTCCTGATAAACATGGGCGTTGCTAATCCACTGCTTCCAGCCACCTTCAGATCCCTCTGACAGTTGGCGATAAATCAAAGCCTATACAGAAAAATAGAACAGACAGACAGACAGACAGACACAGAAACAGACAGAGAGACAGTTTGCGTCTGTGTCTGTTTTGCTTGAATTTGTGTGCGTGTGTGGGTGTGCATGCATGAAGATTAGAGACGGGGGTGTAGGTGGAGAGAGGAGGTGAACGCAAAGAGTCAACAGTTGTTCTTTTTTTTTAGTTTTCCTAGCCAAATAGATACTCCATCAACAGCGTTTTGAGGAGTGTCACAAAGGCAACGACCACATTTCCACAGTAAACCGGGGTGATTATTTTCTCTACGGAAGAATCTTGCTGAATTCCACAGTTCTTATAGATAAATGAATTTCCCGTTGGTTGCCAGTAATGACAAGGGTAGGGGGAAAGACAAAGAGTTTACGTGTGTGCATTATTTCCAAACTTACGTCTGTGCGTTGATTTCATCTTTGAGTCTAGAGACTGATAGGTGAGATTTGTTGGTCAGGTTAATCTCGGTTGTTATTTTCCCACAACTGCCTTTGTTCTTGTCTCTATTTCTTTTTTGATTGATTAAAACATAACATCGATTTTAAAGAGAGAGAGAGAGAGAGAGAGAGAGAGAGAGAGAGAGAGAGAGTCGCATTCCCTCTTAACTCGTGTTCGTGTGAAAAGGTCACTTTCGTCACGTTTCTAGCCATCTGTTTCAAAGCTTAATCTGAAGACCCGCAAATTTGAAAGGACACATAGAAAAGAGGTGCGTATAAGGAAGAAGAGGTGGAAGAAGGATTGGGAGGAAAGGTAAAAAGAGGAGAGGGGGGGGGGGGGGGGGGGTCGAGGCATGAACCTTGCTATGGCCTTCGAGACTGTTTACCTATCACCGACCTGGAAAAGTACTTTTTGAATTTCGTTTTGCAGATGCTTCAGTCAACTAGGCGATTTCAGAGACATTAATCATCGTTTTAAAAAAAAAAAGTCGTATTTGTTACCTTTGTCGTGGTTGTCGGTTTTGGTCGTAGTGATTGTGGTATTGTTACAGTTTGTCAGAAACGATTATCTAGTTGCTCTTTCTTCTTCTTCTTCTTCTTCTTCTTCTTCTTTCTTCTTCTTCTTTTTCTTCTTCTTCTTCTTCTTCTTCTTCTTCTTCTTCTTCTTCTTCTTCTCTTTTTAAATTCTAACATGCTTCACTTGTTTCTTATCACTTTTGACACATTAGATAAGCTATATGTAAAAAAAAAATAAGCAAGGAGTTTGGATATCGATCCACATTATGGTTACCTACGTGACGTATGTTCGGTTTCGAGTTCTGTGTGGCAATGCTCAAGACAAACGCCAGTCTGAGAGCACCAGTCTTGAACACAATCAAGCCGCAGTGGCACAGTGTCTGGCACTATTTTCTCAGTTGAGTGGTAGCGGGAGTCCAACAGGGATATTTGTCGATGTTTTCCTCTGGTGATAGATTCCGCATTAAAGACAAAAATGAACCTAGCTCGTCGGATCAGATCCACTGGACTGTCTTTTAGATTTAGTGTTGCAGGAGCACTGATTAGGCAGCTGGTCTCAGACAAATTCATAAGTGTTAAAATACTTTAAAATTCTAAGCATTGCAATTGCTGTTGTTGTTGCTGTCGGTTTTGGTGGTGCTGTATGTTGTTGGCGGTGGTGGTATTGTTATTGTTTGTCACAACACAATATCTGGTAGTTTGGGTTTCCTTTTTGTTTTAATTATAGCACTTGTGCTCGTTCATAGTCACTTTTGATGCACTGGGTAAGCTGTACTTTTTCTAAGTTTCAAAACGGATTGACTAAGGGCGGAAAACGAAGCAAAATTTAGAAAGAGAAGGGGTTAGTTACCGTCAAGGACATAGACAAACACGGACAAGTTTGTCTATGTCCTTGACGGTAACTAACCCCTTCACTTTCTAAAAATTGTACTTTTCTAAATAAAATTTAGGAGTCCGGAAAATGATCCACAAATGAGGTTATCTGTCCTTGTTTATTTTTGGCTGTGAGTTCTGCTTGACAATACACAAGATTGAAGTTAGTCTTTAAACGATCGTCTTGAACGAAACTCAACCGCCATGGCATAGTGGTAAGCGTCATGGATTGCAGGCTTGGAGGTCGATTGATCCGTTTAGACCAGTTATGTGTGGGGTGTCTTATTTACCCTGACTGTCTCCTACCGTATTTCAGATTGTTGCAGACTCACTTGGGAAGACTGGTACCACAGAGTCCAAACAGAGAGAGAGAGAGAGAGAGAGAGAGAGAGAGAGAGAGAGAGAGAGAGAGAGAGAGAGAGAGATTATGGGCATATTCACTATCCGTTCCTATGAAACTGTCAGACTCTGTGTCCGCTATGGGCTTGGGAAAGTGTCGGCCTGTACAGCTGACACTGTGATATTAGTTTTTGCCGCCAAAATTTAAGGGGTATGGGGTAGTGTTACCTTCTTAGTCAAAATATTGTCAGGCAATATAAATTGTTGTTTGTTTGGGTTTTTTTTTTTTACCGTTGAATCGTTTGGAACGAAAATCGGTGTATGCAAAATTTGATAAATGTCTCATTACTTACTCATGCCTTGTGGGCTCATTTTATGCAAGATGAAGCCACAATTATGTTGTTTTTCGGATGAAGAAGCCATCGTATCTCTCGGCAAACGTACTGTTTTCATCATATAATGATGCTAATTTTTACAATGCTGTATATCTTCTGTCATATGCATGACTTTCATACCAATGTGGCCATTTCACACTAACCTATTGAAGAATTTGTTGATATGCCAATCACGACCAACTTGTCAGCCCCCAAATCATACACATGGCCACAACCTGAAGAAAAGAACAAACGAAACACGTAATAACTCCTACTGGGTTTTTTTCCCGCATTTTCAACATGTTTGACGTGTAAACTTTAATACAAACTTAAATTCTGCTTTTCCTCATTAATTTCATTGTTGGCTAGGCTGCACCCTCCCCCCTCTTTATCTGCAAGGCACTGCAGGGATACTTCTTGTTACAATAAAAATCAAATACCTGTTATTTAAAGACATATTGGTTCATATAAAACGCTGACTGGAATGAATGATAAAAAAAACTGGTTCTACTTTCTTGTTGATTCGGATTCTGAGAGAGGAAAGATCAACTCTAGTAACAATCTGGAAGTTTTTACGTCTGGAAAATGATTGACAAACATTACCTTGCTGTGACAGTTACAGCGATCTTCAAATGGAGATGTGTTCCTCAGTTTAAAAAAAATCACAGATAACTCTTTGCCAAACATCCCAAACCCTGCTACCTATACCTTAGGGAAAGGACAGATGATATACGTATTGCAGCCATTCTAAAAGTATGGGTTATTCTTCAAAGTTTTGGAACCATGATATAATATAGCCAGACCATATGTGTAAACTCTTAGAAACATATCGGGAACCTTTTGGAAGCTTCTGGCACTTCATGGACTTGCACTTGTGTTTATTAAGGTTCATCAAGAAACCTCTGTAGGTATTCCATAATTCTATCTTCTGTATATACAGCATCAGCACAGTATATGTCATGCGGAACACTTGATCAAAATATCAAAACTGAAAGAATCAACGATGAAAGACAGACTCGATTCGCTTGCAACGCTTGTCAATACCTCGTAATTTGTATGATAAAGGCAACCTGTAAGGGTAAAGGAAACGCATTCAGCACAAGTCTGCCGAACTTTCAACTTTTGATCTAGCTGCAAAGTGAGGCGACTGCAGACGGAAATCTAAACAAATTTTAAATGTAATTAATAGCGAACCGCCAAGAAAACGTAGACAAACAAATCACAAGACAAAACACGACGCGTTTCGACCTCTTAGGTCTTCTTCAGGCAAGATACAAAACACTCAGGACAACGAAAATGAATGACCAATCACTTATCTTCATTCATTTCAGCACAAGATGGGCGTTGAATGAGTGAAAAGTGAAAGTGATTGCTCGTCCATTTTTGTTGTCCTGGGTGTTTTGCATCTTGCCTGAAGAAGACCTTAGAGGTCGAAACGTCTCGTGTTTTGTCTTGTGATTCATTTGTCTACGTTTTCTTGGCGGTTCGCTATTAATTACATTTAAAATTTGTTTCAACTTTTGACAGTGGGAAGAATGGAAGGAAATCTTTCGGAAAAAAAAAGGCAAAGAACAGTAAACAGTAAATAATGAACAAACACGGCAATACCTGCTCCAGCGATGAAATCATTACACGCCCATAATTCCACACGAATGCTGCTTACGACATGCTTTTCCGTTATTTACTGAGAAGAACGGCTGATGTGTTGCAGTGAGCAGACTGGTTGCTACAGAGAAGAACTTACTGTTAGTATACAGACTGTTTGTGACCTAGTCTGCTCTTCAGAAATCAGCTGTTTTCTTTCCATTTGCAGTTGTGAGCTGGAAAAGTATAGACTGTACAAATGCAGTTCCTAAATAAATTTGTACTCTTTTTTTTTCAAAAATCAAAAGAATGGCCTTTCTTACTGATTGGGAATACCATAAAGCAAACTTTTTTTTTTTTAAGTGAGAAAAAAACTTGCCATCGACATACCAACCGTGTTGACGTTAAAAAAAACAAACAACCCAACTGTGGCTGTTTGGTGCCGAACCAACCAGAGACAGGTAGGTGGCACCATCAGAATCTGAAATAATGGATATGGATCGAACATACCCAGCGCACGACATTACTCGACATGCACAGGAACAGAATCCTCGGTGAGTTGAAAAAGTGGACGATCAGTCACAACATGGCAAAGAACCATGATAATTGACCCGGAAAAGCGAGAATATCCCGGGAGAAGGAAAAAAAAGAAACAGCCCAAGACTGATCATACTGGAGATTGACAACGAAGATCCTGTGTTGCAGTGGGAACGAAGACGAATAGGTCAAGTAAGTCAAACAGACTGTAGCGTGCCATGAGTGTGTGAAGATTGTCATGATAGTTTTTGGTTGCTCTGCGTGTGTGTGTGTGTGTGTGTGTGTGTGTGTGTGTGTGTGTGTGTGTGTGTGTGTGTGGTGTGTGCGTGCGAGCGTATGCGTGTGTGTATGTGTGTGTGTGTGTGTGTGTGTGTGTGTGTGTGTGTGTGTGTGTGTGTGTGTGTAAATAACGAAAAAGTAGAGCAACTCCTGCTCCAGCGATGAAATAATTACACGCCCATGACTCCAAGAGAATGATGCTTACGATGTAAGCAGTATATGCTTGGAGTCATTGGCGTGTAACTATTTCATTATTGGATCAAGAGTTACCCTACTTCTTCGTTATTTACTGAGAAGAATGGCTCAAGAGTTCCAGTGAGTAGACTGGCTGCTAGACAGAGAAGAGCTAACTGTTTGTATACTGATTTCAGTATTGAGATTATTTATGACCTAGTCCGCTCTTTGAAATCCAGCTGTTTTCTTTTCATTTGCAATTGTGAGCTGGACCCGTATAGACTCTGTATAAATGTAGTTCCTTAATCAATTTGCGATTTTAAATAGCTAAAATGAATGAGGTTTCTTGCTGACTAGGAATACCATAGAGCAAAATCTGAAGAAAACTTGCCACCGACATACAATCTGTATTGATAGGGAAAAATATAAAATAAACTATAGAAGTTTGGTGCCGAACCAATCAGAGACAGATCGGCAACACCATCAGAATCGAAAATAATGGAAGTGGATCAGACATATCCTGTGAATATCTCAGGGGAAGGAAATAGACAGACAGCCCAAGTCTGATCACGCTGGATATCGGCAGCGAAGACCCCTTTTTTCCAGTGGGAACGAAGACGGATAGGTCAAGTATGTCAAGCAGACTGTAGCATGACATGAATTTGTGAAGATTCTCATGACAGTTTTAGGTTGCTGGTTGTGTGTGTGTGTGTGTGTGTGTGTGTGTGTGGTGTGTGTGTGTGTGTGTGTGTGTGTGTGTGTGTGGTGTGTGTGTGTGTGTGTGTGTGTGTGTGTGTGTGTGTGTGTGTGTGTGTGTGTGTTTCTACGTCTGTGTCTGCATGTGTGTTTCTGCGTCTGTGTCTGCATGTGTGTTTCTGCTTGTAATATTGTTCCCATCGCTCATGAAATGATTTTATTTTTTGTTTGTTTTGTTTTGTTTTCCATTACTTAGTTTTGTTTTGTTTTGTTGCAGATGATTTTCTTGCCATCGCTCATGATGATCATTGTTCTAGGCTGTTGCTGCTTTTGTTTTGTTGATGCTGATGTTATCGTTGTTGCCATCATCCTTGAACCCACAAAGCCTTGAACCACATTAAACATCAAAACAACGAGTCATTTTTCATGATAAACATGGGCGTTGCCAATCCATTGCTTCCAGCCACTTACAAATCTCTCTTATAATTGACAATACATCAATACCTACGTAGACAAACCGTACATCGCCGTTCATACCCCACACCCTTACTCGCCCCTAACCTCTTCTCCTCCCCTTCCTTCTACCAAATTGTCCACTCGTATCAACACAACCCACCGGCCGTCATGTTACGATTCTGTGTGTACAAGAAGCACCCCAGAGCAGGGAACAGTTGAAGAAACAGTCTGTTTGTTGGTCCACAAAGTAACTCTGGAACAACTTGGTGGATGTTTTAAAAGGTTATGGATTGATGTTGTTTTTCACCGATATTTATAGATTAGTTTGGTTGTTTGTTTGTTTTGCGCAAACATTACAAACCTAATTTCAATTAGATTTGTCAGAAAGACAGGGCATGGCCCAAGGACAAAACTATTAAAGTGAGTTGCAAGTCTTGATGCAAGGACAGATCCAGTATTTTTTTTAACTATGTTAAAAACATTGAGAGGTAAGACTTCTGTATCTTTTTTTACATGCTCGTAGTTTTCGCAAGAATTAATGCGTTGATTTTTTTTCTTTTTAAATCAGGTTATAAGATGTTGTAATACATACAAAATTGCATAATACTTTACAGGTGCGGTTCAGTGTGCATAGTAACAGTATCAGTTACAGGACAAGGGGGATAATTATTCAGACAATGCACTGTAACATGAGATAATCCTGGATCCATTTAGAAACATTAACACATATCTCCCACTGAACATGAACATATTGAAGTTAGTTTTATAATTGATAACTGCGTACGAGGCATGCTTTTCAATTATAGAATTTTAAAACTTCCTGGTGATCTTTAATTCTTTTCTGACCTGTCAGTCTCGCCTTCTCGAGATTGCTGCCAGGTCATTCTGGACATGGTCAAAAACACATGTGCGCATTTCCATATATCCTCTCTCTCTCTCTCTCTCTCTCTCTCTCTCTCTCTCTCTCTCTCTCTCTCATGAATTTGGCTCCACATCATTTTGTTTTGAATTCAAATCTAATTATTCCGTGAGTTCTGTTTTCTTATGTCTCGATGTGTTCTTTCGGCAAATATTTTTTGCGTTCTTTATATGACTATCTATCTGCCTAACTTGCCATCTATCCATCTATGAAAATAGCTAGCTAACTATCTTTCTATCTCTCTATCTATCGATCGATCAATCTGTCCATCTGTCTGTCTGTTTTGTGTTGTGTTGTGTTGTGTTGTTTGTTTTGTTTTATTTTGTTGCACTGCAGCTGATCTTGTTACCATCGCTAATGATGACTATTGTTCTGGGTTGTTGGTTTTGTGTTGTAGCTGCTGATGTTGTCGTCGTTGCCATCGTCATTGAACTGATAAGGCTTTGAACGACATTACACATTAAAATAACACGTCTTTTTCCTAATAAAAACTGGCGTTGCTACTCCGCTGCTTTCAGCCACTTCCAAATCCCTCTCACAGTTGGCGATAAATCAGTGCTTACGTAGACAAACAGAACACTTGCGTTACCCCCCTCCCCGCCCCCCCCCCCCACCCCGCCCCCACCAACACCGCCACCACCTTACTCGCTCGGCACCCCCTTCTACTCCCCCTTCCGTCTGCCGAATTCTCCACTCCTATCGACACACCTCATCGTCCGTCATGTTATGACCGTTTGTGTAAAAAAAAATCACATCGAAGCAGGGGATTGTTGAGAAAGCAGTTTGTTTGTTGGTCCACAAAGTAACTCTAGAACAACTTGGCGGATCTTTCTCCTAATTAATTCGCAAAAAAAAGGGTTATGAAGTATTTGTTGTTGTTGTTATTGTTGCTGCTGCTGTTGTTGTTGTTGTTGCTGCTGCTGCTGCTGTTGTTGTTGTTCTGCTTTTTTAACTGCATTTATTGATTAGTTGTTTTTTTTTTAAGCAAACACTACATAATTAGTTTTAATCAGATTTATATGAAAGACAGAGCATGGCCCTGGACAAAACCATTGAAGTTAGCTAAGAGATGCAAGAGTGGATCTAGTATTTCTTTTTTTTTTTACTGTCTTTGATATTGAGAGGTAAGATCTTTTTTTTCAGATTTTGGTGTTTGGGAGAAATAATGTTATTTTATTTTCGAATCAGTTTATCAGATGAAACGATGTATACGACTTTTGTGCAGATGTGTTGTACAGTTGAGATAGTGAAATAACATTTTTAAGTGGCAGGGGAAGGTTATTTATTTATTTACTGCGCACACTGAGTCCCTTTATCAGTATTATAAAGTTTCCATGGAACATGAACAGTGTAAAGTTACTGTTACAGGTTAGTTACTGCTTACAAAGTAGTTTATTTACATAACATATTGACATTTTCTGGCGATATTTACAACTTCCTCAGCTCTCATTCTGACCTTCCCTAGGTCGCTTTCTGGCTAAGGTCATGGTTGCATCTCTCTCTCTCTCTCTCTCTCTCTCTCTCTCTCTCTCTCTCTCTCTCTCTCTCTCTCTCTTCGAAAGCTTTCACACGGCATATGAATTTGACTCTACGTTACTTTGCTTTGAACTGATATCTGGTTATTTCCTTATTTTTTCCTTCACTTGTTCTATAAACATATTTGCTTTGTATTCTTTCTTCTATCTATCTATCTATCTATCTATCTATCTATCTATCTATCTATCTATCTATCTGTCTATCTATCTGTCTGTCTCTCTCTCTCTCTGTGTATAAATTGAGAGAAAAGAGAGAGAGAGAGAGAGAGAGAGAGAGAGAAGAGAGAGAGAGACGCCGCTAGGGAGTGATTTTAGATGTAAAATATCTTTCTCTAGATTTTTTTTTTCTTTCAGCCCCCCCCCCTCCTCTCTCTCTCTCTCTCTCTCTCTCTCTCCTCTCTCTCTCTCTCTCTCTCTCTCACTCAGTTTAACATGTTTACTTCTGTTTTTGGTATTGCCTTTCTTTTACTGTAGCATGATCAATTTGACATGACCGCATATCTCTTTTTTACAGAGAGACATGGATAATAGCTAATTTATGTGGCAGTTTCGAAACAAATCTGCAGATTTTGTTTTTCTTATCGTATCAGAGATACATATCAACTTGATTACTTTTTTTATACATCCTAACCCTGTCCCTTATTTCTTAATGATTGTTCCACACACTCTCTTGGGTAGCTCCAACTGCTAGTTTTTGCAAATGTTGCATCACATAGGAAAACCCCATTTCCTTGATTGAGCATGCATTTATATTTTCTTTTTCATTGTGTGTTTTACTCTTGTCTCATGTGTCTTCACCTCTTCCCCTTCCTTTTTTCTCTTCCCTCATCCCCCAGTAATGCTATAGTGTTTGTGGTTATTACGTTACTTGTTTGTTTACACGTGTTGTTTTGTTTGTTTTGCATGTATGGCCGCTTGTGGCATCTGAAGAACATGCAATTGTCGAAAGTTTCAGTTTTGGTTTCATCATGGAGGCGTCTCTGCATGCAGATTGTCCATGTACGCTGCATGACATCTGTTGTGTTTGGAGAGTACACTGCGCAGGATGAAGGAATTAATGACTAAGGTAAAAGCGAATTAGCTGATGACTAACCTGCGCACTAACCCGGCACACTGGTCAGACTTTGGGTACCTACCTAGCATCGTTTCCGCCACTATTGCAAGTGTATGTGTGTGTTTGCGTATGAGTGCACGTGTACGTGTAGTTTGTTGAAAATTCACGTTTTCTGCTGTACATTCACTGAGTTACTCGTTTTGTGGGTTTCTTTGTGTTTTGGCTTGAAAACTTGACTAGTTTCTATTAGCGAATGGCTTCAGTTGTGTTGTGTTGTGTTGTGTGTGTGTGTGTGTGTGTGTGTGTGTGTGTGTGTGTGTGTGTGTGTGTGTGTGTGTGTGTGTGTGTGTTTGAAGTGTTCGCTTGTGTACGTCATATGCATGACTGCGTTTGCTCAGTTCTAGGTCCGCCTGTGAGTGCGTACATCCGTTTCGTTTTTCTTAATTGCATTTGCCGCCTCTTGCAATACGCTTTCGACATTTCTCTTTACTCCGAGTGAACTTTCTCTTGCCCTGTTCGATCCTCCACCAAAAGGCAATTGAGCAGACAGAGCAGGCCAAATGCACAGTCGTATACAAAAGGCCACCAAAGAAGAAGACAAAAAACAGAAGATGGCATTCAATGTGGGGTGTGCACACGTAACAAAGAGCCTGTCCGGGGGAATTTAAGGGGACAAAGACTAACCCCTGGGGCCTCTTTGCAAAAGAGCGAAACGGAAACGAAAATGGACATTTTATTGCAGAAAATGCCAGGGATTTCTTTTTGAGAGGCGTGCTGTTTAACAAGAACATGGACCAAAAATGGGGAATGAATAGAGATAATGATTACAGAGAGAGAGAGAGAGAGAGAGAGAGAGAGAGAGAGAGAGAGAGAGAGAGAGAGACAGACAGAAGACAGAGAGACAGACAGACAGACAGTCAGACAGAGACAGAGAGACATAGACAGGGAGACATGAACAGAGACACAGAGACAGAGGCAGGCAGACAGACAAGCATTCAGACAGACAGATGGACAGACAGACAGACAGGTGGACAGAGGGAAAATGAGAGACAGACAAGCAGACGAGGTACAGATATCTATGCAGACTGACAGACAGACACACAAGCAGGCAAGATGACAGTCTGAGGCAGGAAAACGTTCGATCAATTGATGCCGAGAGGGAAATGCACATAGGCTGACTAGAGAGAGAGAGAGAGAGAGAGAGAGAGAGAGAGAGAGAGAGAGAGGAGAGAAGAGAGAGAGAAGGGGGAGAGAGAGAGAGAGAGAGAGAGAGAGAGAGAGAGAGAGAGAGAGAGAGAGAGATGAATTCCATTTGTTAAGAGTTATGTACGTGTAATTATTTTTTTTCTTGGATCAAGAGTTACCCTCCTTTTTTGTTATTTACTGAGAAGAATGGCTAAAGAATTTGTGATGAGTGAATTTGCTGCTAGACAGAGAAGAGATAACTATCAGTATTCAAACACTTTGAAACCTAGTCTGCCATTCAGAATTCAAAACCATGTTTCTTTTTATTTAGAGCTGTGAGCTGAAAACGTGTAGACTCTGAATAAATGCAGTTCTTTTAATCAATTTGTAGTTTTTAAAAAAAATCCAAAACAATGTTTGTTACTGACTATGAATACAATAAAGCAAACTTACATCGACATACCATCTGTATTGATGGGAGAGGGGGGGGGGGATAAACTATAGAAGTTTGGTGCCGAACCAGTCAGAACCAGGTCAACAACACCATCAGATATCCAAATCAATGGAAGTAGACTAGACAAACCTGCACACGACATCGCATGACATGCGCAGGATTAGACTCCCCGGTGAGTTGAAGAAGTGGACGACCAGTTACAACGTGGTAAAGAACCAAGACAAATGAGCTGGAACTAGCGAGAAATATCCCGGGAGAAAGAAAATAGAGATACCCCCAAGACTGATCACGCTGGAGAACGGCAGCGAAGACCCTGTGTTGCAGTGGGTGCGAAGACGGATAGGTCAAGTAAGTCAAACAAACTGCAGCGTGACCTGCGTTTGTGAAGATGGTCAGTTTTTGGTTGCTATCTGCTGGTTGTGTGTATGTGTGTGTGTGTGTGTGTGTGTGTGTGTGTGTGTGTGTGTGTGTGTGTGTGTGTGTGTGTGGGCGCGCGCCGCGCGCGCGCGCGCGCGCGTGCATGTGAGTGTCTGTGTCTGTGTTTTTATGAATGTTTCTGCTAACATTATTCTTCCCATCGCTCATGACGATTATTTCCCTTTGCCTTGCTTTGCTTTGTTTTTGTTTTTATTTGTTTGTTTTGCTTTGCTTTTTGGTTGGCTGGTTGGTTGGTTGGTTGGTTTTGTTTGCTTAGGTTTGCTTAGGTTTGCTTTGCTTTGCTTTGTTTGTTTTCTTTTGTTGCAGCTGATTTTGTTGCCATTGCTCATGATGACTTTTTCTGGGTTGTTGTTGGTTTTGTTTCCTTTCTGCTGATGTTGCCGTCGTTGTCATCGTCGTTGAACCCACAAGGCCTTGAACCACATTAAACATCAAAACAACGAGTCTTTTTCCTGATAATCATGGGTGTTGCTAATCCATTGCTTCCAGCCACTTAAAAAAAACATCTGACAGTTGGCAATACATCAATGCCTACATAGACAAACAGAACACCTGCGTACCCTCTCCTTTTTCCGCCACCTTCCCCTTCTTCTCCCCCGTTCTTCTACCGAATTCTCCACTCCTACCTGCACACTCCATTCCCGTCCGCCACATTATTACCCTGTGTGTCGAAGAAGCATCTCGGAACAGGAACTGTTGAAGTAACAGTCTGGTTGTTGGTCCACAAAGTAACTCTGGAACAACTTGGCAAATGTTTCTCATAATCAATTCGCCGAAGAGGGTATGAGGTGTTTGTTGTTGTTGTTGTTGTTGTTGTTGAGGTTGATGATGATGATGATGATGATGATGATGATGATGATGATGATGATGATGATGATGTTGTTGTTGTTGTTATTGTTGTTGTTGTTGTTGTTGTTGTGTTTCACCCGCATCCATTTATCATTAGTTTGTTGTTTTATGCAAACACTGAAAAACTAGTTGTAATCAGTTTTATCGGAAAGACAGAGCGTGGCCCACGGACAAAACCATTCACTAGTTGCAGTCTGGATGCAAGGGCGGACCCAAATAATTTTTGTCAGCTGTCTGTAACATTGAGAGGTAAGTTTCTAAACGAAGGACTCAGGGCGGACAATGAAGCAAAATTTAGAATGAGATGTGGCGGTAAGTAACCCCCTCTCTTCCTAAATTGAAGGTAAGACTTTTTTTTCAGATTTTCAAGATTTTCGCGAGAAACAATGCATGGATTTCATTTTCTTTTTAAAATCAGTCTTATAAGATGAAACGCCATGATACAAGAACTTGTACAATATTGTACACATCCCGTTTAGGGTTGAGTAAGCGAAAAAAAAAAATAAGTGGCAGAGCAAGAAGGGCTTTTATTAAGTTACCCGCATCCCAGATCCCTTTACTAAGATTAGCATAACGTTTCTGCTGTACATGAACAGTGTGCAATTAATGTCACGAGTTAAGAATGCCTACAACGTTGTTCGTTTTTATAGAATATTGAAAATTTTTGGTGATGTCTACATCTTCCCTAACTTTCATTCCGGTCTTACTCAAATATCTGTCCATGGCTGCATTTATCCCCGTACCATTTATCCTCTCTCTCTCTCTCTCTCTCTCTCTCTCTCTCTCTCTTCTCTCTCTCTCTCTCTCTCAGTAATTTATTTATCGTTTTTTTTTTTAATTGACCTTTCTTTTATTTCAGCGTAATCAATTTTGTCATACAGACACATGGATAAGAACAAATTCATGTAACAGTTTGGAAACACACTTGTAGATTTTTGTTTTATAATCACACCAAAGATATATGCTAACCTGACTACTTTTACACATCCCACCCCATTCCTTTATTTCTTAACACCTTCAATGCATTCACTTGGCTAATTCCAAATGCTGTTTTTTTTCCAATGCTGCATCACATGAGAAAACCCTGTCTCCTATATTGAGTATACATTTGTATTTTCTTTTTCAATCGGCTTGTACCTTTGTCTCCTTTCTCTTCACCCCCTTCGCCTTCCTTTTTTCTTCCCTCATACCACAGTAACGTTATAATGTTTGTGTTTATTACATTCCTTGTTTAAATGTTGTTTTGTCTTTTTGCATGTCTTTCCGCTTGTGATGTTTGAAGAAGATATAATCGTCGAAAGTTTCAGTGTAGTTTTATCAAGGTGTCTCTGCATGCTGACAATCCATGCACGCTTGACCACATCTGCTACGTTCGGAGACTACACTGTACAGGAATTACAGTTGATGGGTAGATGAATTACTGACTGAAATGAAAGGAATTAAGTTGAGGGTCCCGCCTTGGCTTAAGGCTGTGTCAGGCCAATTGACATAAGCTAGAACACCAAGGCGAGACCAAAATGTTGTTATGCTCTGAATATGACAAAAAAGCAGAAGAGCACACAAAACAAAGTGTGAAGTAACGCAGTTTTAATGCACGGCACAAAACAAGACAAGAAATTTTCGGCAATATGCCTTCCTCAGCGACAAAAAAATACAGACATAAACATGCACAATACTCCCCTTGTGAAGCCAAAGTGGTGAATGAAGTAGACAGAGGGACAGTGGGAGAGAGGGT